>CM044005.1:37323621-37923621 GCA_024085815.1 Flaveria linearis | reverse complement strand
ACAGTAGAAGAACTAGTAGAAGCATTAGACATATCTAGAACATACAAGTCATTATATCTAGATGCTGACATTAATACCTGTTCCTCTGGAATATCCATTTCTTTCTTCAGAATGTAACATTTGCGATTATCAAACATGACTTTGAATCCCTTGTTGCAAATCTGAGACACAGAAAGCAGATTGTTTTCTAACTGCTGAACAAAGTTCACTTTATCGAACCTTACCTTGTCATTACCTACTTCGCCCTGAGCGGTAATGTATCCTCCTTTATTACCAGCAAATGAAACGTGTCCCCTTTAATTTGTTTGACATTGAAAAGGAGAGACTTGTTTCCCGTCATGTGCCTGGAAGCTCCGCTATCTACGATCCATGTATTTGTAGACGCACTATAGCGGACAACCTGCACATATGAGAAAATCATCAGTTAAGGAGGGGGACCCAAGCCTTGACTGGCTTGGGTTTCCCAGAGGAATCAACCATCATGAATTCGACCCACTGTCCTTTATCAGTGGGTGGAATCTCAACTTTCAGATTATCCTTGCTTTCAGACACATCGGTTGTCTTGGCTTTCCATAAACCATCCCTGTGAAAGGATTGTTTGTGGTAAACCTTAGACTGATTTACGGTTTGAGCATATGGTTTAGATTCAAAAACAGGTTTTACCTCAGGCATCACGGACTTGTCGGGTACTTGTCTGTTTTGCCTTTGGCGAGGTGGAGACGAAAAAGACCTAGAAGGTGTTTTAGACCTAATAGGTGTTTTCGATCTAACTGGAGTCTTAGAACGCTGTTTTGAATCTACTTTGACTTTGTCGTGTAGCTCAACCTTAGTTCTTGGTGTCTGATAGCGAGGACAATTAGTCGAAATATGACTGCGCTGACCACAAGTATAGCAGGATCTCCATTCATCAGGGCTAGGAGATCTCTTGTGGGGCGGTGAATAAACCTCAGATTCTTTCTTTTTATTATCATTTTTAAGATTTTCACCTCCTTTGACAAATTTAACTTGTTTAATATGATTTATGTTTTGTCTTGGAAATTGGTGATTATCTTGTTTCACTGGTTTAGCTTGAGTGAATTTGGAAATCTTAGGTTGTGTGGAACTTGAAATCTTAGGTTGTGTGGAAATCATTTTTAAGATTTTCACCTCCTTTGATAAAACTTGATATCATTTTCTTGGTTAAAGGCAACAACTTCAGTTTCTTTTAACTGTTTCTTTAAAGCATCAATCTTTTCTTTATAACTGTTTTCATTCTGTTTTAAGATTCTGTTTGCTTCAGTGCACAATTTTAAATCATTTACTAAGTTATCATTATGATCTAATAACCTAGCAAATTTCAGGTCAATGCTTTCCCTAAATTTTTCACATTCAACACAAGCATGTTTAGTAAATAATTCATCCTTTGATTCTACCTGTGCCGATGTAGATGTTCCAGCCATGAAAGCATTTTGGGGTTCAGTTTGTGCTTCAGACACATCATTCAGTTCATTCTCCACAAGCTGATCAACATCAGCTATGTCATCATCCAATTCAGCATTGTCAAGCTCAGCTGAGTTCTCCCCCTCACTTGCTGAGTCTTCATTCAGATCCTCAACAGAAGCTATGTTGGCTTCCCCATCAGATAAGAACCGGAAGGACCAGTCCTGTCCTTCATCACCCTGTGCCACCAAAGCCTTGGAATCACTTCCTGCTGGAACTGGCTTCTTATCTTTATCTTGCCTGTTGAAAGAGGAGAAAGGATTTCCGTTCCCAGTATTCTTAGGCTTCACACATTCCCTCTTGAAATGTCCTTTCTCCCCGCAGTTGAAATACATGACTTTGGACTTGTCAAAACCAAATGTAGTATCTTTTGTAGCCACGAGGTTCTGCCCTGTCTTCTTCACAAACTTCTTTGCTCGTCGCACAGCACTTGCAAGAGCCCAGATAATATCCATTCTCTCCAACTCATTTTCATCCACCTGCTCATAGTCTTCATCAGCCAAGTGGCAGTTTCCTATCTTCCCTGCAATCAAACCATCATAGGAATGAACCACTGCAGCAAGTAGGTCCATGTGTTCCTTGGCCACTTCCACAGTGACTTTACCCAGGTTCTCAGTTATTAACTTTGTCGAGTGAGCTTCAGTAATACTGTGTTGAACCCCTGATGAAACAGATGACTCACCCCCAGACGATGAGCTTTGACCAGATGTATTAGAAACAAATGCAGTCTGCAGAGGAGCATTGGAAGACTTCGCAATTTGAGTTGGAGTCACATTATAAAGAGTAGGATCCTAAGCATATGCACCTTTCTTCGCCTTATACTTATGTCTGACCTCTTCCTCTCGCAGTTTCATATAAAGTCATTTATATCCAAAGTCTCGAGAACTGAATTGTGTCTCCAGGCGGAAATAAATGAATCCCATTTTTCTGGAAGACCTTCAGCTAAACTGGCGACCTTTTCTTCTTTAGACGTTGTAACCCCATGAGTGTGAAGTTCACTCATTAAATGATAGAAGCGGTCGATGATGTCGTCTAAGCTCTCGTTCCCAATAGCAGAGAAATTGTCAAACTCCTTTTTGAGAGCTTTGGCCTTCAAGGATTTCAGAGTTGAGCTCCTTTCATACCTTTTCTCGAGAGCTTTCCAGAATTTTTTACTCTGTTTCTGATCCGAGTACTGATGGAAGATCTCTTTCGGGATTGACTGGGTGAGCATAGCATAAGCCTTCTTTTCAGCATTATAGGCAGTCTTTTGAGCATCCGTCATTCCACTCAACGTTAATGGCAAACCATCAGCACCAACTGGCATGGTGTAACCAGTCTTAATAGAATTCCATAGATTAGTATCCACACTATTGAGATGGATCTCAAACCTTTGCTTCCACTGTGGGAACTCATCAATGGATAGAAGCTTAGGCGGCTTATTGTGATTACCAATCTCATTCTCCAGAAGCAGTAGATTTTGGAACCTTGAGTCCTTTCCAGCTGACATGGCATAATTTTCTGAGTCCATTCTTTTATTAATTTAACTTGTGAATTAAACTGCTAATGCAATTGTGGAGTACGACTGGGATGCGACTGACACTAGCTGTATGCGATTGGACTCAAACGTACGATTGAACAGGCGACTGAGAGACTCAATCTCATGTGACTGAGTCATATGATTGGTTCATTCGGATGACTGAGTCAGTCTCATGACTCAATCGTACGATTGACTCAATCTCCTGGTTCAGTCGTCCGATTGGCCTATTCGCATGATCCAGTCGTGCGACTAAATCAGATTACTTAGTTAAACACACTCTTGAACCTTAACTGATTCAGAACATGTCTAACAAGTCTATAACCTATATAACTTGTTAATATATGCGTGTAATAACAAACAACAATAATAGATATGACATTAAGTAATCAAGCAAACATTCACTGAAGAGTTTTTCCTTACAATGATTAAACCTTACATATGTGTTACAAGATAGAAGTCAATTACATTTGAAATCACTAGACTAGAACTGGGGACATGTGTACCAACAGATACGTTTAACATCCATGGTGCAACGAAAGAGGCGATCTACCTTCGTCTCTTTCCTTTTACTCTGCAGGCTCGAGCTAACACTTGGCTCGAGACTCAACCCCAGGATTCCATCACTACATGGGAGGATCTGAAGGATAAGTTTCTTAAGAAATATTATCCTCCTTCCAGAGCTGCCAGACTTAGGGAACAAATTCACTCTTTCAAAATGGATCCTGATGAGCCCTATCACATGGCGTGGGAGAGATTCAGCAACCTGCGCAGCCATTGCCCCCAGCACGGTTTGACTGATTGGGCACTCATTGAGAAGTTCTATAATGGTCTCACTTATTCCACTCAACAAATGTTCAACACTGCAGCAGGAGGTCACATCATGGAGAAGAAGACTGCAGATGAGTGTGAGGAGATGTTTGAGAGCTTTGCACTTGCTGGGCAGCAAAGTCCACATTCCAGGAATTCCATTCCTGAAGCTAGAGCCCCCGCGACCTCGAGGGGTGTTCATCAGGTCACTACTGATACTAGCATGGCAGCTGCTCTTGAGGCTCTCAGAAAAGATATCAAAAATCTACAGATGAGTGTGAACAAATATGAGATGTGTAGAGGAGGACATGACACCATAGACTGCCCGTTGGTGGCACAGGAGCAGGTAGATTTTATTAGTGTTCAGGGAAGAGGAGCTGGTGGTGCATACGGGTGGAGAGGATGCCCTAACTTCGATTGGCGATCAGGAGGAAATCCACCGGGGTTTCAGCAGAGGCAGCACAATCAGCCTGCTGGAGGTGATATAGGTAGTAGTTCAGGTGGTAGTGGGGATGGAATGAAGAAGATAGAGGATTTGCTGATGACTAGTCACAGATGCTGAACCAGTTGGTTACACGAGATCAGGTTACACAGAAGCGTCTAGATGAGCATGATATTCTTCTTAAGATCAGCAATCCACTTTCTTAGATTTGCAGCGTGTCGTAGGTGAGGTTTCTAAGAAGTTAGATCAGAACCCGATAGGTCCACTCCCCGCTAACACCTACACACACCCGAATGCACATGCGAAGGCCGTGACTACTCGTAGTGGCAGAGGAGGAGAGAAGGAAGTAACACCACCTGAAGATGAAGAGGTGATGGATGAAGAGAGATTGAGATGGAGACTCCCGGGGGGACGTAAAAGAGGGTAATCCCAGCAAGTACTGCGTGGAACGGAGAGTCTGTTGAGAAGAAGAAAGAGTCAGTTGAGAAGAAGATTCCCGAGGTAGATTTGACTCGAGTCCCATATCCTGAGCGTCTGAAGCATCAAAAATATGCTAAGGATTATGGGCATTTCTTAGAGCTGTTTAAGTAACTTAAGGTCAATCTTCCGTTTATCGAGGCCCTCCAGTATATGCCTAAATATGCTAAATTTCTTAAGGATCTTCTTACCAATAAGAAGAAACTGGAGGATCTATCTTCAATCTCTCTTAGCGCGCATTGCTCTGCGGTGGTTCAAAGTAAGCTACCGGAGAAATTAGCAGATCCGGGTATATTCACTATCCCGTGTTTGTTTGGTAGTTCTACTGTGAACCACGTGTTGGCTGATCTTGGGCTAGCATCAACTTGATGCCATATTCTCTCTATCAGAAGCTAGACCTTGAGATCCGACTCCAACACGCATGAGCATCTCTTTAGCAGATCGATCTGTCAAGTATCCACGAGGCATTGTGGAGAATCTGTTGGTGAAGGTTGATAAGTTCGTATTCCCCGTGGATTTCGTTATTCTTGACATGGAGGCTGACGATCAGGTCCCACTCATTTTGGGGCTCCCTTTCTTGAGAACAGCTAAGGCATTGATAGATGTCTATGACAGTCAGATTACACTTCGTGTAGGGGATGAGGCAGTCACCTTTGATGTCATAAAGGCGATGAAGAACTCGGGTGCTCAAGATGATTCTGTTTACTTCATTGATTCATTTTTCACTCAAATGGATCGGTGTCTTGAGTACATTTGTGGAGCAGACCTGCTACCTTCACACGAGTTAGATGAGGAGGACCAGGTAATTGAGGATGGGGTCCTCCCAGAAAGCTAGCCAGTTGAGCATTCTGAGTCGCTCGCTGCTGTTAATGTTCCCGAGGAGGAGAGAGAGAAGCCCTCGGTTGAAGAACCACGACCCCTTGAGCTCAAGGAGCTCCCCTCTCACTTAGAGTATGCTTTCTTGGGTGGTGAGAAAACATTTCCCGTCATTATCTCTTCCTATTTGACGGATGTTGAGAAGGAGAGGTTGATAGATGTGCTCAAGGCACATAGAGAGGCTATTGCGTGGCGACTTAGTGATATTAAGGGTATCCACCCTTCATTTTGTACGCATAAGATACTCATGGAAGATGAGTACAAGCCTATAGTTCAGCCTCAGAGACGTTTAACCCGAAGATGAAGGAGGTTGTTAAGAAGAAGGTGGAGAAGCTCCTTGAAGCTGCAGTTATCTATCCGATTCCATATTCAGATTGGGTCAGAGACCATACTTATGTCTACTGGACATAGCAATGTCTTCCGAAGGATAAATTTCTTTGGAAGAATAACTTCTTCCGAAGCCACTTATACTTCGGAAGACTGCTTCTTCCGAGGCTTGGAGTCTTCTTTGTCTTCAGAAGGAGACTTGGTCTTCAGTTCTTTCTTCAGACTTTGTCTTCGGAAGCCTTCAGACTTTGTCTTCGGAAGCCTTCAGACTTTGTCTTCGGCTGTTGACCTCAGACTTCGGAAGATCTCATACTTAGCTTTGGAAGCCTTTGTATGTAGCATCAAAATTGACTATGTGAAGTGGTTTTGGTTGCACCAGCCTTATAATGACCCAACAAACTCCCCCTAGGCTGATGCTACCAAAACTTCACTTCTCTCTTCTTCTCAAACTTTCAGCACCAAGGAGAGTAGATATTTATCTATGTCCTTGTTCTTCCCTGATGTGGTGCTGAGAAGTTTGTACAAATCCTTGGTAGACAGAACATCCAGTCTGTCACCTTGGATTATGTGTACCCTTTCTTGTGGCCCTCTGAAAAGCGTTAGTTGATGGGAACTATAGTCATATTCCCATCTAACTATAGGTTCCAATTCCGGACCCTCCACCATCTGTAGAAAGGCTGCGCCCTTGGTGGTAGGTCTTTCCTTGTCTTCCTGTCTTCTCAACTTCAACTCTTCTTTGATCTTGGCCTTTGCAGTTAGCTCGGCTAGATGAAGACTGCTGAGATAATTCTGATGATAGCAGCAGTCTCAGAGTTGGAGGGATTGGAGAATGGCTTCTCTACAAGCTCAGCAATGTCAAATCTGTTGAGATGCAATAGAGAAGTGGCATTAAGCCTATTGGTTTCACCATTCTCCCTTTCCACAACAAAGTTGTGACGAACCTCCACTGGATTATAACTTTCCTAGGTCTAGGAGACTGACTAGGAATCCTGTCCTCCTTCCTTGTATCCAGTAGAGTCGCCAGTTTTCTTCTTAGTCTCTTCTCTTCAGCATTCAGAGTATCAGAGTTGAGACCGAGAAGTTTTACAGCCTGGCCCAAAGTACTTCTAGGCAACTCAAGAAATTGACCTAGAGTGAGGGAGCTTGAAGAGTTATCAACATAGGTGATGTGATAAGGTCTCCCTCACAGGAGATGCTGCTAATAGTAGTGCAGTTGGTGAGCCTTGTCTTGATCTCCTTTATTTCCTCAAGAGAGAGATGTTTAGAACGCTGAGGGGATGATCTTGGTTTCTGTTAGGTAGG
The DNA here is from genome assembly GCA_024085815.1 of Flaveria linearis. NCBI lineage: Eukaryota > Viridiplantae > Streptophyta > Magnoliopsida > Asterales > Asteraceae > Flaveria > Flaveria linearis. The sequence continues at coordinate 37,916,392 of CM044005.1, read as the reverse complement.
TTTAGGTTTAGTGGTTCTAGGTTGTTTTTGGGTTTAAGGATAGGAAGTATAGGTGGTTGAGGTGATGAGGTAGGTTTGGGTAGAGTTGTAGGTTCAGGGGTGTAGGTTTCATCTGAGGGTTCTGTTTTGATGGGAAATGGAATTGGTTCTTCTGGTGTGGGTTGTGGTTGAGTGGTTGGCTGTGGTTGAGTGGCTGGGGTGAAGACCATTCCCTTTCCCCTCCTATACATCCTTCCTCTTCCCCATACGGATGTCAGCTTTTATTTCGCTAACAATCCGTTGGAGTGTCCTTTCGGACATGGGTCCCACCTGCCTACCAGAGAAGCCGTGAGCCTGGAGATAGTCTTTCATCCAGGCTTTATCACTGAGCTTCTTGGTGGCAGTGACCCTCTCTACCTCCTCCCTCCGCTTCTTCTCCTTCATCTTCTCCCAAGCAGCTTTATTCCTTTCCTTCTCCATTTGATCCTGCTCTTTGTTGTGGAGCAGCAGGATCATATCATCATCATGTGGAGACAGTTCAGGAAGACTGAAGCCTCTTGAGAGCAGGAATTTAATCCTAGCCTCTCTCAGCTGCAGGGCTGCTTTCCTTTGTTCTTCTTCTTCTCTTTCCAATGCCAACCTGGCTTCTTCTTCTTGCCTGTAAGGCCCACCTTTCTCAGGGAAGCCTCAGTTGGTCATTCACAGCAAAACATCGATTTAAAACAATCATTTACTCATATACATATAAGATATATATATATTGCAGCGGAAAGTTACTGTCATTTTAATTCATTACAAGTAAAATATAAACATTGTCTTTAATCCACAAAACTATTTAGGGGTTCTTGTTAGCTTTTCTTCATTCGGGATGCCAGTCTTCTAGTGCCAAGAAGCTTCAGTCCCATGCCTCTATTCCGTCGTTCTAACTCTTACCTGTCAACTGATATGCATACAAAAGTCAGCTTCGCTGAGTGAATTCTAGGTTTTCTTTGTAAATAACTTTTTGTAAAGGTATTAGCTTTAGCAGTTGAAAATAGTTCTCGTCTATCAAGCATCAATACATACAGGCTATCACTTTATCGATACTTTATCATTTCTTTTCATTTCTCGTTATTTATACTCTTCTTTATCTGTCAATTCTCTGTCACAATCGGTGCCTAGGCTCGCCTAGGACTTTACCGACACGCCAATTAAGGGCTTACAGTCGTACTCGATCGGGCCATTATGTCATGCCAATTTAGGGCTTACAGACCTGCCTGTTTGAGCATTACTTTATCCGGGTGAGGGCACAACAAATGCAACCTCCTTTAGCCATTGCTTGCAAGTCTTTACTTTATCCCTTGCCTGCAGGACTTTACTTGCAAGACTTTACTTTATCCAGGTACATGTTATGGGCCACATAACCTTTCTTTACATTTCACTTTCTTATTTAAGTTATATATATATAATATAACACAACACATCTCGAAGGCAATCCATCACTACAAGGTTATATCTCAATAAGGAAAAACACGTTATCAATTCGTTAGAAAATCCCGTTTCCCATATAGATAGTAAGTAAAACTTTACTCTAAAAGAACTGGTCATAAAAAGGTATATATATTAGTATGCATACCGCCCCAAAACATTTAAAGCATGTATAAAATAGGGGATCTAGAACTCACCTGAACTCGTCCAAGTAGCTTAAATTCTAAGTCACTTAGGCTATAGCTGAATACTCTAGCTGCACGAAAGTTAACATGCAAAAACGTCATTTTCTTCATAGTTTCGCCCATAGTTTCGCTACAGCGAAACTGCAGTTTCGCTGACAGTTTCGCTGGGCAGCACTTCTGCTAGTTTCGCTAGGCAGATTCGCTGCCTTGAGCGCCCAACTTTCGTTGGAATTCCCTAGTCTCGCAGAGTCTATAGGTCAGTCTGGGTCTTAGCGAGATTACCGGCGAAACTGTAGTTTCGCCTGAGCGAAACTGTAGTTTCGCCTGAGCGAAACTGTAGTTTCGCTGAAATTTCTCCTAGTCTCGCTGAATGAGTTCACAGTTTCGCTGGTTGAATGCTTAAATTCGCTGGATCGGGGCCCAGTTTCGCTGGATGAACAGAAACTCAGATCCAGCCCATTTTTAACCCAAAATCTTAACTTTTTACGTCCAAATCCTTGGTTTACCTACCATGAAACCAAATCTAAGCTTTTTACACGTTTTCATACGTAAAAATTCGACCTTTATGTGTTTCTTTAAACTTTTCAAAACCCCAAAACCCTAGAATCCGGGTTTGATCTACAGAAGGCCTTAGGGGCCGATTCTTACCTCGTTTGTTACTCTTTCCTTGTGTTTGATGCTCTAATCCACCAGAACTTCAATCTTTCAAACCTCCAAGCTCCAAATCTTGACTTTCTTCACTTTCTCTCTCTACTTTCTCTCTCTACGAATTTGGTGGCTAGGGTTTGAAATGGTGGAAGATGGAGCTGCTCATGCATGTTTAAGGGCTGATTAGGGCCCTTAAACCCATCAAGTCTAGCCCATTAAGACTAATTTGATCCATAGCCCACTAATTTACCCATTTATTTCTTAAATTAACCCTTAAAAGCCCATATTATTAAATGGCTTGTTTCGGGAAATTTCGGGGCGTTACAAGTCTCCCCCCTTATTTAGGTTTCGTCCTCGAAACCTGCTTCGTCGTTAAACAGATCGGGGTATTGACGTCTCATTTCCTCCTCGGATTCCCAGGTGGCATCCGACCCCTTTCGATGTTTCCATTGTACCTTGACTTGCTTGACTACTTTATTTCTCAATTGTTTCTCCTTCCGGTCCAGTATAACCACTGGTTGTTCTACATAGTTCAGCTTCTCGTCCACCTCGATGTCATCTAGAGGTACGACTGCCTCATTTGGTGCTAAACATTTTCTTAAGTGCGACACAGAAAGGTAGGGTGAATCCCACTTAATTCTTCTGGAAGGTCTAGCCTGTAAGCTACATCCCCAACTCGTGCTAGTACCTCGAATGGTCCGATGAACCTGGGACTCAGTTTCCCCCTCTTCCTAAATCGGATGATTCCCTTCCATGGTGACACTTCAGCATTACCCTGTCACCCACGCTGAACTCTATTGGTCTCCTTCTTCTGTCGGCGTATGACTTTTGTCTATCCTTGGCAGCCTTCATATACGCCTTGATTTTCTCCAACCCTTCCGTGGTAGCTTCCACGACTTCCAAGCTCCCTAGTTCCTTCTACCCGATATCACCCCAACAAATAGGAGTTCTGCACCGTCGACCGTACAATAACTCATATGGGGGCATCTTAATACTGGCGTGGTAGCTGTTGTTATAGGAGAACTCTGCTAGTGGCAAGTGATCATCCCAGTTACCGCCAAATTCGATAACGCATGCCCGAAGCATATCCTCCAGGGTCTGGATCGTTCTCTCCGATTGCCCATCGGTTTGTGGGTGGTATGCGGTACTAACATGCAACCTCGCACCCATCTCTTCATGGAACTTTTTCCAAAACTTTGAGGTGAACCGCGTATCCCTATCTGAAACAATCGATACGGGCATACCATGTCGCGCCACAATTTCTCGGATAAATAGTTCAGCAAGCTTTTCTGAACTAATTGCCTCCTTGATTGGCAGGAAATGCGCACTTTTAGTCAGTCTATCAACAACCACCCATATCGTGTCACGGCCTTTTGTCGTGCGGGGTAGTTTGGTGATGAAGTCCATGGTAACATGTTCCCACTTCCACTCTGGCACTTCTAATGACTGAACATAACCATAAGGTCTTTGGTGCTCAGCCTTCACCCGTAGGCACGTGAGACATTTATTTACATACGCAACCACATCTCTCTTCATCCCAGGCCACCAATAATCTTTCTTCAAATCATGGTACATCTTATTTGCGCCTGGATGTATTGAGTAGCGGGTCTTGTGCGCTTCATCCATAATCTTTTCCCGCAAGTCACCATGCTTCGGAACCCATATCCTGCCATGGAAGGTCTTAACACCCAAGGTGTTCTCTACCAATTCATCCGCTTTTCCCACCATCCTTTCCTTATTGATTTGATGCTCTTTTAAAGCGTCCATTTGAGCTTTACTTATCATCCTCATAACATCTGGGGTCACTACTAGTTGGCATGCCTTTACCCGGATCGGTCATATCCTTCCTTTCGGCTCAGGGCATCGGCTACCACGTTCGCCTTACCCGGGTGATAATGGATTTCGCAGTCGTAATCCTTTATCAACTCCAACCACCTCCTCTGTCTCATATTTAGGTCCTTCTGCTCAAAGAAGTATTTCAAACTTTTTTGGTCGGTAAATATGGCACACTTAGTTCCATACAAATATTGTCTCCAGATCTTCAATGCGAACACTACTGCGGCAAGTTCCAAATCGTGAACTGGGTAGTTAACCTCCGTGTCCTTTAGCTGTCTGGATGCGTAGGCTATAACCTTTCCTCTTTGCATCAACACACAGCCTAACCCGCAGTAAGAAGCATTGGAGTATACCGTTAGGTCTTCATCTCCCTCCAGTAGGGTTAGTATCGGAGCTTTGGTTAATCTATCCTTCAATTCCTGAAACGCATCTTCCTGTTCCTTTCCCCAGTCGAACACCACGTTCTTCCTCGTTAACCTTGTTAATGGGGAAGCTATCTTCGAGAAATCTTTGATGAACCTTCTATAATAGCCGGCCAATCTCAAGAAACTACGGATTTCGGATGGCGTCCTAGGGGAATTCCATTGCGTAACTGCCTCGACTTTTGCTGGATCAACCATAACTTCCTCGGAATTTATAACGTGCCCTAAAAACTGCACCTCCCGTAGCCAGAAGGCACATTTAGAGAACTTCTCATACAGTTTCTCCTTTCGTAAGGTCTCTAACACCTCCTAATATGACAAACGTGGTCTGCTTCATTCTTTGAGTATATCAAAATATCGTCAATGAAGACTATCACTGATCGGTCCAACATCGGCCGACACACGCGATTCATCAAGTCCATGAATGCCGCAGGAGCATTGGTTAGCCCAAAAGACATAACCAGAAACTCATAGTGGCCATAGCGTGTTCGGAAAGCCGTCTTTGGGATATCTTGCTCCCTTACCTTCAGTTGGTGATATCCAGATCGGAGATCTATTCGGGAGAACCAGCTTGCCCCTTGCAATTGATTAAACAGATCGTCTATCCGGGGTAGAGGGTATCGATTCTTCATGGTCAGCTTATTCAACTCCCTGTAATCTATACACATCCTCATGCTGCCATCCTTCTTCTTCACAAACAGCACGGGAGCGCCCCACGGAGAAATGCTGGGCCTAATGAATCCCTTGTCAAGGAGTTCCTGCAGTTGTGACATGAGCTCCTTCATCTCGGACGGAGCTAGGCGGTAGGGTGCTTTGGCAATGGGTTGGGCTCCTGACAGTAAGTCAATCTGAAACTCTATCTCTCTATCTGGTGGTACTCCTGGCAGATCCTTCGGGAATACGTCAGGAAAGTCCCTCACCACTGGTACATCGGGCAACTCTTTCGCTTTATCTTTAACATCCTTGACATACGCTAGATAAGCTCCGCACCCTCGCCTCATACATTTCTCCGCCTGGATCATGGAAATGATCCTTGGAACCTTACAATCGTTATCACCGTAGATCGTAACCGAACTACCATCTGGAGCCGTTAATCGGATCATCTTCTGTTGGCATACTATGTTAGCATCGTGGGCCGCTAGCCAATCCATCCCTAGTACGACATCGAAACCTCCTAAGGGCATAACAAACAATCGTGCGGGAAAGTAATGTCCTCCTAGTTTAATGTGGCAATCCTCTATTATCCTGACTATTCTAATGGACTTACCATCGGCTATTTCTACTTCGAAGGCATCATCTATTTCCTTAGTTTGGACATCTAGTGTAGCACAAAAGGATACAGATACGAAACTCTTACTGGCACCACTATCAAATAATATGGAGGCGCAAACATCATTGACAAGGAACGTACCTGACACTACGTCCGGATCCTTCTTTGCTTCTTTCTTGTTCATGGTGAAAGCCCTTGCCTTGACCTTGGGCTTTCCATCATCCCCCTTGTCATCACCCCTGCTCGTGCCCGAGCTTCCCGGCTTGGCTTTCTTGCAATCCCTGCTGTAGTGCCCCGACTCATGGCAGTTAAAGCACTCGTTTACTTCTGGGCACTCCCTAGCCATATGACCCGTTTTCCCACACCGGTAGCACCCATGGCTACCCAATCGGCACTCTCCGGGATGCCTCCTCCCACACTTCCCACAGTTCTTAACTTCCTCGATCCCCTTCACAACCATCTGTTTTGCATCCACCCTTGCTTTCTTGTTCCCGGTTGGTGGCCACCACTTCCATATCTCTTCCCATTGTTATTCCAAGCCTTCTTCGTCTCACCCACTATCACCGGCCTGGATGATCGTACAACCTTCCACTGAGGTCCACCGCTGATCTAAAAGTACCAGGTCGGGCAGTGACCATGTCCCTACGAATGTCCAGATGCAACCCTGTATGTACCTCTTGATTCTCTTAGATTCGGGAGTCACCAAGTCAGGCACCAGACGAGCCATTTCATTGAATTTTGTAGTGTACTCCTGGTGAGTCATATTTCCAGCCTCCAAACTCACGAACTCTTGCTCAATCTTGTCAAGCTCTCTTTCCGGGCAGTACTCCTCTATCACCAACCTCTTCATCTCCGGCCACTTCATCCTCTCAATGGCCCCCTCTCCGTAAGACTCAACAATGTTATCCCACCAACACAATGCTGGATCCAAAAGGGAATGCGAAGCAAACTTCACCTTTTGGTTTTCACGGCACTCACTGATCTTCAGTACGGCCTCCATTTCCCTGATCCAACGCTGGGCAGTGGAAGCGTTACCAGTACCATCAAATGTTGGGGGCCTACACCTCTGAAAATCCCCGTAGCCGCACCCCTTCGCCCTCTCTTCCACCTCGGGACCGTCATGGTTACCCAGACGATCTCCCTCATCGCTCAACTCCTCAGTCTTGACCGCTCCCTTCCTATCCACCTTCTCGGAAGCTGTACTCTTCTTACTGTCGCCCTTAACCTGCTCCACAAATTCCGCAAGCAGAGCGGGCATCACTACAGAGAGGACTTGATGCACCTCTTGGGCAATAGCTTCCTTCACTGTCTCCTTCAGTTTTGCCAGGTCAGTAGTGAGCCCCTCGGCTCCCATTTCTAACTCAACCTCCTCCTCTTTAACCGGCTCCTCGACCGGCTTTCTGGTTGACCTTTTCGTTGGCTTCACCGTTGCACTTGCAGTTTCCTTTGCCTTAGTCGGGGGCCTTCCCCTAGTGCTTCTCCAGGTGACCATTGTTGGGACTTCTTTCTTTGGTGCCATTCTTTCTACTTCCTATAAGATTCAGAATATTAATATGGTTTTCAAGGCAAGTTCAGTTCACGACAAGTTTTGTAAATTTTTAATAACAGTGGCCAGTTGTGATTAACTACTTACAGAACTTCTCGCGCCATAAACTTTCCTATCCTGAACCACACCAACACCAGAACCTACTATACCTAGTCTATGCACGTATAAGTCACATAAATTCAGATAGGTGTCACAGATAACTTTATCATACTCTACCTCGGCTCTTACCTAAATAAGAAGGCACTATCCATCGGAATAATACCTACAACATACTTTGTTACCTCTTGGCATGGAGCTTCTTGGACTGGCATCCTTGACACTTGGTCCCATTATCTGTTTAAGTTTAGGTTTACAAAAACAGTTTTCCCAAATCTCTTAAACATTGGCTCTAACCAACTTGTAAGGCCCACCTTTCTCAGGGAAGCCTCACAGTTGGTCATTCACAGCAAAACATCGATTTAAAACAATCATTTACTCATATACATATAAGATATATATATATTGCAGCGGAAAGTTACTGTCATTTCAATTCATTACAAGTAAAATATAAACATTGCCTTTAATCCACAAAACTATTTAGGGGTTCTTGTTTAGCTTTTCTTCATTCAGGATGCCAGTCTTCTAGTGCCAAGAAGCTTCAGTCCCATGCCTCTATTCCGTCGCTCTAACTCTTACCTGTCAACTGATATGCATACAAAAGTCAGCTTCGCTGAGTGAATTCTAGGTTTTCTTTGTAAATAACTTTTTGTAAAGGTATTAGCTTTAGCAGTTGAAAATAGTTCTCGTCTATCAAGCATCAATACATACAGGCTATCACTTTATCGATACTTTATCATTTTTTCATTTCTCGTTATTTATTACTCTTCTTTATCCGTCAATTCTCTGTCACAATCGGTGCCTAGGCTCGCCTAGGACTTTACCGACACGCCATTTAAGGGCTTACAGTCGTACTCGATCGGGCCATTAATGTCATGCCAATTCAGGGCTTACAGACCTGCCTGTTCGAGCATTACTTTATCCGGGTGAGGGCACAACAAATGCAACCCTCCTTTAGCCATTGCTTGCAAGTCTTTACTTTATCCCTTGCCTGCAGGACTTTACTTGCAAGACTTTACTTTATCCAGGTACACGTTATGGGCCACATAACCTTTCTTTACGTTTCACTTTCTTATTAAGTTATATATATATAATATAACACAACACATCTCGAAGGCAATCCATCACTACAAGGTATATCTCAATAAAGAAAAACACGTTATCAATTCGTTAGAAAATCCCGTTTCCCATATAAGATAGTAAGTAAAACTTTACTCTAAAAGAACTGGTCATAAAAAGGTATATATATTAGTATGCATACCGCCCCAAAACATTTAAAGCATGTATAAAATAGGGGATCTAGAACTCACCTGAACTCGTCTAAGTAGCTTAAATTCTAAGTCACTTAGGCTATAGCCTGAATACTCTAGCTGCACGAAAGTTAACATGCAAAAATCATTTTCTTCATAGTTTCGCCCATAGTTTCGCTACAGCGAAACTGCAGTTTCGCTGACAGTTTCGCTGGGCAGCACTTCTGCTAGTTTCGCTAGGCAGATTCGCTGCCTTGAGCGCCCAACTTTCGTTGGAATTCCCTAGTCTCGCAGAGTCTATAGGTCAGTCTGGGTCTTAGCGAGATTACCGGCGAAACTGTAGTTTCGCCTGAGTGAAACTGTAGTTTCGCTGAAATTTCTCCTAGTCTCGCTGAATGAGTTCACAGTTTCGCTGGTTGAATGCTTAAATTCGCTGGATCGGGGCCCAGTTTCGCTGGATGAACAGAAACTCAGATCCAGCCCATTTTTAACCCAAAATCTTAACTTTTTACGTCCAAATCATTGGTTTACCTTCCATGAAACCAAATCTAAGCTTTTTACACGTTTTCATACGTAAAAATTCGACCTTTATGTGTTTCTTTAAACTTTTCAAAACCCCAAAACCCTAGAATCCAGGTGTGATCTACAGAAGGCCTTAGGGGCCGATTCTTACCTCGTTTTGTTGCTCTTTCCTTGTGTTTTGATGCTCCAATCCACCAGAACTTCAATCCTTCAAACCTCCAAGCTCCAAATCTTGACTTTCTTCACTTTCTCTCTCTACTTTCTCTCTCTACGAATTTGGTGGCTAGGTTTGAAATGGTGGAAGATGGAGCTGCTCATGCATGTTTAAGGGCTGATTAGGGCCCTTAAACCGATCAAGTCTAGCCCATTAAGGCTAATTTGATCCATAGCCCACTAATTTACCCCTTTATTTCTTAAATTAACCCTTAAAAGCCCATTATTATTAAATGGCTCGTTTCGGAAAATTTCGGGGCGTTACATTGCCTTAGCCTGGTTGTCCTCTCCAAAGTCACCAGCTCCTCTAGTGGTAGCAGGAGTACTTCCTCATTGGGAGCTCCTAAGTTGATGAGCTGATCAATGAGTGCTGTCCTTCTCTTGGTGTTGATTTCCTCATGATTGGTTGTAGCTGCCTTAGAACTAGCAGCTAGCAGCTTCTCGGCAGGAAACCTACCTTTCTTCTTGAGTTTCTCAATCCTTTCCTCCTCCTGAAGCTCTACCGCAGTCATTTTCTTTTTGCCTTTGTCTTTAGCAGAACTTGTCTGTGGTGGTTCTTGGATGGAGGGTTCGGATTGAGAGAGAGGATCAGCTGGTGTTTGGGATGGAGGTAGATCAGAAGTGTCCTCCCTGCTCATCTCAGATGCTATTTCAGCAATAACATCTGTGATGATCAATTCCTTGGACATTTGGAACAAACCTTCCGCAGCTTCCATCTCAGCTTCGGAAGACTTATCTTGTTCTTTCGAAGTTTCAACTTTAGCTTCGGAAGTTTCAGCCTGAGCTTCGGAAGAAGAGGCTGATGCAAATTCTGTCCCAACTGTTTCAGTTGATGGGCCATCAGTCCCCATTTCCCCTTCGAAGTTAATCTCAGGTTCCATGTGGAACTTAAGTTGACCAACTTCTTCCACAATGATAGAAGGTGCAGTCAGTCTTTGAAGCTCCTCAGCCCTAAAGTATATGAGTGTGGTGTTGGGGCTGGGCTGTTCTAAGGAGGATCTCAATACAAACTTTGTAAAAGTCTGTAGAGATCATGAAGCATCTGTGAGTCAATCTTTAGAGTTGATTGAGATGACTCGGGTAGGGTGATGAGTTGGGAAGTAGAAGACTGGATCAGTGGTTCCCCATATGTTTGTCTCTGATCTTTCTCCCCCTTTTTGGTAGCATCATCTTGAGAGCTAGATGAGCTAGAGGAAGAAGTCAATGAGACCTGAATAGGTACATGCCTAACAGACCTCTCCGTCTGTTTCTCAGCTAGTTGGGCCTTGAGATTGTCAATCTCAAGTTGCTGAGTGGCTGTCCTTGTCTCAAAGATCCTCACCTGAGATTCCAGGTTTGAGACCTTAGAGAGCAAGTACTGGAGTGTGAGTTGCATACTTCCCTCATCTTCATGTGAAGAATCATGGGGAGATGAGATAACATACCTAGTATGTTCAGTCTCACCACCAGATGTGGCTTCTTGGCACCCTGGATACCTTTGCTCAAATTCATCTCTTTCAGAGATGCCGATGGGCAAAGTTGCCGTAGACTCAGTCTGATTGATGCTACCACTGTCCTGAGAGCTCAATGAGAGACTCTGAGTAGTGGTAGCTGAGACTACATGAGTCCCCTCCACATCAGTGGGACTCACCTCAGTAGTTGGCTGCTGATGAGGGCTAGAGATAAGGGATCTCTCTTGGCTCTGTTGATCTTTGAGAGGGTGTTGTAGATCAACTTCATAGCCATGGAGAGATGTAATCTCTTCATCAGTTCGGAGTAATAGGTCAGTGAAAGATATAGAGGTTAAACCTACTGACCTGGGACCTAGATCAATGCCTACAGGCATTGAGCCTCTTGTGGGGCTATCCGTTGAAGGCTGCATAGGGGAGTGTAAAGACTCACCCTGTGGGCTAAAGGCTTGAGGTTTAGTCTCTTGGGTTTGAGACTGAGGTGGCTCAAAACCCAAATTCAGGTCAAAGGAGAAGGATGGTGACCTCGGATTGAGTGGGAGCCCATGTTTCCACTCTAGCCCTTTTGGTTTGAACTGGAGGAGCTTGTGTAATCAGAGTAGATTGAACAAGGGTTTGTTTGGGGCGTCTCTGATATGTAATTTTGATGGGTGGAGAAGGTATGGGATATTTGTGGTGGAGGTTGCTGGTGTGGGTTCATCACCTGTGGGGTTAACAGGGATGTCACCAGGAGCTATGCGCTCAATCATCTCTGGAGGTAATGGAGTGTACCATCCAGTAAAGTTGATGGATACATTCTTCAATGTCTTGAAGATGGTGGCCACACTTGGGAACAGTAAGAGCAGCTGCACAGACAAGCATGCTCGGTTCCAACTCGCAGTTGATAACGTGTTGAATGTATCGGGGATACATGAAGAATGTGTCCCTTCTCAGATTTCCAATCAAATTGGTCAACACAAATCTTGAGTAGTTGGAGCGCAGGCCTCTCACCAACCCATGAACTAGACATCCTAGTTCGTATGGGATTTGATCCCATCCCCCAGACTTGTTGGATAGGCAGTGCAGAACGATGTGCAGCAGGAACTTCTAATGATATGAGAAGTTGAACTTGTAGACTGTTGACCGGCTCACATCTCCACCATATCCCATGAGGATGTAGGTGCTATCCAAGTCTTCTTTGGGAAACTCAGTAGGAGCCCCATCATCATTGAGCTCTAGATGCTCCCTGATGAGTTGTTCAGTTATGATCAACTCCTGTCCACAAATGCGGGTTCTCAGGATGTGAACCCTATTTAGGACTTCAGCTTGACTGTTACTCCAGAATTCAGTCATGTGGTTGGAGTAAACGGTGGGGTTAACAGTAAGCGCCGTGAAGTAGGTTGATTCAGTAAGAAAGGTGATGATTGGTGAAGTCGGCATCTCTTGACGAATCAAGTAATGCGACTTGGTTGTGCTGAGGGTTTAGCGCCATTGTAGAGAAAGTAAGCTTGAATTTGGGTGGATTTTAGTGAAGGAAATGTTTAGGGCAGTAAATCGGTAAAAGAAGATGAATTTGATCAGTCTGGATTATTTAAATGAGATGAATTGTGGTAGAGGCGGTAATAGGGTAACTGTTTGGGGGTAATGGTGGCTGTGAAGTGACAATGACGGCAAGGGATAATTTTAAATAATCTGACAATCATAAGCAAAATCTTTACCTTTTACAGAGTGGGGCCCAAAAGATATTCGTTACACAGTAAAATCTCTATTTCCGAATATAAAACATTTCCGAAGGTAATTATCTTCCGAAGGCAATCTTCTCTTCCAAAGCAAGGCATTGCTTCCGAAGGTAAAAATTGCTTTCCAGAGTTTTATGAGCTTCGGAAGTATATCTGATGCAAAATCAATCGCTTCTTCCGAGACTAAAAACTCTTCCGAGAAGAAAATTTCCATTGAGGAATTTGGCTTCGGAAGATATTTGAGAATATCTTCCGAGAGTTAATTCCTCTTCGGAGGGAATTTACACTTGGAATATAAAAAGATCTTTTGTAACAGGGCTTAAATTGTATTGACACAAGACATTACACATTAAAAAGTTTTCAAAAGAGGTAGTTAATCAATGTTTATCATCCCAATAGCTGATATGAGATACTTAAATCTTTGTTCATCAAAAGATTTTGTGAACAAATCAATATATTGTTCATTTGAGTCAACTTTGATTAACTTTATCAGATTTTTCTCATGAATATCTCTAATGAAATGATACCTGATATCAATGTGCTTTGTCTTGGAGTGCTTCACTGGATTTTCAGTAATGGAGATAGCACTGTTGTTGTCAATATCGATAGGAGTAGTCATGAAGTTGAATCCATAGTCCAACATCTGATTTTGAATCCATAGCAGTTGAGCACAGCAGCTAGCAGCAACAATGTATTCAGCTTCAGCAGTTGATGTAGAGACACAGGATTGTTTCTTGCATTGCCATGAGATAACCCTTCCACCAAGAAATTGACATCCTCCTGGTGTTGATTTCTTGTCAATGTTGCAGCCACCATAATCACTGTCAGAGTATCCATAGAGATTGAAATCACTATTTCTTAGATACCAGAGACCTAGTTTAGGTGCTCCTTTGAGGTATCTGAGGATTCTCTTAACAGCAGCCAAATAAGACACCTTAGGAGCAGCCTGATATCTTGCACAAATGCATGTGGCAAACATGATATCAGTCTACTAGCAGTGAGATACATCAGGGAACCAATAATTGCTCTATACTGATGTTGATCAGTATCCTCCCCCTCAAGGTCAGGGCAAAGATTATGGTTTCTGGGTATGGGTGTCTTGGCTGGTTTACAGTCCTTCATTTCAAATCTATCTAAGATGTCTGAGACATACTTAGATTGATTTATGAAGAACCCTTCCTTCATCTGTTTCACCTGAATTCCAAGGAAAAAGTCTATTTTTCCCATGGATATCATCTCAAATTTCTGCTTCATAATGCTCTCAAAGTCCTTACACATTTGGTCATTTGAAGAACCAAATATTATGTCATTAACATAGACTTGAACAAGCAAAATGTCCTCTCCAATATTCCTGATGAAGAGAGTCTTATCAATGGTACCTCTGGTGTAGCCATTCTTCAGGAGAAACTGAGACAAGGTCTCATACCACAGTCTAGGTGCTTAGTGCAGCCCATATAGAGCTTTATCCAGTTTGCACACATAGTTGGGGTGCTATGGGTCTTCAAATCCTGGAGGTTGACATACATAGATTTCCCTATCTATATCCCCATATAGAAAAGCACACTTGATATCAAGTTGGTAGACAGTGAAGTTCTTGGATGCAGCATAAGCAAGGAAGATCCTAACTACCTCAAGTCTTGTAACTGGTGCAAAGACATTAGTATAATCGATTCCTTCCTCTTGGTGTATCCTTGAACTACTAATCTTTCCTTGTTCTTGATAATCAAGCCTCTGTCATCTTTCTTGTTTCTGAATACCCATTTAGTGCCTATAGGTACTTGACCAGAAGGTAGTGGGCATAGATTCCAGACCTTTTGTCTTTTGAATTGAAGCAGCTCCTCCTGCATCGATTCAACCCAACTACTATCTTTCAAGGCATCTTCCACCTTCTTGGGTTCCATCTCAGATAAGAAGCATGAGTACAAGCAGACATTCCCATGATGAGTTTGCCCTCTTGTTCTCACACCTTCAGAGACATTCCCTATGATGTTTTTCAGTTGGATGAGTGTTGTGAATCCTAAGACGAGGAATCACTTCCATTTGCAGAGATAGGTCCAGGTTAGACGTATTCTGATCAGGAACTGGATTACTCTGTCCAGTTGTTGTTTCAAAGTCATTCAATGAGGACTGATTGAATGATTAAGAAACATCATCAATGGTTGGTCGTGAAGTAGTATTAACAGTTGCCTGTTCCTTCAGAATCTACCTCTTTCAACCTGGTGTTGTAATGGATCACCTGAAGAGCTTTGAGGTTTATCAAGTGATTCACTTGTTGAAGCTTCATTATTCCTTGAGATAGTTACACTATCAGATCTGTGAATAGTTGAAGCTTGTTGTCTATCAGTTCTTGGAGAATTTGGAAGAGGTCTGGGTAGCTCAAACAGTTGATTAGCATCATCATCAGCATTACCTTGAGCACCTATTCCATCTGAAACATTCTCACAAGATGGTTTAGAATAGTTTGGAAACAATTCTAAGTCAAAAATATAATCAGGTCCATTCCCCCTAACACAAAGAGTGTGCTCATTTACAACTATATTGGATGACTCCTCAAATTGTTGATTCTTAATGTTGTATACCCTATAAACTTTGGAGCTAGAAGAGTATCCAACAAAGATAGCATCATCTGACTTCTCAGCAAACTTTGCTAAGTTGTCTTTTGTGTTAAGTATGGTACACCTGCAGCCAAAGGACCTTAGAAAGCCAATGAATGGTGGCCTCTTGTTCCATAACTCATAAGGGGTTTTTCCATGGGGCTTAACTACAAGAACCCTGTTCTGCACATAGCATGCAGTGCTAACTGCCTCTGCCTAGAATGTTAGAGGTAGTTTTGAATCATCTAACATGGTTCGAGCAGCCTCAATGAGTGTCCTGTTCCTCCTCTCAGCAACACCATTTTGTTGAGGAGTTCTGGGAGCACTATATTGTCTGGCAATCCCTTTTGAGTCACAGAATGAGTCAAGAACAAAGTTCTTAAAATCAGTCCCTTGATCACTTCTAATGATCTTAACCTTATGATCAATTTGATTTTCTATTTTAAGAATAAAAGATTTTAACGTTTCAGCAGTTTCATCTTTACTTCTTAAAAAGAATACCCATGTAAATCTTGTAAAATCATCAACAATCATAAGGCAGTATGATTTCCTTCCAATGCTTATTATACTTGTGGGACCAAAGAGATCCATGTGCAATAAGTTTAATGGAGTAGTGATAGAGTTAACACATTTGGACTTATGAGATGTCCTGTGTTGTTTCCCTTTCAGGCATGCAACACAGTTATCTTTGTAGAAAAATTCCTTTTTAGGCAAACCATGTACCAAGTTATTTTTAGCCAATTTATTCATTGTCTTAAAATTTACATGACACATACGTTTATGCCATAGTGTTGACTCATCACTATCAGCTTTGGAAAGAAAGCATGATACTTCACCCATAGGAGAAGCGTTGTTCATATCTAGCTTGTACATATCCCTTTTCCTGGGAGATCTAAGAAGCACTAATTCCGGAGGAATTGTCATCCCTGGTTTGAGGATAATGCACTCATGTTCTGTGAAGAGCATTTGATGCTTTTGATCACAGAACTGAGAAACACTTAACAGATTGTGTTCAAGCTGTTTGACAAAGTGAACTTTGTCAATGTTTATTCTGCCATTGGATATATTTCCTCTGCCTGAAATATATCCTCCGGTCTCACCTCCAAATTGGACAGGCCCTCCATCAAAGTTCTGGAATTGTTGAAGGAGAGATCTGTTCCCTGTCATGTGCCTGGAGCATCCACTATCTGCAATCCAGACATTGTTGTTCTTGTCAAATGGATGTCCCTGCACATAAGATGAGATGGTTAGTTTTGTTTGGAAGCCCAAGCCTTGCTGGTCTTGGACTCTTCCAAAGATAATGACATAATTGAACCAAAAGATATGCATTGGGGTTCAATAGAGGTCGTTGAAGAAGAGGTTTGGGCTGCAGCATCTTTCTTGATCTTCCAATCCATCCCTTGGTCGATCTTTTGAGGATGAGCTTGTGGAAGCTTTTGCAGCATGGTCTTCTTCCGAAGCTTCTTTCTTTTCGGAAGAAGCCTTCACCACCTTTTCTTCCAAAGCAGTCTTCTTCTGGGATGGTTTCAAGGGTGCTTTCTTGTTCTTCCAAACCTTAGAAGCTTTGGCTTCCAAAGCCATTTTCCCTTCGGAAGAAGTACTTTCTTCCGAAAGCAACTTGGCTTCCGAGACCAATTTTCCCTTTTTCATCATTTGGACCGTTTGAAATGGTCCAAATGAGAAACCTTCCCTGACTCCTTCTTTTCTAACATTATTTGCATAATGTGTGCTTGCTGGATTGTAATAACAATCTTTAGCCATGTGGTTGTGCAGACCACATTATGCATGCAATGTTAGTCTTTTGGGAATTTGCAGGTTGCTGTTTCTTGGATTTCTTCTTTTCATCAGCAACTTTCCCTTTCAACTTCTGATCCTTTGGTAGGACAGGAGTGCTGGTATTACACTCCTTTCTTAAATCAGAAGCACATACCACTTGGAATCCGGCAGAGATGAATACACCCTTTTGCTTTGGGTCAATCTTCAGCTTGGACTCTACGACCTTCTTGGCAGTCCTTCTTTCAACTTTAGCTCTGCTTCTTCTTGCCTTGGTGGTTAGGATTTGGTCTTCATAGGTGGAGATGAGTGTATCTTCCTGTTTCTCCCCTGTGGTGGCCACTATTTTTGCCTCATTATTTAATTCCAATGGAGAAGGGTCAGCAGTTGGAACCTCATGCTCTTCAGTACCACATCTAGGTAGTCTAATAGACTCATAAGAGTGTGGTGGAGCTATTTTATTGGTTCCTAACCCTTCTTTGTTTTGATAAAACATTTTGGAATGAGAGGATGATGCAAGAATAGCTTGGAAGTTTTGCTCAGCAATAGCTCGCTTCCTGGCCTGAGCCTCAGCAGTGACCAACTGGGCTTGAACTTCAGACAGTTTGGATATCAGATCTTTAATTTGAGTCTTGTAGTTGGTCTTTTCATGTTTTAAAAGAGACACAGTTTTCTCTAACTCCTTAATTTTCTTTTGATAGTCAGATTCAGCTCTTTTAAAATCAGATTTTAAGATATTTAAAGACTCAACATCAGATCTGATTTCCATATTGTAATCCTTATAGAGTTTAACTTTAGCAATACAGGCAGCAGTACAAAGATGTTCATATACCTGATCATCATCTATTCCGGCCATGAGTGCTTGAGCGGGAGTCACATCCTGTACCATGAAGCTCCAGTCAACTTCTTGAGCTATTGCAGCTGTTTCAGTTGACTTCTCTTCATGCTTTGAAACTAAGGGATGTGTGGAGGCCTGGGGGGTTCTCGGGTTGTTCTTGGGAGCCTTGCATTCCCTAGCAAAGTGACCAAGTTGGTTGCAGTTGTAGCACTTTGCTTTGGTCTTGTCAAACCCAAACTTGCTGTTGACAGGGTTCTGAGGGAATTGCCTTCCAGTTCTCTTGAAGAACTTCTTCGCTCTGTAAGTTAAAAGAGCCATCTGTTGGACAATGTCCACATACTCTACATCATCTGGACTGAAGCACTCAAGATCATCAAAGCAGTATTGAAAATCACTAGAGTGTCCACTTCCAGAGACAAAGGCATAATTATCCTGAAAGGAGTTGTGTTGAGCCTTTTGAGACTTTGGAGTCTCAGGTAGAGTAATGTAGGGTCCACTATGTGAGTAGTCGGGGTAGCACAGCAACTGATGTTGTAGTTCTGTGATTTCCCTTTCAACCACATGAAGGGCTGAACTCAGTTGGTTATTAGAGTGACCAGAGGAGTTCTGCATGTTCATCTCCATCTGGAATGCACTTAGGATACCATACAACTCTGTGAGAGAAAGAGTCTTAAGGTCCGAAGTTCTCTTGATTACGACACAATAGTGTGTCCATAGTTTAGGAAGGGAAGACATGAACTTCCTAACTATGCCTCTATTCTCAAGAGGTACTCCAATATCCACCAGAGTATCCACTATCTCAACATACCTGAAGTATTGTTGAGTCAAGGTCTCACTATCCTTGAAAGTGAAGTTCTCAAACTGCTGCTTCAAGAGATCCTTCTCGTTCTCTTTGGTTTCCTTGGATCCTTCATACATAAGCTTCAATGCATCCCATAAATCTTTGGCTGTCTTGCACTTCTTAAAGCCTCTATAGATGGAGTTTGGGAGAGCAGTTTGAAGAGAAGTCATAGCCCTTTGATCTAGCTCTATTCTCTTCCTATCTTCTTTTGAGTAATCATCAACATCTTTTGGAATGATACGATTACCAGTAGCAGAAGTAGTGCTTGGTATGAAAGGACCATTGACAATGGAGTCCCACATCCTTGAGTCTTGACACTTGATAAAGCCTTCCATTCTAGTGCACCATGTGTCAAAGTCTTCAGGGGTGATCAGTGGGGACTTGGTCATGGTACCATTTGAGTGAGTGGTTTGTAGTGAGGAGTGAAAAACTGGTTGATTTGGATGGTAAGATCTCACAATCAAGAACCTGGAAGCTCTGATACCAATTGCAGGATCATATATTGGTCACTTAACAAGTGGTTTTTCTCTCAAACTCATATTGAACGACACTCAGCAAGAGTCTATGAAGAGTTGATCACAATATAACAAGTAACAAGCAGTAAATAAATACAGGATGTAAATTTTCAAGGTACTTTTATATATTACTTCTCAACTCAAAGGATTACAAGAGTCTTAGACTCAATCTCGCTGCCTAATGAGTTACAAAGAGAAGATATATATAATACTACCTACAGCCGGATATACTTTGATACCAGCTGGAAACCTCTAACCAAACATCTATACTACAGGACTATAGGTGAGGTATCTCAGACATTTTGCCTGAGATTTGGTAGTCAGGATATGTCCCTGACTTACCTTTTGTCACCAACTAAAGTTGGTAACATGTACTATCATAAAAAGGTATACAGTAGAATAAAGTATGGTCAACAACATGGTTCTTTTAAGAAGAAGCCATGCTGTATCAGAGGTCTGCAGCGGACTGTCAGAGACCATACTTATGTCTACTGGACATAGCAATGTCTTCCGAAGGATAATTTCTTCGGAAGAATAACTTCTTCCGAAGCCACTTATACTTCAGAAGACTGCTTCTTCCGAGGCTTGGAGTCTTCTTTGTCTTCAGTTCTTTCTTCAGACTTTGTATTCGGAAGCCTTCAGACTTTGTCTTCGGAAGCCTTCAGACTTTGTCTTCGGCTGTTGACCTCAGACTTCGAAAGATCTCATACTTAGCTTCGGAAGCCTTTGTATGTAGCATCAAAATTGACTATGTGAAGTAGTTTTGGTTGCGCCAGCCTTATAATGACCCAATAGTATGTATATATATATATATATATATATATATATATATATATATATATATATATATATATATATATATATATATATAGGGGAGGTTCCTAAAAAAACATCTATTTATAAGAAAACCAAGAAAACCACTTTTAAACCATTGATCAAAATTGATCAATGGTTGATATTAATCAATGGTAAATTTGTAAATATTTAATAGATAGTTACTTTAATTAAATGATTAAAGGGTGTTTTAGTTAGATTATAATTTTCATATTTTTGAAAATAACTAAAATCCCTTAAATATCTCTCTCTCTCTCTCTTTAAAATCAAACACAATATTAGTTTAATTTAAAATCAACTTAATTTATTCAAATATCATTCTAAATATTTCAGAAGAACAAAAGTTTTTTTTTCTGCAGATCTATATTATACATACATGCTTACATATACGTAAACATGTTCTAAAATATATTTGTTCCATACAACATGCTTACTTATATATAAACAAGCATAAAACAAACAAAAACATGACAATTGCTATTACATTAAAATGATGAAACTTATGTATATGTATCACTCACTAAAATGATATACAAATTAGAAAATTCAAATAAATTACTATAAGAATCGATAATCATCTAAAAATAGTGTAAAAAACTATAACTATAACACACAACTAGTATAGAACAATATTTTAAACTTAAAAAATTGCACATACGTAGACATGGTACCATATATGTAATTTGATTACATATACGTAACAATCATCTTCATATTAATCAAAAATTATCTTCATCTCCATTTTCTTAAATAACCAACGGCGAATTGATGCATCATATGTAACCTGCTTACATATATGTAAATGTAACCAAATTAACAATTAGCAAACAAAGAAAAAACAATATGCACACTATTACATTAAAATGATAAAACTTACGTGTATGTAAGCAATCAGAAAATAATAAAGAAGACATGTTGATTAAACTTACGTATATGTAAACACCCTTGCATGATCAGATCCTCATACATAGACGTGGTTACGTATATGTAACTTGATTTGTAAGTATTAGGGTTATGTGTAACTTGATAAGTTATATATACGTAACACTAAAAAGTACCCTAGAATCTATAAAAAATTACAGTTACGATATGCAGCCATATGTTAACCTACTTACGTATATGTAACTCATGAAGATGAGGACGAACAAAAACTAAAATGTAATATAACAAAAAACATATCTTTATCTTCTTCTCTTTGTTCATCGAGTTTGTAATCATCTTTATCATGATACATATCTTCATCTCATATTCGCGTTCATCATCGTCTTTATATTGTTCATCGAGTTTATAATCATCTTTATCATGAATCATATCTTCATCTCATATTTGTAATCATCTTCATCTTAAATCATTATCTTCATCTCGGTTCATTATCTTCATCTTCATATTGGTGTATCATCTTCATCTTCATATTCATTCATCATCTTCAAAAATAGGAAAAACCTAAGGATTGGTTTCTCTGATGGAAAAGAATAAATAAACTATCACCTTGTTGAATATACGAATGCTGGAATGGATTAAATTTCTTGAAATTTGTTATGTAGTACCAATTGAAGCAACGAATCAGGAAGAAAAGATGATGGAAGAAATCAAATTGATGAAGAATAGTATGATTGATGATTAGTTTGTTTAAAATAGGTTGATTTGTTCAATCTTGGAGTAAAATAAGGGATTTTATTCAACAATGATTATTTACTAAATATAAGTTATATACACAATTACTAAAACACCCTTTTAAAATAATAATATAAATAAATAATAGAAATTTTTGATTGCTTAGAATTGGTTTTCTTGGTTTTCTTAAAATTACTTGATTTTCTTAGGATCCCTCCCATATATATATATATATATATATATATATATATATATATATACATATATATATATATATATATATATATATATATGTATACATATATATATATATATATATATATACTATATATATACATATATATATATATACATATATATATATATATATATATATATATATATATATACATATATATATATATATATACATATATATACATATATATATATATACATATATATATATATATATGTTATATATATATATATATATATATATATATATATATATATATATATATATATATATATATATATAGGATCAGGATCATTACAGAACCATTTTTTATTTTCAGAACCAAAAGAACCATTGATTTACATAAATGTAAATTATAAACCATTGATTTACATAAATGTAAGTTAAACCAGGTGATATTTAGTTGTTTTTTATAGTTTATTGTTCATGTCTGATATACACATATGTAAAACAGGTCAAGTATTATCAGACTTAATATACATTTATGTAAATCAATGGTTCTGTAGTTCTGAAAATAAAAAGTGGTTCTGTAATGATCCTAACCCTATATATATATATATATATATATATATATATATATATATATATATATATATATATATATATATATATATATATATATATATATATATATATATATTATATATATATATATATATATATATATATATATATATATATATTCACACATCAATATGTTATGTAATGATTATGCTATGCTATGATATGATGTGATTATGATTGCGAATACATTATGATATGCCATAATGAAACAATTAGTTATGTTCTGAAATAACAAGTTATGTTTTAAAGTTAAAAGTAGAACTGATCCTGTAACACTAACTTTTAATGTACACATCAGGTTGAGTAGATGTGTAAAAGGGGAATGACAGCTTGGCATGAGAATAAAAGCTACCTGACATGTTAAATATTGGCATCCGAGCTACAACCGTTATAATAGTTAATGTAAACAAACTTTAAGGTTTTGCTACAATGATAAATGCATGTTTGAAGTTTAAGAATTATGTTTCTGATTTTTAAATATAACTATGAGGTGTGTTGAGAATGTTTCCTTACAAAGCTAGGGATTTTTTATTGAGAAATGTGAATGTAAAGTCAAAAAGGGTGGTCTAAAGTCTAAACAATAAGGTATTAGCATCCAATAGGGGTAGAGGCAAGAGTGAAACCACTTATGTAAGAAAAGATGTTTGCCATATCAAGTTTTATTCCCTTTCTACTTTGACTAGGACAAAGCCACATTGACACTCATGAACTTTAAATGCTAAAAGCTCGAAAAAATATGTATAAACTTAAATTTGAGACCCATAGCAACAAATTTATACTTGAAAGACAAAATAGAACAAAATGAGTATAGAAAGAGCACAATCAGACTATGGAGCAACCATGGGCGGTATAACGGAACATGACGTTACCATACACTTGATGCACTGGTACTCAACAGATTTTGTTCTTTGTTTATCTTTTTTTTCTATTTATGCAAGTCTCTTCCCCATGTTTGAATGCTCTATACCACACTTTATACCTAGACTTTTAAGTATTATCTTAGTGATTTTTAACCTTCAAATGTACCTATCATCTAAAATAAAAGGTCATGGATTATCAAGATAGGAGGTGTTATATGTTTATCATGGATTACCCTTTCTAACACCTAAGTAGTTAAAAATGAGAGTTTACCGCAACCTTTAAAATGAGATTTAGATTGGTGATCTAACTTAAGAGATGAGTTTTTTTAGGCTCACGGTAATATCTATAAACACTTATGTTGTATTTGTGAGCGTTGATCCCTATCAATTGCAAAGAATTAGTAAAGGTGATCACTACCTAGATGAACACATCTAAATTCTACAGTATAATGGAAAACTATAGAGATGGAATTCTTTTAGGATCACAAAACATAGGTCTTTTAGGATCACAAAACATAGGTTTCCTTTCTTTTATTTCTTGTTATTTGTACATACAAGTGCATGGTGTTCATGATATTTCTTATGATTGTGCATGAATAAGTGAAAGTGAAAGAAAATTGAAATTTAAAGATGGTGAATGTGATTAGTCTAAGAATGAGACCAGTCCTTTCCTTTCTTCTTTGTCTTTTACAAAATTTAGTGTCCTTTTATATTGCAAAGTCCGGCATGCATCGGAACTTTCTTTATTTGTATTATACACAATATTTTTTCTAAAAGTTCATTTTAATTATTTTTTAACAAAATTATGTTCTTTGTTCTTTTCGTTGTTGGTTCACACATATTACATGCAAGTTGGTTGCATGCATGTTATTATTCTATTTGAGAAAGAAAAGTAGTAAACTAATACAATAAATGAATTATTCATTATTGAAGTTGTCATCAGAATAGGGCTAAAATGTCTACCTTCGAATTTGTGTCAAATATTTGCTTGGGTGAGGATATAGTCATATAGGATAGGGTTAAGTTGGCTCCGTGTCATCCTAATGATTTGTAGCTCTTGAACTTAAACTTCAAATGTCATTTTCCAAAATTCGTTATACTATAATTATATCGGTTTCATAAACTCCTTTGGTGGAGAAATTTAAAAGTGTTTACATTGTTTTTGTATTTTGCTTTGTTGCTAGGTAGTTTCCAAATCCTGATATCAACCCCGACTCATACATTCGCCTGTCTAATGTTTTTGTACCCCGCTATTGACGATTATTGTTTTTTCTTAGCATGAAATACATTCCTACAAGTGTTGCTTAAAACTGTATGTGAAATACACCTATTCATCAACTGCAAAAGCACGACGAACCATACATGTTGAATACCAATGCCTTGCGTGATTCTTGAAAGGAAAAAAAATAAGCTTTGTGTTTTTCATTGTACTCGTTTGCATTGTACTCGCATGCAAAACCGTAAGGGATAATGGTTTTGCGTACCCAAAGCCTAAGCCTTTGGGAAACTGCGCAAGTAGCGATGCAAGTGAAAATATAAGATTATTTTGTCTTTAACGCAAACGATGAAGATATGATGACATGTCAACATAATCCAATGGCGGAGGATAGTGAGGGCCGGAGGGGGGGGGGGGCTGTTTCCCCTATTTTTCGTCGGTAATGTTAAATTTTAGTTCGTTAGTGTAAATTTTTGGTCCGATAGTATAAATTTTTATATAAATCTCAAGTTCGGACCCCATAAAAAAATTAGTTTCGCCCTCGTCCCCCATACGGGGATATTCAAGCTCTGCCACTGACATAATCCATCTATTGATATGAGAATACTTAAAAATGTTTGGGCTCAGGGAAGTTGTTAAGTTGATGAAGATATTAAATAAAATAATAATAGTAATAATACAAATAATAATAAAAAATAATGTATCGGATACTTTACTTAACTTTTTCGCTTTACGTAGAGGCCGGAGAAATGCCTTGGATATACATAAAGTTACTCTACACTTTGTATTTAAAAGACTCTCCTTTCATATTTTAAACCAATGACTTCAAGGTCACAAATAATAATTTAAATTAATAATAAAAATATAACAAAAAAAAACATTTACCCTGATTTCATAATAATTAAATTGTTTTTTATGACAGGTTAGTTATATAACTGACGGGCCGCTATCCTAATTATCATCTCGATTACTCGAGTACGCAACCCCAGATCACACTCGAAAAAAAAACTCATCATGCGTGAGAGAAAATCCCCCGACCCGACCTGACCTGGAACCCATTTTTTATCACATGTAAGACTTGAATCTAATAACTTCTCTTATTTTAATAAAGTTTCGGGGTACATTAACTCAACCATTTGGGCTAAAAAGTTAAATTGTTTTAATTAACAACTTCTTGGGTAAAAAAATGAATGATTGCCCTAAAAGATATAAAAGTATACATTTAATGATTGCCATATAATAAGTGTACATTTAAATTGTTACCCTCATTATATTATATTATTTTTATACAAATAAGTGTAATAAGTAGAGGGTACAGAATATAATGCATGATGTACATATTGCATTTGTCTGTTAGCATGTGTCCATGAAATAAATGAAAGAAGTGTAAGTTAGTCACGTGAGAGGGCATTAAAACAGATAGTCACGTGCCTCCATCCCCTGCGCTGTCAGTTTCCATCTGCTAACTTCACTTGCCGTGTCGCGTGCGGTCGGTCCCACTCACGGACGCCGTTTGTTTTCAAACCGAGAAACAAACGCCGTTAACTAACGGCCGTTAGTTGTGACACGGCGTTGACGTTTGTACCGTCCAACATCCATGTGGTTACGGAAAGGTGTTACCCAACGTTGTATTGACAACGCACACATGTGAAATGTCTTTGATGTTGAAATGGTCTATTCACGATTGTTAATTTTTTGTAAATTATTTTTTTAAAAATGTGGTGTTAATTCTTTAGAAAATTTTTTAATTGCAAAATGAAAATAAAAAACTGATTAGACATTGTATGTCGGAATATGAGTGTCATGACTGGGTTCACTTGTTTGACATGTTTTGGGGTTCATGTCATATTGAAGTGTTCGTGACATTTTTAACATCAAATTAAATGGCGTATGTTTACATTGGTTGGTGACCTGGTTTGAAAGTCTTCAGTCTGTTAATTTCAAATCTTGAATGAAGTGCTAAGTTCTTACAAGATCATGAGAAACATTACTTATGTTTTGCTGACATTTACCCTTTAAAACTTTTAACTTATTTAGTTGTTTTGACTTTAACTTGAACTTCTGGCTTGTTGTAGATGGTCATTGCATGTTTTTATTGATTTAGAATTTTGGAAAATCAAACTTCATGACCAACTTAAGGTGATAGCGTATGATCAATGCACATGTTATTCACAATACACTATAGATTTACTTATGAGTCATAAATACAAATACATTTGGTCATATGGAATCAAATGTTTCTCTATCTACAAACCAACAGTTTTATACCTAATAGATAACATTCAATTTAGTGGTGTCTATGGTATACAATTTTGATATATTTTCTTTTGAATTTATTTATTTGTTTTACCCATTTAAATAATAAATAGCATACTTAGGAGTTGTTTGGTATCATTTAAATCAGTCTCTTAATAGTTCAGCACTTAATGGTTCAGCACTTAATGGTTCAGACCTGTTATAGGTTCAGTATTTAGTCATTCAGAAATTATCAAATAGTCCCTTAATTGATTTTGGGATGCTACAATCCAAGCTATTTATTTATGTTTAACCTTTTATATACAAAAAATATAAATAAGCTATCGTGCATAATTCAAGGTCTCGTTTATCCCCCATCTCTATGTTTTTTTAATTTCTAGCCGAGATCTTCTTGACTAGTGGCGGAACTAGGGTGTCGGGTACGGGTCAAATGACAACATTGATTTTTGAACCCGTAGTGTAACGTATAATGCTGAATTTTTTTGTGAACCCATAGTTTTACAGGAAGTGAACCCATTAGTATATTAAAATTCAACTATATATCACAAATACATTGCTAGTTCACCGATATGCGCGCGCCTTCTTCAAATTGAGGTCCCCGAGTTCGAAACATGCAAGCTACAGTTTCAGCAGCCTTTTTTTTCCTTTTATATTTAAGTAAAATTACTAAACCAGCCTTATTCTAAAAACATAAAATAAAACCCTAGCCCCTTTTCTTTTTCCCCATCGATCGACCATTTGAAATGCTGAATTGCTGATGCTCACTGCTGACCCTCGATGTTGCGGTGATGCCCCTCGCCGACTTCTCACTGCCATCACTTCTACTGCTCGGCTGCTGCCGGCCTGCCGCCCCTCATCGGCCGTCGTTGTTGGCCTGCTGCTGCTCGTTTGCTCGACTATTGCAATCCCCATCGAGTCATCGACCCTTCACCCTTGATTCTTGAAAAGGTTAGTTTTTTTAAATCTTAATTGTTTATTCAAAGTTCATCTAAGAATTGAAACTCTCAAACTTAGTCACCATATACTTCGAAAACCATAAAAGTTCATAACAATATTAACAATATAGTCTTATTCATAGATCTGTAAACACTATCTAATCTTTTACTCATTCAAATACTAAATTATCATGAAAGTACTTAACTTATTTTGCTTAATTTGTTTATTAATTTGTGTATTTAGAATTTAGAAATCTAGAATTTATAATTTGTTTGTTAATGTAGGTGTTTAGAAATCTAGAATCTATATTTTGTTTGATATAATTTGGGTATTTTACCATATTAGTAGAATAATTTAGTTCATCACAATTCATAATATATTATATGTGTGATGCATTGAACATTTTAGGAACATCACATGGACCGCTTTGTTGTGAAAAAAAATCATCGAATGTTCCGAACCGAACCGACCTGACCCGGCCCAACCGGACAACCCGAAAAATTTTATATTATCTTGTTACAAAACGAATCACCAAAAAATAGTGACCCCATGAGGAAACATTCCTGGTTCCGCCCTGTTGACTATTATAATCACTTGATTCATTTTCAAGAGGAAAAAGGTTCAAGCTATCGTGCTTGTCGCCTGCTGGTTTCAAAAGATATTGTATGTGAGGAACAGGGCAATCAGCATTACTTGTCTTGTGAGAAATTATGAAAGGCTAAAAATAATCTAGTATTATGTAATAAAAGGCCGAGGTGGATAAACTTATGAAATTGATCAAAACTTTGTGCTTCCCGGATAAAAAGATGACAAAACTTCTTAATCTTCATCGGAAGAGTTGGATCGATTTTAATTTTGCTGATGTAACATAAGTTATGGGGTATCTTGTTCTCTAGCATCTTGCTAGAGAGTTTGTAAAAATATATAGGATTTAAGTTTATAAAGGTGACGAACTTACTTTAAAGAGAACTATTTTCTAAAACTATTAGTATTTAACAAAAAAAAAGAGAGAGAGAGAGAGGTACGAGAACATTTTGATTCGAATGCACCATTTGGTTCAAGAATTTCTTGAAGGTGAAATTAGAATTGAAACGTTTTTCATTTAAAATTATGTTTGATAGGTCATTAAATAAAACGTCTATTTCTTTCTTTCAAAATTCCATTGAATGAAACTAGAATTCAAAATTTTTTCATTCAAAAGTCCATTGAAACGTTTGAATATTTTAAAAAAATCCATTTCTTTCTTTCTTTTCCTGTTTATATTTGCTACCTCTACCCTACCACCTTCATCCAAATTAACATGTATGAATCTTACAACAACTCTAAAGGACTTTAAACCAAAGACATTGCTATTGAGCCTGACCAGACTGAATTATAAATTTGTCTAATCAAAACAAATCATAAAATTTTCAAACTAAACTGAAATCAACCAATTAAACCAAATAACCTGATTTTCTCAGTTTATTTAGTTTCACTATCCGATAACATATTAAACTGGTTATTATTTCTATTTATTTGGTTTGATTATCCAAACAAGTCAAATTTAAGAAATCAAAAACAAAATTTACAACTCAGATTCGATTAGGATTTTTTGGTTATGGATAAAGTTCAGATTTTAGTTTTGCCGGTTATCAATTTTTTTTGCTCACCCCTACTTTTTCAATTTCAATTCTAATTTCAATTCCTTTAAGAAACATTATATCACTCAAAAACACTTTCTAAATTTTAAAGGACTAAACATTATGTTACCTACAATTATATAAACACCGTTTCCATTTTAAGTTTACAAAGCCATAAAAATAAAATAAAGTTAAGTTTGGTTCTTACAAAATTGCATTCTTGTAATAAAAATAAAGTGCCCACATCAAATATGTAATTATGTTGGGCTGGATCTAGAAAAACAGTCCAAGAAGAAAGTAATATGGGCTGAACAAAGCTGGCTTAGAAGTAATAAGAGAACTAACTCTAGATAATATAAAACTTTGATTTCAAATTTGAGAAACTCGTTTAATTATATATCATCTTCTCATGTTAAAAAATTTGTTAAAATTTTCTGAACCAATAAATCAAAACGACTCAAGTAATGAATATATTAACGCCACAAGGAGCCTGTTTTGGTTATTACCTGAGAGTGGTAGCTCTATGACAACATCTTTTGTGGTTGTGAAGATTGTTATTCTTTAATGAATAGACGGGTGCAGGCATGCATTGTAACAAACTTAAAGGTTGTTTTTATAGCCTTCAAGTTTAAAAATAAAACATGATGATGATGTGATGATGCTTTTAGTCTTTTCAGGTCTTTTTATTAGGTGGGTTTTTGGTCTTTTAAAAAATACGTTTTTTTTAGGCCGGTGGCAGCTGACTAGGCAGGTTTACGGTGTTTTTAAATGTTGCTAAATGTAGTTAAACTTCAATTTTTTAGTAATATGTTAGTACTTGTTCTTGAAATTATTTAGAAACACCTTGATTTATGAGTTTTTCCCTTCAATTAATAGGTTAGTTGGTGTAACCAAAAAGTGTTGTCATGTAGGTTGCGACTACACTCACACTCGCTAAACATGTGTATTGGTGCGTGTGTTAGTGTGAGGCTTAATTAGAAAAGATATGCTAAGATGTAATGTTGTAGTTGATTAATTAAAATATGAAAAGAAAAAAATAAAAACACAGCCCTTGCCCAATGCGTTACGCGAATGAAAATCCTTATGGAGGCGACCTCACGCCCCGAGGGAGGGAGGGTGTTCCTTACCGTGATGAGCTTAGGTGGTCGCTCCTCCTCACACCCCATCACTCACGCCCATTAACACATAGCCTAAGTAAAACAAAACCATTATTATGTGTGAAGGATGATGGAGAGGGAATTTACAGAAACTTGCTTTTACATACAATCATCATCATCTTACAAATGAGGGTGTTAACCCCTATTTATAGTTGTCGGTGAGGGTGGTAACTACCATAACCGCCGACACTTAGGTTATACAATAATAATACACATTAATACTAAACATAGACTAAACTAATAATAATGCTAACTTAGGATAATATCAATATTAAGTCTAACATTCTCCCCCTTAATTTTGATTTATCCTTTCATGCTTCATAGTAGGATTGGATCATCTTCTTCATAAATGAGAAGGGATTCTTGCTCATTCTTATCTTTATTTTTGTCTTTCCATTTGGTACATTCGTTTGCGAAATGTCCAAGTCTTCCACAATCATAACACCTAAACTTACTCTTATCTTTGTTTTCTTGGCTCTCTTGGCTCGTGCTTCTTTCGGGTCTTCTTTCTCTTTTGTCAAAGCTTCTTGCTCGTCCTTTTGCTTGGTTTTGATTGCCACGTGCTTTACCATGATGCCAACTTTCTAAATGGTTACTTGAGTTTGCAATTAGGAGTTTGTTTTGATGATTTTCTTCTACTTCGTCGTGACTTTTGAGGCGTTCCTCAAATGCTGTTATTCTCCCCACTGCTTCTTCAAATGGCATTTTATCTATTTCTGAATATTGCTCGATAGATGCCACTATTGGTAAAAACTTCTTAGGAACGGAATTAAGTAGCTTCCTTACGATTATTTTATCTTTAAGAGTAGTGCCAAGACTTTTGAATTTGGCTCTTATGCTGCTTAACTTGCTTGCGAAGTTACTTACACTTTCATTTTCTTTCATCTTTAACATCTCTAACTCGCTTCTTAAGGTTTGTAGACGTGCCTTTTGAACTAGATCTGCTCCAAGGTGTCGAACTTTAATTGATTCCCAAACTTCTTTTGCATTTTCACATTGTGCAACTTGTATTAGTATATCTTCGGGTAATGTTTGGAAAATCATTGCTTTAGTCGTATGCGCTTTCTTTTCATCTACATCTCCTTTCGAATCAATTGTTTCCCAAAGACCATAAGCCTTTAAGATTGTTTCCATTAAAAGCGCCCATGAGGTGTAGTTTGACTCGGTTAATTTTGGACATTGGAGTGATATGTTCCCTTGTTCACGTGTTGATGTCAATGTACTTGCTGATTTTTCTGTCATGTTTTCTTGCTTAATCTTCTTTGATTTTTTCTTTCTATGTTCTTACCTTACCTGCTTGAACTTTGCTTCTTGCTAATTGATTCAAGAATGAATCGTCTTGCTTTCTTGATACTTGCTATAACTTGCTTTTGGCCAACTTGCTAACCAAATTTTCTTCGTTCCCAACCAACTTGCTAATCGGGGCTTTGTGTTCCTGACCTACTTGCTAATCAAGCTTTATGTGCTCCTGACCCACTTGCTAATCAGGTTTTTATGCACTAACTTGCTATACTCAACGAACAAAGGTTCGGAGTTACTTGCTATATGCTTTTCTCAATGAACCACAAAAGGCTCGGAGTATCTTGCTACTTGCTATTCGAATCTTTGTGATCCGATTTATCTTGCAATGTGAACCACAAAAGTTCGTTTTTTTGACTTGCTAATTTTGAAGAATTTTCAATAATTTTGACTTGCTAAATTTGTTTTTTTTATTTAGAATATTAAAATTATAGTTTTTTTTAAATATATAAAAAATGTTCGTGAAACATGAATCCACCAAAAATTAAAGTCAAATAACATTTTGACTTATAATTTTAAAGTAAAATATAATATTCCAAATTAATTTTTCTTTCCAAAAAAACTACTGTTGACTTTTCAAAAAAAATCAAAATTTACAAAACATCAATGATATCCCTGCAATCGTCTGACCAAAGTGATGCAGTAGAAGATTCAACAATTGGAAACGTCTTACTAACGACCGAATACTTGATTAAGAACGCAAAACTAATTTGTTTTCCTTTTGATTGAAGCGGGTTCGGAGAACGGAGTCTCTGTTTTGTTTGTCAGATCGGGTTCTCACCGGAGTCGCCGAAATTTCTGAAAATTCCGATCGGTTCTTGACCAAGCGTTTCTGGATTCCAAAAATCAATTGATCCTCTTAATCAATTTGTTTTCCTTTTGATTGAAGTGTCTCTGTTTTTTTCTCCGTGAAACAGGGACGAAAGATTTCACTCTTGTTCTTCTTGAAACCACAGGGAATGAACGATGATCAAATCTGAATCAACAAAAGTCTCGTAGTTGTTGATTTTTGGTTCCAAATCCGTATCTCTGTTTTATGCGTAAAGTAGGGATGAAACCTATCGCTTGTGTTCTTCGTGAATTCTTGGAACCGATGTTTCTTTACACGATTTCTTCTTCCCAAGAGCGTACCGCTCTGATACCAATTGAAGGATGATGGAGAGGGAATTTACAGAAACTTGCTTTTACATACAATCATCATTATCTTACAAATGAGGGTGTTAACCCCTATTTATAGTTGTCGGTGAGGGTGGTAACTACCATAACCGCCGACACTTAGGTTATACAATAATAATACACATTAATACTAAACATAGACTAAAGTAATAATAATACTAACTTAGGATAATATCAATGTTAAGTCTAACAATGTGATCCTTTAAAAATAGTTTACGCTCCCAAATAAACATTAGTATAAGCATAAGAGTTAAAAGAAAAAAACAATTCAACCATAGTATAAGGGCTAAAAATGATTAAATAGTACTTATTATTTCCCTCTAACTGTTTGTTTATTGAAATCCTTTTTGAATTTCCATTTCTGTGTTGAATTATTCGTTTTTGATTTGTGATTGTGGAGGATGTGTGTGTTTGGTTGATCAGAACGGCGATTGGAAGTCGTCAGTATGGTAATCGAACGGTTGAAATTTAAAAGTGTGAATGTTGGAAAGCGTGATACGAGTTTTGTTTACGAGTGCTTGATCTTTGAGATAATTGTTGGATTGAATGTTGAATGAGATGTCGAAATCTCAAAACTTTGTGTTATCTTGATGAGAATTTTAAAGAATGGTATTTAGTCCTATATTGGTGTGGGAACAAATGTTTATTTAGTTTATATGTATAAGCTTCCAATACATATTAAATTCTTGTGTTGTGTTTACTCTAGCATCTATTCATGCGCAGGGGGTGTAGAAAACAGGTTTCAAGGTTGGAAATTTATTAAACCAATTTGGACACGAAAACAGCTATGAAAACTCGGGTTCGTGAGAGGTTGTTTTTTCTACTGAAACTGTTTTGAATAACATAGAATTTATGAGCATTATTGCTCTTCTGGATCTTAGTTGTTTTCATTTCTTGTTCATGTGTTTGAATTCTTGTTTTGTTTGGTGGTTGTCATTGTTTTACTAGAATTTAAGATTCTGAACCTTTCAAATGCTTGCAGTTTAGTTTATGTTTCATTGAATCATCATTTTTGCATGTATCTTTCTGAATTATAGTTATTGGATAGGAACACTAATTATTGATTAGTTCTTTTAATCATCATGATCAGTATTTGAAATGTTTTGATAATCTTTTGATTTCTTTACTATATAAGTTAAGTGCTTGAAGTGGTAGTAGAATTGAAGAATCTAAATCTTTAAATTCTTGCATATCGTTTTATGTGCTTGTTAGAATGTTGGAATTCATCAAAAAAACTTTTCTGATGTAGCGAAATTTGCTACAACTCTAATTGGGCTGATTGTAACCCAATGTGACCACTGTGGTTATCGAGCAAAATCCACTGTGGTTAGGAGCATGTGGGTCCTGCAATTGATGCAAATAAGATCTCATGTATAAACATGAAACACAACCTAGGCTTGGGAGTTCTTGCCAATTTGACAAATTTTGTCATAAAAGGTTGTAAGCAGCTTCAAGGGACAAAGTATTAGTTCATAGTATTATTTCCTAATTGGTTTACCCATCTAAAACAAATCTAATCAAGTATTTCATATGATAAAATGCTAAAAAAACATATTTCATGAATTGAAAGGAGTTCACATTATAGATAATACAGCAGTTATAACATGAACAATACCGTGATAGCTATGTTAAGTAATCAAACCGCAGTAAACACTCGGATGACGAACCACAATTCAAGTAAGAATGTGTCACGAAGTTGTATACCAATTTAGGCTTCTTTTTTTTTATGTTCAAAGACAAATTAAGTGTACAACAATTCATGCTTTTGGTGTCTTTATATTCAAAGGTAAACTGTATAATAACAAGTTTCTCTGATAAAAAAGAAACTAACAACCCTTCTTTTTTCACAAGACGATGAGCAACACTCGTCAACCCCTTACACTACAGTTCACCTACATACAACACTTGACGATCCATCACTCTATTTACATTTAACCCGCGTATGGTAGTGACAAACTTCATTCAACCCAAATTTATCTAGAAATTTTACTATTGGATCAAAATACAGGAACAATAAACAAAGGATAATCAAAACGACGCGTGTACACCGTGTACAATATCCCAAACTTTCAGTAATACATTTCCTAAACAAATAGCTATATGAACAAAAATATTCTCTTTAATCCTAGTTGTATATATGTGTGGTAACATACAGTTAATATTTGATCACACATATTCTATCTATATAGCTGGCTAGCGCGATAAAATGAAAGGGAAGACCAAGTACTACAAAATTGTTTCCGTTTCATTTTACCTGCGTGGCTGGCCAGCACATATTTTACCTATGTATGTGAAGTTAGTTATTTTTGGGTGGGTGAGATCTTGGGACATGGTAATCAGCATTGATAACCACGAATGTTGAACTCCCTTTGACATCAACTTGATGATCATCTAGATCATGATCTACCTTGTTGCTTCTCTTATGCGGCTTATGAGCATCATTAACAAGGTTTTCATTTGAAGAAGATGAAGCTTTCTTCCAAGCGGTTTCTTCACCGTTAATATGTTCTTTATAAATCGTCATTTTTGCCATCTTTCTACCGCCAATTACTCCGCCCTTTACTGCTTGTACTTCAGAAGTGACATACACTGCTTTTAGAGTTTCCTAAACAAACGTCCTAATGTCAGTTTGTTGAAGAATGAACATTGATATGCTTATATAAGAAATATGCTAAGTTTTGATAAGTATCTTAAGAAAAATACAATATGAAACAAAATGCTATGAGTGTTAATGGATCATGTTTTTTTGGGCTGGTGGGTCCAACTTGACATGAACCTAGCTAAAATCATGACACGAACTTAACTCGTTTAACTCGAACTTTTATCTTTTATTTTTTGCATGTTAATACTCTAAATTATAAATTTACAATGAATAAATATATCCACCCATTTTAAGTTATGACTTAAAAGCATGGTTGTACATAATTAAAAATAAAGATACATGGATTTCACGTTAGATTCGTGTTAGTGTTACTAGAGAGTGCACCTCATGAAAGAAAACCTTCTAGTTTCTATAAAGAGATACACTTTTTCATTAATAAGAAATGACATCTCCATTGCAATATTCACCTTTTCGGGTCGAGACAACATGGCCCCTTCTTCATCAAACTTGTTTCGAGACATCATCGTCTTCTCTATATCTAAAGATGAACAAAACCAAAACATTTTAGATTCTTACATTCACATTACATAAACAGAAAACATCAAAACTAATTGCTATTAGTAGGAATTGAAGACGAGATTATTTGGAAAATACCTTGAAGAGAATATGCAACAAAGTGAAGAGACATGAAGATGATTGCATAGCAAAAGACATTAAACCTTGTGGAGACCATTTTGTTCTTTGCACCTTTCTTTGCATGTATATATGCTTTTAAATTAAAATGGAGAATAAGAAAATGGAATGGGAAGAGAATACCAATCATTTATAGACCCAAGATTCAAGTCAAAGTCAGAGTCAAAGATATATTTTTTTAGTTGTCATCCTATTAAAATATATAAAAGTGGGAACAAGAAGCACTTTTTGGAGACTCATAGTCGCTTGTTTAAGTTCAAATTGGTGTTGGGAATAAACAAATAAATTTAAAAGTGGGGTTCACATGATCAGGTTGATGGATTCAAGAAACATAAAGTATTGTGAGACTCAATAATTATGTAATTAGTTGACCTTATGAGCTATTATTATTAAGCTCGATTTCATGCTCCAGAAATTATTCAAGCTTCTCTTTAATCTCTTTTAAAAACTAAACTCTCTTTTATTGGTTTTTAAAACTCTTTGACTATTATAGTTAGCTAAGGCTACCGACCTAGACGGTATAAAAAGCATCATCCCCGTTCTATTGAGCAATAATGTTGTATATATAATTTTTCCCTCTATAAATGTATCTCTTAACAAGGAGTGCATAAAAATAGTAAGAAGAGTTTGTGTTATCTTTTTAAATGAGTAAATCAATGAACCTGCAGTACTAATTCATCTTGATTATGAGTAGGACAGTCAACCAGTTAAAATGAAACGTTTTTAGTACATATCCGTTACATTAAAATCACTTTCATGCTTTTATTATTATTATTATTATTATTATTATTATTATTATTATTATTATTATTATTATTATTATTATTATTATTATTGGTAGCGTGGAATGGAAGATACGGATGTCTACCGTCATGCATGCTACGAGGCAACAAATGTTACACATCAACCCATGCAAAGTCTCGAATATTCAAAAAAAGCTGCCACATTTTGTAAATTAATCTACATACAAACCTACCCTACTTATAGGTGTAGAAATATAACCTTAGTCTTGTCTACCTACTTTTTATAATAACTTATTAAAATTTAATTAGTTTGCATGTTTGACTGCCTAGAATAGTAAACATTCTGTATGAACTATGCTTTTACTTTGGTCCATCTTTGACATTTGAATGTATCTAGAATGTCCAAGTAATAAGGGAGGAGGGGGCATCCTCGGATACCCATTCAGGTAGGCGAGTATCCGTGTGGGTACATCGCCGTCATCCATTTCGGGTACCTGACGGGTAAGGTGTTTCGGGTTGTAGTAGCCGATTCGAGTGGCCTCACAAAACGGCTATATAGCCGTTAAAATATAGAAGTTGAGTTTAAAACACAATCGACGACTCCTTCAGGGGCATCGGCAGGAGGAACAAGTTGCCCCGGGTTTCTTGCCGACCTTTTTGCTCTTGCGGGCGTCGGCTTTCTTTCCGTGCCGCTGCGGTACCGCAGGCGGACCTGCGAGAGGTTGTCGTCGAAGGTGTTGGAGGAGTCGGTGGTCGATGGGTCGGTGGAGTTGGAGTCGTCGGGGGTGGCTTTGACAGCGAAGGTGAGGGGTTGTTACGGAAGCCATTGTAGGTGTGCTACAGCCTCTGGTTGATTTACGTATGGTTGGTTGCTTTTGAAGTGGATAATATTCTTCTTATTTTTTTTGTTTATTGTTTTTGTATTTGTATTTTTTATTATTTGAATTATTATAATTTTTATTTTTTAATAAAAGTTAAGTTTTTTTTAAATTATTTTAATATTAAAGTAAAAGTTTCAGGGTAGTTCAGGGTTGCATTTCCAGCTTTTTGGGTGTTTTAGGGTAGTTTAGGGTACTTATGATGTGTCAATGTATGATTGGTGGATTCCAGGATAGTCTAAGTACTTTCTGGTAGTGCCACCCCTCCTAAATCATGTTTATGAACTTTGTTACCCAGCTTGTGACGATAACGTGGCTAAATGCATAAAAAAAAGTATGAAGTTACGAATGTTCGGTTCTGGAGATCAGTCTTTCTCGTATAAGCAAAAGGAAGTTAAGAATCTTGTTGACTAGACCGCAATTCTTCTTTAAATCGTCTTGATTAATCTATGATTTCGTTCATGAATCTTCCATGTACGAAGATAACGAAAGATCGTTCACAAAAATAAAGTTCATACTAATAGAAGTTGGTCAAAAACTATGAGGAATTTACATTATGTGTGTCATTTTAATCTCTCTAGAAAGTCTCACGAAGTAGATACATATAACCCGCCCTTATAGCTTATGGGGCACTTCACTCGCTCAACACTCGTTCAAAACATCGGCTCTTTCTTCACTCGCTACGGAAAGATAAAGGATAGATGACTGGAAATCCCGCTTATGTTTCACACTCTACTATACAAAGAAGACCTAATGTTGAAACGAAAATTACATTAAAAATTTAGTAAAGAAAAAAAGTTAAAAAAACAAATATAAGCTAATAATTAAAAAATAAATAAATAAAAGAAAATAGCAAAAAGTTGGTTTGTCATCCCCAGGAGTCGAACCCATGTCATGGGGTTCAATAGAAGAGCACAACATCACCATGCCACCGACCAAGTTTGTGTAAATTCTTACTCTTAATAGTATGTACGTACACATACGTATGTGCGTAGTGCGTAGGTACGTGCGTAGGTACGTGCGTAGGTACGTGCGTAGGTACGTGCGTAGGTACGTGCGTAGGTACGTGCGTAGGTACGTGCGTAGGTACGTGCGTAGGTACGTGCGTAGGTACGTGCGTAGGTACGTATAGAAAGTGGTTATATTGGCACTGGCTTGTGTGAGCACTAATATTAGTAATTGAGTGTAAGTATAACTATTATTTTATTTTTAGGGGTTTAAAGTTATTGTTAATAGACTATAACTATTTGTACTTTCTTTCCCTTTGGGTCGCTCATAGTCTTAGTTCCCGCAGCATTGAGATGTTGATCAGTAGGTCCATTGATTTTTCTAATTACAATGGCATGGGTTTGAGATAGATATCAGAATAATAGATTTTTATCAGATTGAAAAATCTGTCACATACTTGTCAAGTACATACCTTTTAATCAACCGTAGAGAACCGATTAGCAAGTAAAATTTACTCGTTAGGATTTTCAGCCTTTCAGGCGCATTTTTTAACTTCTGTATAATTTTATTATCTAATAAATATGAAATATAAAAATCTAACAAGTCAATAAACTTGTAGATTACTCTATTACATTAGGACAAATGGAAATAATTAACTAAAAAGGGAATGCTTATGGTAAAATATGTGTCAGGGTATGTATAATTCACCTAATTTGTTCCGATATAACTTACTATCGTATTTGTCTTATACATAAAAAAAAATTCTAAACTGATATCAATTTAGATCCACTTACCTGTATACCCATCCCGAATGTTTAATTTTTGATTGTTGGATTCAAGTTCATCTTACATCACTGTTACGTATTTCTCTCAAATGGCCAAAAGGAGATTTTTTAACTTAGAGAAATATGTATGAGTTCGAACTAGAAATCAAAATGCATACACATTTGTGGGACGTAATACCTAGGCCCTCAAGCCTTGCTAAAGAAATATACAATCTCAAGAAACCGTTCATTACAATAAATAATCTTGAACGTCATGAGGACACTAATGTCTCTAAGGCTTAAGCATGGCAAACGAGTTTCGGGTATATATTATGTGTAGTTGATCAAACTTTTTTGGGGTGGAGGATTCTAAGGATGAAACTTTCATCTTTTAATGGTCTAATGAGAATGTACATAGTGTTGGGGATACATTTTCCGAGACCACTGACTTGCAAGGAATATGGCAGTTTAAGTGGATCACATAAATCCTGATCGAGTAGGATTAAGGGATTAATTTTTAATGTAATGTTATCCTAAATGCTTAAAGGATTAGGATACATATTTAAATATTCTATTCTAATATCGGTTTGAGATAGAGTATAACAAGTTAGGTTAGTTTATATAGACCTGGTAAGTTATATAAGCTAACATTATTCTTAATTGATAATAAAATTTGAGAGTTAGCCAACATTGTTCATGTGTTCTCTATGAATTTACCACTTGATATAGACTATTAATCTTTTAATGGGAACATGAGACGTATATAGACCATCAAGATTTGAAAAAGGTGACTCCAAAAATTGTGCATATATTACCTCGAAACAATTGTTTATCTGGTCAACTCAAAGGAGCTTCTTAGTTCTGAAAAACCGATTTAAGATCCCACTATTAATGACTTAATTAAAAACAAATAATGTATCTAAAACTATTTTTCTTACCGGATATGCATTACGAGTTTAAGATGATTTCGTCTGGTTTAACTAATTTGTTCGTATCATTTATGGATTATATAGATATATTATTGGGCTCATCCATGATATTCTCATTTATTTCATTATCAAGAACATGTTATGTTATGTAATTTACTAAACAACATGATACAAAAATTAATTTAAAAAATTAACTTTATACTAGTGTGGGTTGTGTTTGTAAGACGTTCATTTTAAGAAAAATTATAATTGATCACTCGCAATGATGTAATTAAACCCTCCAGAAATTGTTGTAGTGGTACTACATTTTCTTGGCATGTCCAGATGGCATCAGTGGCGACCCTAAGGAGGGGTCAGGTGGGTAACCGTCCAGAGTCCGATCTTTTCAGAGGCCCGAAACATTTTTAAAAAATATTATATATACATACATACATATATATATATATATATATATATATATATATAAATAAGGGAGGGTTCCAATAAAAACCATATTATAATTGAAAACTAAAAAATCATTTATTCACCATTGATCTTTTTGATCTATGGTTGAGATTAATTAATGGTATTATCGTAATTAAATGGAAGATTATGAGTATTTAAATAGGCATTAAGGGTAAAATAGGAAGAACATAAAATAATTAACTTCCTAAATTTACTCACAACATCCATATTTCTCTCACCTCTTACCTCTTTCTGTTAAGACCGTATACGGACGGAGTACTAACTGATTCAAACGTGAAGCCAAATCAAATAGTGCGGAATCCTATTTGATTGGTGATCCAATCAGGGAAAACGTTAACAAGATCAAACCTAACGATTAGAAAACGTTAAGAACGAACTAGGAATGATCTGAAACGTTTTGTGAAGTTGGAAGGGACGAACAGGACGCTCTGGGTCGACTAGGGTTGCAAATATTCGAAGAATTCTATTTTTCCATGAATTAAGTGGTATTTATAGGTAAGGGTTTCTCATTCGTGCGACTGAACCATACGCATGGTTCAGTCGTGCGATTGAGCCATGCGCTTGATCCATACGTACGACTGAGCAATCAGTCATACGACTGGTTCAATCTCATGTTCTAGTCTTACGACTGATCCAGTCTCCTGGTTCAGTCGTGCGACTGTGTCATTCGCATGAAGTTATTCATGCGTATGGTCCATTGGCATGGGCCATTCGCATGATAACTTAATAATGCTAAGTTTGAATGTATTAGTTTTCCTTATATTATGCATATCAATTCAAACAATCACTTACCTATACAATCAATCAACCATACTTTACACAACCCATTAATGAAACATTAAACCTTATAAGCATAAACAACCATTTGCATTTCATTAATCGTCTTTCTATTACATATATGTAATACATTAAAGAGATATTACATTGAGATCAGAATCTAGGTACATATGTATCAACAAACTCCCCCTTGGACCTAGATTCATCTAACGTCTTACTTGACCCATAATCTCCTCGTACTTCTTGTATTTCTCCTCTCTTGTCACACCCGCATGTATTTCAAATACGAAGCAGATGCGTATCACATTTTAGAATTGGAGAGCTTGTACAATATCTTGCCAATCATAGAACAGTGGCCACTTGTAGAGAGTGTATACATCATTTTCAGACAAGTTTGTCAGCCATATCGGGTCGAATACCCTGATAACATCCATTTGTCCTTCTTTATTTAGAACTATGACCGTTTCTCCTGTTCGCCAACCGTAGTACCACCACTTGAAGTGTGGAGTGATGTCCTGTGGCATTTCCCTAAGAGGAATTTTAGACATGGTACGTGGTGGACGCCACTTCAGTACTATCTTCGGTTTCCCAGTTCTGGGATCCACTTCCGACCTTCTAATGTACCTCGTAGGTTGCTGAGGTCTGAAATTCACCTATCGGGTGTGGTACTCTTTCTTCAAGGCAGCTTCAAACCATCCTGACATCTTCCTCGGTTCAGCATAAAGCAGCTTTAGCTTAGCCAGTTGGTTTAGCTCAAAACCAGGTAGAGTTTTTAGATCATGTGGGAATCTAAAATACTCAATACCTTTCTCTCTCTTAACTGCATACACGTTAAGATCATCAAAATATGCCCACGATATAATTCTGCCCAACACCTTTTGATGTTTCTTTACTCTATACAACTTGGTGTAGACATTTGACATTGAAGCACTTCGTTGGCCTCTTAGATCGTCAAAGCATACAGCCCATTTAGCCTTTCTAATTTTGACTTCCTCCTTTATGGCTCGAGCTGTCTCCTCTTGCGTATCTAACTCTTCTTCTATTTTATCTAGAGTCTCGAAGGTTTCACTAACCAGATTGTCATCCAGATTGGGAATGACATTACCTTCAGTGTCTGTGTACTCTGGATAATGTTGATCTGTCACATCTTCTATCTCAATCTCATCAACATCATGCAGTTCTTCATCACTGTCTCCTTGGACTGTTGGAGCGTCTTTCACTATCTCGTCGGCATTTAGTTTGAACATTTCAGCCAACTGCTCTTTAGTGAAGCTGTGAACTATCTCCCCCTCTTCTGGGGTGTATTCAACTGACCTCCTTACAATTCCCTACAGATCAAAAATCATAGTTAACTGACGCTTGACCTGCTGAAGGGGTTCAACATCGTATTCGTCCATTTGATAGTTTGGATCTGCTTGATTTAAACATGCAACACAGTACTTATTAGTAACTAATCAAGCACAATCAACATTAAGTAAATAGATATAAACATCAATTACATAAGTTTTACACAATGTTCAAGTACAGAAGCTTTTAAATACAAAGACATAAATATCTAGTCGGTACTTTTGTCTTCAATCGATGGAGTATCTTCAGGTGGAGCAGAAGTGGAGGATCTTTGATCTTGACGTTGCTTAGCACGCCTCTCATCTGCTGCTTCACCACCTGTATCTCCAGCATCATCTTCTTCTTCATCATCATCACTGTCATCATGCTTGTCATCTCCATCGTCATCTTCATCACTTTCATCTTCATCATCATCTTCCTCCTCATTATCATCTTGGCTTTCTCTAATCTTTAGAGGCTCACTTTGTGTCTCTTTGAGCTTCAGCATGATCGTCTTATTGGCGGCTTCTAACTCCTCTAGCTTCTTAGGAGTCTCATCTCGGTGCTCTAGGAGTTTGGTGATCTGATCAGTTTGTTGGGAGATCAGCTGAGCTTGGGAAGTACTCAACTCCCTCAGCTGATTTATCTGAGCTGTCTTAACCTCATCAGAAGCTAGCAGCTTGAGCACCATGCTGTTTAATGCTGCAAGCTGCTCTGCCACAGAAATGGGAGGAATGTATGAGCCGGTTGGGAATGAGGAAGGTCCTGTTTGGTGAGTAGTGGTGGTTGTGGTGGCTGTGGTGAAAATGGGAGTTGGTGTGGATGTAGTGGTAGGAGGTGTAGTGGTGATGGTGGTGGATGTGGGTGTATGAGATGTAGTGACAGTGGTGGTGGCTTGTGAGGTTTGGGGTGGTACAGATGTGGTAGCTGTGGTGGTGACGGAGGTGGTGAATCTCA
The DNA here is from genome assembly GCA_024085815.1 of Flaveria linearis. NCBI lineage: Eukaryota > Viridiplantae > Streptophyta > Magnoliopsida > Asterales > Asteraceae > Flaveria > Flaveria linearis. The sequence goes on along the minus strand of CM044005.1, from coordinate 37,872,380 downwards.
ATCTCTTTCCCTTCTTACTATAAGGGCGAGCCATGGTTTTCCTCCTCTTACCTGTGGACGCAGGTTCTCTCCCGATGTTGCTGGGGTGGTCAGGGGCATATGATGGATCAGACTCAGTGCGAGTATCCCCTGATGTACCAGAATGTCCACCAACTTCCCTCAATCCTCTTTCGGTGGCAACCACCTTGCTGCCAACCCTCCTCGTCAACCCTTCTTCTTCGCTTTCATCCTCCTCATCCTGAGGACAGAAGTCATGAACAAAGCCGGCAGTTGCCGTGTCAGTGTGTGGTGGGGGTGGATGTGCTGTAGGAGTAGTGGGGCCTTTTGAAGAAACTGGCCCACTATCTCCATCCTCACTATCATCATCATCTGAGTCATCGGATGGCATAGCGATATGCTCAGTGTCTGACTCACTGTCATCATGGCGCCATTTGCGTCTTCTGGGCGCCTCATAGTCTTCACGGGCCAGATCCCTATCAGTCTCTTCACCAGGGGCTTTACCTGCTTTCCCCTATACACCTTCATCCTGCTCAGAGTGGTGTCATCCATTATCTCCGACGCCACAGCATCACCCCTCTCCTTCGGTAGATCAGGCAGCTTCTCATCAAATATCAACTGAAGGAACCAGGGGTACATACAGAATCCTTCTTTCCCCTTTGCCTCCAAGTTTTCTATCAGGTACATAAAAATCATGTTGGAGAAGCTGAAAGGGTAGTTTAGTACCAAGGCAACATAGGCATTTTGGATTTGGTCTGATAGATCATCAAATCCACCCCTTCGAGAAGCAATGCACTTAAGAATGACGTGTGCTAGATACTTATACTGGGGGCTCAGGTTGCTCTTGTTTAGCACTCCTGAGTTGATGTCCCCACAGTATCCTATCCTCATGAAACAGCCTCGAACTGTGAGTGGATGTAGCTTGAGTGGGTGGTCCTCATCATCTCCCAAGCTTAGGACCCGACGGATGTCTGCAGCAGTGATCTCAATCTCCCTACCGAAGATAGTGCTTCTGATGCGGTAGGGTTCTTGGGATCGATCAACCGTTGCTCCCTCCCAAAATGCTTGCTGAATTGACTGATAGGGAGTGCACAGAGTAGAGATGCCCCTGAATATGCGTGATCTCTTAAGAAATGCAATGATTTCCTCGAACTCAAAGGTGGAATCCAGATGAGCACAGATGTTGTGCTTTGGATTGATGTACCATCTATTAGCCATCTGCATGTAACAATAAACACATGCATGTTAGATCATAGAGAAAACAGAGTTTTATCAAATTAGATAAAATCAGTCAAGTTCAATCATGCGAATGAGCTATGTGACTGAGTTCAGTCGGTTGATCACTGATGCGACTAGGCTTCAATCGGTTGATCAATAGTGCGACTGGGCGTCAATCGGTTGATATGTCATGCGATTGAGTTCAATCGGGTGACTGAACCTACGACTAGGTCAGTCGACCGAATCAACTCATTCGCATTCTTCATTTGGCCGATTGATTGAATTGCCCCTGTCAATCGTGCGTTTGAAGTTCATTCTGGAGTCCATTCGTATGACAAGCTCAACTCATTCGCATTCTTCATTCGACCGATTGAATGATTCGCCCCTTTCAATCGTGCGATTGAAGTTCATTCTGGAGTCCAGTCGCACTACACACTGATCGATTCCATTTAAAACTCAGATTAATCAAAAATTTCAAGTTTAGACGTTATGTTTATATTCTTTAGACTCGCAATCATATACCTAACTCCCTAATTTCATTTATTTCAACATTTTAAACGATTTAGTTAGGTTATTTGTCAGACTTCATGTCGGTTCATAAATGGATCAAACAGACATGATTTTGGAACGGAATCAACTGTAACAATCCTCATTCTGTCGAGTAGTACCTGTAGAAGAATTCCAAGTAGTCAGAAATCGTGTTTAGTAAGGTGTTTAGATCAGAAGAAATTTTGGCAGAGTAACGGTGCAAATTTCGAATTAGGGCGAATGGGGTCTGCGATCGACTGAGTGCCCTATTTATATTAAAACTCATCTCAGTCGGGCGACTAAAAGCATTTGCTCATTTCATTCTGCCAAATGAGACCGAACCAATCTCCAATCGTACGACTGAACCTAGTCGCCTGACTTAGTCGTGCGTCTGAAAGTGAGTCATACGGTTCACTTAATCGTCCACCTCCAAATCGTTCAATTGACCTTCATACTCACGTCTGACATAGTCGGTCACTTTCAATCGTCTGATTGGGCTCATTAGAATGGCCCAATCGTACGATTGTCTTCATTGGCATACCCCATTCGTACGACTGGATCATACTCATCATTCTGTCGTGCGAATGGGCTATACTTGTGACATTTTAGTCATTTTATTCATCGACACTTAGTTTTCTCAAACAATTGATAAAACATTATGTGCAATTGATCATCTCAGACATGATCCTTTTTTTTAAATTAAAACACCAATTGATCACCTCAGCCGTGATCCATTTATCCACCTGATCACCTCAGACATGATCCATTTATCCATCTGATCACCTCAGACGTGATCCTTTTAACCTTTCAGAAACAAGTTATTATTGATTAAACAATAAGTTCAGTTTGTGACAGTTTCAACAATGAATAGCATAGCATAGTCCGACGCCGACACACTTAACAACTAAAGTAAGACACTAAACTAAGTAACAGAATGAAAATATTTTTGTGATTTTGTTAGGGTTGGGTAGATAATCCTATTTGCATTAACATCATTTTCAAGACCGATTCAAATGGACTCATATAGGCACAAACTAAATTACTTGGAACCTTTTATATTTACCGAAAGGAAAACTAACATATTTACTTATCACAGTTTATCGCTCATCTGATACTTCTAAGTTCTAACTGGGAATCATGCTTGATATGATACGTAACACACTTTGATTGTCAACTTCAGTCGGTGCGTTCACAACGATTGTCAGTATACTTGTCCACTTAAATCCATACACAGACTTTTGACATGCATTGGTGATGAATTAATTTATATTATTTCAAACAACATTTGTGGATCCCAAGCTTATATGGTAATCATCATTCCTTAGAGGACTTTCGAGCAGTCTATAGGCATTTTTACAAGAAGAGGCTATTCTTAGACCTTTCAAAGAGAAGCCAAGCATCAGGTCAGTGCCATCGCACAGCAGAGAGGCGGCAAACAACAATGAATTCTAGAATATGTAGGTTATGCTTATCCTAAGGTCAGTGCCTATCCTCAGGTCAATGCCATCGCACAGCAGAGAGGCACACAACCTATCTCCTTGTTAGAGCATTTCTTATTTTCTTTTGCACGTAACGCACCAACAACATATGTTATTAGCTTGATTGCGCTTGTATTCATTTTTTTTCTTTTTCATGCTTTGCTCTTTTTGTGGTCATTCGCACACCTTTGGTGGCGTTTATATGCTCGTTATTCCTTATTGGAAACAGCTGATTGTGTTAACCAGTGATAAGATGGGAACCCACAGTTGATTGAACCGTTTAGTTTAGATTAAGTTCACCAATGACATCTACTTGTCTATTGTGTTGAATCTACCGACACATCGTATAGTGAACTAGCACCTCCCTAGATCAACTTTCTCCGTATAATTTCAGTAGCACACAAGCGTACTATCATTTTCCCAAATTTGTTAGACTTAGAATCCTCTGACATCCAAATTCCTGTGATTTGATAAATCTAAAAATTCTAAAAACTAAAATCTTTTTGGTGTTCCAAGTAACTAGATGCCTGTGTACTATCACTTTTTATTGTGGAGAATTTCAGTCTTGTCTATTTTGTTTTAACCCTTTAGATTATCTACCCTTCCCCCTCCCCCTTTTCTTTAAATAAATAAATTTAACCTAATCTCCCCCTAAAATTCTAAAACAGAAAATCTTTTTGTGTTTTGGATTTTTATAAAACAGAGAAATTAAAAAAATAAAGTAAAATTAAACTAAAACAGAACTAGTGTCGGACTATGCATCTGGTTCTTCTGAGATAACGTCACTTTTCTTTTTAACACCATTGACCTCTAACAGATAGAAAAATCTGGGTTTATCAAACGTTTTGGTGTAGAGGTCAGCGCGTTGAAAATCCGTGTTTATTTTGACCACATCAATTAAATGTTTTTCATAGCACTCGCATATGAAGTGCTACTTTATGCCTATGTGTTTGGTCTTAGGATGTTGGACCGGATTTTTAGTTACTTCAATTGCAGCAGAATTATCAACAAATATAGGAGTAGAAGAGAAATGCAAACCGTAGTCCCGTATTTACTGTTGTATCCAGATGATTTGTGAGCAGCAACTGGCGGCGGCAACATATTCAGCTTCACAGGTAGATAGAGCAACTGATGTCTGCTTTTTGCACTGCCAAGTTACCAATCTCCTCCCGAAAAATTGACATCCTGCTGACGTAGACTTGTAATTCATTTTGCAGCCTCCATAATCCGAGTCACTATACGCCGTTAGCTCAAAGTCATCATCATGGGGATACCACAACCCCAGTGTTGGAGTACCCTTCAGATAACGAAAAATCCTCTTAACTCCAATCAAATGATTTACTTTGGGTTTAGCTTGATATCTGGAGCATAAGCATGTGGCATACATTATATCTGGACGCGAGGCAGTGAGGTACATAAGAGATCCAATCATCTCACGATACATAGTGGCATCCACCAAATCCCCATTCTCATCAGGAGCCACATCATGATTTATGGCGAGTGGGGCACCGGCTGCAGTGACATTTTCCATATCAAAGCGACTAAGAATTCACCGACATACTTAGTCTGATGCAGAAAGATACCGGTAGGTGTCTGATCCACCTGTAACCCTAGGAAGAACTTCATTTCTCCCATGGCGCTCATTTCAAACTCTGCCTTCATCACAGATTCAAATTCTTTGCACAACTCTTTGTTTCTAGAACCGAAGATTATGTCATCCACATATATTTGCACCATAAGCAAATCACCATCCTTTTCTTTAATGAACAATGTACAGTAAATCACGCCCCTGCGAAAGCCGTGTTTCAACAGATGGGTGGAGAGCTTTTCATACCAAGCTCGAGGAGCCTGATGTAGCCCATACAGAGCCTTGTCTAACTTGTAGACTCTGTCCCGGTGATAAGGATCTTCGAATCCTTAGGGTTGACTGACATATACCTCTTCACGGATTTCCCCATGTAAGAATGCACTCTTAACATCAAGTTGATAGACTTTAATCTTCATGTAAGAGGCGTAGGCTAGAAAGATGCGGATAGCTTCCATTCTAGCTACTGGTGCAAAGACTTCATTGTAGTCGACTCCCTCGACTTGTTTGAAGCCCTGAACAACCAACCGTGCCTTGTTTCTGATAACAACACCCCTGTCATCCTTCTTGCACTTTAGTACCCATTTGGTACCAATTACTTTGACTCCTCTGGGTCGGTCAACATGAGTCCACACTCCAAGTTTCTTGAACTGTAGTAACCCCTCTTGCATAGCATTGACCCGGGCTTCATCCTTAAGGGCGTCACTTATATGTTTGAGTTCAATTTAAGAAACAAAACATCTGTAAGCTCTGTCATTCACATAGCCCTTTTCCATAACTTCAGCGTAATCAGCAGAATACAGTCGATTTCTAGTCTGCACGCAGGAGTGAAGATCACCAATGATAGCATCTGGCGGATGATTCGTACTGATCCTAGTCATAGGAGTTGTAGGAATAACAACTTCAGAGTCCATAGTTGTGACTGGAGGTTCAGTATTTGTATTTCCAGACGCAAGTTCAGCAGCTGAAGAGCTTCCTTCTTGATCAACATGTGGTGCATTGCTGGTTTTAGTTGCCTCTTCATCATCTGATGAGTCCTCACTATCATCCCGATCAGCTGTGGCAGATCCCGATGAACCACTTGCAGGTGTTGCATTGCTAGTATCCAGATTCGGTGAGTTTAGAACATCGTGCATCATCTGAGTAGCAATATCATCATCTGAATCTATCTGAGGAAGATTGAATGATTTGAAAAAGCCATCGTAGTCAAAGAATGACGATGGACCTTTTCCAGCAGGGGGGATGGTGAAACGTTGAACGTCAACATTACACCATACTTCTACCTGACCAGTAGAGTTGTTGTAAACTCGTTTGTCGGGTATGCTATATCCCAGAAAGATCCCCTTATCTGCCTTTTCATTGAACTTACCCTCTTGAGTTTTCTTCAGAAGCGTACAAGGAGCACCAAAAGGTTTCAGATACTCCAGGTTAGGCTTACGCTTCTGTAGTAACTCATAACAAGTCTTCCCGTGCCTTTTCACTACTGACACACGATTGAGTGTGTAGCATGCATTGGCAATAGCTTCGTTCCAGAACTGCACTGGCAGTTTTGAGTCTGCCAACATAGTCCTAGCTGTCTCGATCAAGCTCCTGTTCTTTCGCTTAGCAACTCCATTCATCTGTGGTGTGTATGCAGAGGTGAATTGATGAAGAATTCCCTTTTCTTTGCAGAACGCATCCATCCACTGATTCTTAAACTCGGTTCCATTGTCTGAGCGAATTTTCCTAACCTTCAGCTTGTAAAGTGATTCCAGAGTGGTGACCAACACTCTGAATGACTCAAAGGTTTCTGACTTTGCTTTCAGAAACATCACCCACGAGAATCATGAGTAGTCATCAGTGACTACGAAGCAGTACCAGTCTCCAGTGATACTCTTCGTGCTGACTGGACCGAAAAGATCCATGTGTAGTAGCTCCAGGGGCATCTCAATAGGATTGACGTGCTTGGTCTTGTGAGATTTCCTGGTCTGCTTTCCTTTCTTGCATGAGACACAAAAATAAGGTAGTTTGAAGTTCTTGACAGGAACTCCATCAACTAAGTTGTTATGAATCAGATGATTCATTTTCCTATGATTTATGTATCCCATTCTTCTGTGCCACGAAATGGAGTCCTTCTCTGTAGCTTTAGACAAGAAACATTGAACAGTAGAAGCACTAGTAGAAGCATTAGACATGTCTAGAACATACAGGTCATTATATCTAGATGCTGACATTAATACCCGCTCCTCTAGAATTTCCATTTCTTTCTTCAGAATATAACACTTGCGATTGTCAAACATGACTTTGAATCCCTTGTCACAAATCTGAGACACAGAAAGTAAATTGTTTTCTAATTGCTGAGCAAAATTAACTTTGTCGAACCTTACCTTTTCATTACCTACTTCTCCCTGAGCGGTAATGTATCCTCCTTTGTTTCCAGCAAAAGAAACGTGTCCCCCTTTAATTTGTTTGACATTGTAAAGTAGGGACTTATTTCCCGTCATATGCCTGGAAGCTCCGCTATCTACTATCCATGTATTTGTAGACGCACTATAGCGGACAACCTGTACATAATAGAAAATAATCAGTTAAGGAGGGGGACCCAAGCCTTGACTGGCTTGGGTTTCCTAGAGGCATAAACCATCATGAACTCAACCCACTGTCCATTATCAGTGGGTGGAATTTCAACTCTCATCTTGTCCTTGTTTTCAGACCTATCAGTTGTTTTGGCTTTCCACAAACCATCCCTGTGAAAGGATTGCTTGTGATACACTTTAGACTGATTTACTGTTTGAGTTTTTGGTTTAGATTCAAAACCAGATTTTGCCTCTGGCATCTCAGACTTGTCAGTGACTTGTCTGTGTTGCTTTTGGCGTGGGGGAGATGAGAACGACTTAGAAGGTGTTTTAGACCTTATAGGTGTTTTTGATCTAACAGGAGTCTTAGATAGCTGTTTAGAATCTAGCTTAACTTCGTTGTTTAGCTCAACCTTAATTCTTGGAGTCTGATAGCGAGGACAATTTGTAGAAATATGACAGCGCTGTCCACAAGTATAGCAGGACCTCCATTCATCAGGGCTAGGAGATCTCTTGTGGGGTGGTGAATACACTTCGGGTATTTTCTTTTTGTTCTCACTTTTAAGACTTTCACCTTCCTTGACAAATTTAACTTGTTTAACATTATGTGTGTTTTGTCTTAGAAGATGATGGTTATCTTGCTTCACTGGTTTAGCTTGAGAGGTTTTGGAAATCTTAGGTAGTGTGATAGTCGATTTTTGACCCAACCCAAGAGATGCTTGAACATTCTCTTCCACTCGTTTTCCAGTTATTTGTGTGCCAGTTGTGCCTGATGTAGAAGCTGTCTGGTCAGAAACTGAAGAGGCAGAGTTAACTGCTGTATCCGAATCGCTGACCAGAGGTGTTGTCACCACATGATCCTTTATGGGGTTATCATTGATTGGATGTTGTTTGGTGTTTAACAAGGTTTCATGTGGTGGAGGCACAACTTTATATACCAAACCTTCCCCGTTGTTGCGTTCCTTAACCAAGTTTTTCAAAATATGCGACGAGCTCGCAAGACTATGAAGTTTTTGTTTTAAAGACTCATTCTCAACTTGTAAAACTGCTTTATCCTTTTTAGTTTCTTCAATGGTCTTTAAATAGAATTTAATATCATTCTCTTGATTGAGTGCAACAACTTCAGTCTCTTTTAATTGTTTCTTTAATACCTCAACCTTTTCTTTGTAACTATTTTCGTTTTGTTTTAAAACTTTGTTAGCCTCAGTGCACAATTTTAGGTCATTTACTAAGTTATCGTTATGATCTAATAACCTAGCAAATTTTAAGTCAATGCTTTCCCTAAATTTTTCACATTCAACACAGGAATGTTTAGCAAACAGTTCATCTTTTGATTCTACCTGTGCAGATGTGGAGATTCCGGCCATGAAAGCATTTTGAGGCAGTGGTTGTGCTTCAGATTCAACATTCATCTCATTCTCAATAATTTGGTTAACAGCAGCTAAAGTCTCATCCATTTTAGCAGTATCAATCTCAGCTGAGCTCTCCCCCTCACTCGCTGAGTCTTCATTTAGATCATCCACAGATGCTATGTTGGCTTCACTGTCAGATAAAAACCTGAAGGACCAATCCTGTCCTTCATCACCTTGTGCAACCATAGCTTTGGAGTCACTGCTTGATGGAGCTGCTTTTTTCTCCTTATCTTGTTTGTGAAACGATGAGAATGGATTTCCGTTGCCAGTCTTCTTAGGTTTGACACATTCCCTTTTGAAGTGGCCCTTTTCTCCACAGTTAAAGCAGGTGACTTTTGACTTGTTGAAACCAAACGTAGTGTCTTTTGTAGCCACCAGATTTTGCCCTGTTTTCTTCACAAATTTCTTTGCTCGTCGCACAGCACTTGCGAGAGCCCACATTATATCCATTCGTTCCAGCTCATTTTCATCCACCTGTTCGTAGTCTTCATCAGCCAGGTGGCAGTTGCCTATTTTCCCAGCAACTAAACCATCATACGAATAAACTACCGCAGCAAGTAGATCCATGTGCTCCTTTGCCACTTCTACAGTTACTTTACCCAAATTTTCAGTCTTTAACTTAGTTGATTGAGTAACTATAGGACTTTGTAGAACCCCAGATGCACCATATGACTCACTAGCAGATGATGAGCCTTGATCAGAAGATGATGATGCATTTGACACAAACGCAGTTTGCAGAGGAACGCTGGAGGTTTTGGAAGTAGACGTAGAAGTAGGAGTAACATTGTAGAGCGATGGATCCTGAGCATATGAACCCTTCTTTGCCTTGTACTTGTGTCTAACTTCTTCCTCTCGCAGTTTCAGGATAAAATCATTTATATCCAAAGTCTCAAGAACTGAATTATGTCTCAAGGTGAAAATAAACGAATCCCACTTTTCTGGAAGTCCATCAGCCAAACTGGAGACCTTTTCTTTCTTAGACGTGGTTACCCCATGAGTGTAAAGTTCACTCATCAGATGATAGAAGCGGTTAATGATATCATCCAGACTCTCATTTCCAATACCAGAAAAATTATCAAACTCCTTTTTAAGTGCTTTGGCCTTCAAGGATGTTGGACCAAAAGAACCAATGAGCCAAGACCAGGAAAACCTCTAAGTCCCACATGACATCACAACAACTGCTGAAGGCTTCATCAGCAGTTTGACAAAGACTGAAGACTCAACAGCTGAAGATCAAAGAACAGAAGAACAACAGCTGAAGATCTAAAGTACTGAAGACCACAAGTACTGAAGTCTGAAGTACTGAAGAATACAAGTACTGAAGACTTCAAGTACTGATGACTCAAGTGCTGAAGATCAACAGCTGAAGAACTGAAGAACTGAAGAACTAAAGATCAACAACTGATGTACAAAGTCTGAAGACAAAGACTGAAGACATCAGCTGATGACAACTACTGAAGTCATCAGCTGATGAAACATCTGAAGATCAAAGTCTGAAGACCAAGTGCTGAAGCTTCAGAGTTTGTCACAACAGCTGAAGAAGTTGTCTTCAGTTATTGTGATGGTTTTTCTTTTTTAGTAGTTTGTATTTTTCCTTTTCAGTAGTTTGTACAACAGCTGAAGAGTTTGTTCTTCAGCTGTTATAGTTCAGTAGTTTGTAAACGACTGAAGAGTTTGTTCTTTAGTCGTTGTACCTTTTCAGTAGTTTCTTTTCAGTACTTGTAATAAGTAGAACACTTAGCATTTTGTAAGAAGATGTCAGCTGTTGTGACATCTTCAGTAGTTTAAGTGTTCTATCAGTAGTTTGTTAATAACGGTTGATGTCACTGTCAAGTGACATCAGCATTAGGTTATTCTTCCCTATATAAGGAAGATGACCTAATTGTAGCCGCTGCCAATTACAACCGCAGTCGAAGCATGTATTGAATGAAATATTCTCTTTTGCAGAACTTCCATCTTTCTCTATAACTTACTGTTTTTATTGTTAAATCTATTGTGTTCTTGCTTGTTTGTTCTAATTCTTGTACTAAATCCGCTGCGAATACAACCTAATTGATCAAACAAGTGACTAAGATCCTGTCAAATGGTATCAGAGCTGGTTAATCATTGATCGATTTAACAATTGATCATTTGAAACTGCTCTTTTGACATCTACGTTTGATCGAATTAGCAATTTGCAAGAATTAGTTATAGAGATTGGTTTTCTCCTGCTTCTGACTGTTAAACTTGAGGTTCTCATGGTTTTTGAGCTAGATTTGTTTTGTTTACCTTGAATTTGACTGAAATCTGAAATGACAACACTAACTAACGATCCTCACAATACTGGCTCCTCAACAAAGCCTCCGATGCTTCTCAGGAGTGAGTATAACATATGGCAACGTCGTATGCTCCACCACTTGTCTGTCAACAGTGCTGGTTGTTGGAAGTCAGTGGTGCATGGACCATACAAGCCTATGGTGAGCGTTCCTGAATCAAATGAGCAGGTTCCGAAGAAACCTGATCAATATTCGGACGAAGATCTTAAGCTGTTTGAGATTGATGCTAAAGCCCATGGAATTTTGGCTATGGCAATTCCAAATGAGATCTATTTAGGACTTTTGTATCATGAAACTGCTCATGATCTCTGGGTTGCTCTGAAGAAACAATTCGGAGGAACCAATGAGGTCTTAGCAAATACTAGGGAAATCGTCGCCCAACAATATGAGACATTCTCTCATAGGAAGGGTGAGACACTGACTTAATAGTATGAGCGATTCTCTTGTCTTATTTCTGAGCTGAAAATGGTTAAACAAGAGTATTCCAATAGTCAGATGAACAACCGCTTTCTTAGATCCCTGCCTGAGAGATGGGACACTTATACCATTGTCCTATGCTCCAGTGCAAATCTGGACACTCTATCTCTCACCCAACTTCATGGGAAACTGCTTACATTTGAAAGAGAGATAGAATAGAAAAGAAAGTTGTCATCATCTGGCAAGCTCACTGATGACTTTGTCTCAGGCAATGCTGCCTTGATAGGTCAAGAGTCAGAATATGCTACATCTGAGAATGCCTATGATGAGCATATTGATTTCTCTAGCAATTCTGAACATGCTTTTGTTGGTGTTGATAGTAGTTCAGAAGGTAGTAGTGATAACTTGTACTTTCTGATAGAGGACTTGAAGAACATTCCAGATGATGATCTGGAAGAGATGGATATTTTGAGTCAAATGGCTATGATAAATATCAGATCTCAAAAGTTCTACAAGAGAACTGGGAGGAAATTTCCTGGTCTCTCTGGCAAAACCAAAGTTGGTTTTGACAAGAGCAAGTTGAGGTGTCACAAGTGCCAGAGGCTTGGACACTTTGCTAGAGAGTGTAGATCATCTGGATCTAACTTCTCTGCACCCTTTGTGACTTTTCCAAGCAATAGCTCACAGCACAGAGGGCAACACTCCACCAGTTCCAGTCATCCATCACCAGCACAGGCATCACCTGCATAGTTTGTGCCTCAGGGTCATATGCCATACCCATACCCCTGCTACTACATGCCTCAGCCAAGTCAAGTTCAAGCACCCCCTGCTCAGCAACCACATGCTCTCCCTGAGCCTCAATCTTCCCGATCTCATCATCAACCCCAACCTCAACAACACAGCTTCTTCACCCCAGGAGTTGTTGACTGGAGTAGTTTACCAGATGATTTATCTGGTCAAGAACAACTATTCCAAGGTGCTGGTCAACATGGTGGTGATCATCCTTTTAGGAACCTTGCTCTCATGGCCCTGGAGTCTACTGATGGGCCATCATCATAGGTATCTTCTGAGGCTAAAGCCAAGCTTTGTTCTGATTCATGCATAGCAGCATTTGCTTCTATTAGAGAAGAAAATATGGCTTTAATTGATAAAAACCTTAAGCTAGAGCAAACCATTTCCAAAAAGAAAGCTGAATTTGAGGCTGTACTTAATGATAAAAATGATGAGATTTATAAGCTTAAATGCCAAATAAAAGATGATAAGGCTAGGGAAGATGTACTTCTAGAGAAGTACAGAGACCTCAAGAAAACTCTTGCAACCACCCAAGTAGAGTGTGATCGATGGGTGCAATCCTACAAGGGTTTTGAAATGCTTCTTAGTAAGCAATCAGCTTCCAATGTGAAGTTTGGCATTGGTTATAATCACACTGCTCCTCCTACAGATTTCACTTCAAGAGCAGAAGTTGAATCTGATGGAGAGAGCAATAACCAATCCTTCTCATCATGTGACCTACTATCTGATACAGCATCATCAGAGGTAGAGGTCAGCATTGACTCCCAAAACTAATCAGCTGATGCTATAACAGCTGATGGTTCAAATGCTGACTGTCACATGATCAAAGAGTTGATCAACTCAGGTGTTGTCTGTAGAAGTACTAAAAGTACTGGAGAGCAAGTGATAACACTTGAAGTTCAAACCCCAACTACTGCCAGTACTGAAGAGAAGAAAACTGCCAGTAGAAAGGGTTTGAAGCCTAATGAAGAGGATGTCAGGAAAGCAGGTACTACAAGGAAGAAAACTGCAAGTACTGACAGCAAACAGCTAAAGAACAAGTCTTCAGTAGTTTCATCTTCTTCAATAGATGATTAACATAAGATGAAGAAGAAGCCATGTGAGATATGTGGCTTGTTTAATCATCTTACTGATGATTGCTGGTATAAAAGGGGTTCCAAACTCAAACAAAAGGAGAAAATTAAAAAGCAAATGAATACCATGAAAAATGAGTTTGAAACCAAGTTTGTACTAGCAAAATCAAAGCCTGAAACCCCTAAGCCCAAAAGCAAATCCAAAAAGAAGGTAGGGGTTACTCAGGCAACAGCTAAGGTTGCTCACAAGAAGATAGTGCAACACAGGAATCCATCATCAGCAAGCCCCAATGTGTCTGAAGAACTGAAAGCTTTATCACAAAGTCAGACATAACTTGTGATGATGGTTCAGCATCTAATGGGAAGAGTCAACCAACTAGATGCTCCTATGTTGAAACCACAGAAGAGGAAATCCAAGCCAAAGGGTTCCTCTTCTACACCATCTCCTTCACCTCAGGCTGTCACACATAACACACCTGTTAGTGTTGCACCTGTTGTTAAGAACAAACCTAAAACCAAAAAGGTTTGGGTCTCTAAAACTAACTAACTTGTTGTTATGATTGCAGGGTTCTTCAACATGCCAAAGAAGCATCTGGTATGTAGACAGTGGAGGATCCATGGATATGACAGGAAGCAGTTCCTTTCTTAATGACTACTCTCAAGGAAAGAAGGGATTTGTCTCCTTTGGCAATGATGCAAAGGGTTACATCATCGGAAAAGGCTTTGTTTCCAATGGGGAAATAAGGTTTGATGATGTTAACCATGTGGAGAATCTCAAGTATAATCTCTTGAGTGTCAGTCAAATGTGTGATAAAGGCCATGTTGCCCTTTTCACAAGCCAGAACTGTCGGATTCTGTCATCCAAAGTTCTAAATTTGATTGACAAGGTGTTGGATGAATATACTCTCCTGAAGGCCAACAGGACAGGAAGAGTATATGCCTTAGATCTTTCCAAAAAGATAGATCTAAAAGGCCATCCTTGCCTATTCTCCAAGGCCTCTCCTCAAGAGTCTACTCTATGGTATAGAAGGCTGGTGCATGTTAATTTCAAGAACATGAATCAGCTGATAAACCATGGTTTAGTAAGATGATTGCCTTTGAAGGAGTTCAAGTGTGAAGATAACTGCACTGCTTGTGTCACACCCCAACCTTGACGGCGGAATCGTCGAGATGTGAGGGTTAGGATTGTTCACAGCCACATAATGCTAACCTTAAATGTAAATATCATTATTATAAGTTTCAAATGCAATTACAACCATAAGTTTCAACATGAAATAAGTCAAAACATAAAACAAAAGTAATCCAAAGCTTTTCATTCTTCAATCGAGGTCCAACTCCTAGATTTATGCAAACTTCAAATGATGACTTCAAACTTGGCATTTCCTGAAACATGTTAAAATAATGGGTCAACTATAAAGTTGGTGAGCTTCTAAGGGTTTCACATACATAATATCCCATGGGTTTCAAGTAGCAATTCATGTCATAGGTTATGAGTTAGCAAGTTTATAGAACACTTATAGTACAATCAAACCTCGACTAGATTATAAGTTTATATGATTGGCTAAGTGTACTTGGTTCCCTAGTGCACAAGCATACGGCTCCTAGGAGTCGGCAATACATCGACTTTAGCACCAAATAGGCTTGTCAGGCCCAAAGATCTAAGACGTCGCCAGGCTAGCAATAGTTAATGATTGTAAACAATATTTAAACGTTTATGAGTGTATGTTGAATAATGTAACATGTTTCACCCCAAAATGGTGTGAAATAGCATAAAAAGGGGCAAGGAAAACTCACTTGAATATATGCATAAAGATGATAATAATGATTACAAGATAATCCAAAGTATCCAATACAAGGCACCTAAACATATATTACAAGTTAGAGATTAAGGTTAAAAGTAAGATTAACGTTCAATAGGAATTAGGGTTTTGATAGAATTAAAAGGTTTAGATAAGTTTACAAAGTAATTAATTATATTTTGATTCCATTAGAGGAATTATATATGTATATTTAAGTATTTTAGAAATGAATTTAAGTACAAATAATTCTCTATAATTATTTAAGATTAATTAGAATAACGTATTGATTAATAACAAATTATTAATCTAAACTATTAGTTAAAGTGTAACTTATAAGAAATAATATTCTTAAAATATATATAATTTTTACAATTATCATGATAAATCTTTAATTAATATAATGCCTATTTGTGAATCCAAGGATCGCAATTCAGGAATTATCAGTATTAAAATAAATCAATTTAATGATCGCGGAATTATCATTAATTGACGTTTAATTGTTTGAATGATTAATTATGAACACAACCACAGAAACACAGTAAACGCAAAATCAATAATAATTCAAATGTATTTCATTAACTATAATGTAATGATTACAAAAGAATAATAATGAATACTATAAACAATCGAATACAGTGTATCAAATAATGTTGATGTTGATGCGACGGCGATTAGGGTTGCACAATGGTGTAACTTGACAGCCGTAATAATGATTGATTGTGTTCACAGAGATGTGAAACCTAGGACTCATATTTATAGATGATTTGAGTCGGTTTAGGAAACACCGGATCTCTCGGGATTTGTTGTTGGTCTTGTTGACTTGTTTGACTTCTTGGAATTGATAATCACACAAGTATAATGGTCTTCCGCAGGGGTCTTGCCTTCCGCAGATCTTCTGTTCTTCCGTAGGAGATTTGCTTTTCCGTAGGAATGTTGTTCTTCCGTAGATAATCTTCCTTCCGTAGGAGTCTTCACTTCATGGAACTTGATCATCCGTAGGAACTTACACTTGGTCATTTGGTCTTGTATGAAACATATCTACGGATTAACAAAATTGTTCATCCGTAGATGTTTCCTACACTTGGTCAGTTTTATCAAATCCATCCCAAGAATATTGTTTCTCCTGTCAAAGCACAAATCAACACACATACATATATGGGGTTAACCTATAGATTCAAATCACATATATATATATTTTGCCTGTTACAAATGTTAATTACAAGACTTGATTTTCAAGTACTAAGCCTATACAAAATTGATCTAGTTCTATACAATCTAGACCTAACAATACTCCCCCTTAGGCTTAGCTCCTTGTAATCAGTCCATCAAAACTGCTAGCTCCTTGACTCTAGCTATCATCTTATTGTAGAAGTAAGATACAGCAGTTTTCTGATCATCATATTTGTACTTTATCTGCATCCTGCTGATCTTCTTCAGTGTGTCATAACTCAGTCCTAAGACATCTTCTTCCGTAGTGAGTGTTTCCACTACACTATCATTATGAACAATCTCTAACTCATCTTCTTTAGATATCCTGAGCTCAGACACATCATCTATGTTTGTTCCTTTCAGTAACCCAGCCTCATGTTTTCTTCTCTTGTGTGCCTTTGCATGCAATTTATCTATCACTTGAATTATATGCACATACAAGCAGAGGTCATTCTGGGCTTTTTCATCTGTTAGCTTTGGGAAGAATTTATCATGTAGGTATGATGTGTAGCTTGGATGCAGCATTTTTAGTTCCATTGGATCAAAAATTCTTATCCTGTCACCCTTCTTCCCATCTACATTTCTCAGCAGCACCATCTCTTTATTCTTTTCAATGTATCCCCATTCTGAGATAGGACAAGTGAATTGGTTTCCTGAGATGCTTTTGATGGTGTGTGAGCTTCTGGTACATCCCACTCTTCTTAGCAGATCATCATCTACAAGGGATGAGACTTCAGCTGTCTTTCTTTTCTGATTTTGCTTCATTCTGTTGTGCTCCTTATCATTTCTCTTTGCTTGCATGAGCACATCATCAGAAAAGCTTGTCTTCATGCCATTCACAGCCGCAGAGAAGTCTCTCCCCCTGAGATGGATTGGAAAGTTGAACATTGGGATGCTCTGAAGATCCCTGATGTCTTGCTCTGGGAGGCTGAGCAGGGCTTCTACATCATGGAAGTATTCAATCCTTCCAGATGTCCTCTTAATTATTGCACAATCCCAGTCTGGATCATATTTCCAGGCCATAATCCTGTTTTCTTCCACAGAACTGGGAGTTGTGATATGATCATACAACTGTACGAGAGTTGATTTCTTCTCAGTGATTTCTCGCACAGTTGTTCCCAGAGGCCATACTTTTCCGGGGATCACCGCCCTTGGCTCTCTGATGAGTTTTTCCTTTTCCTTGTGCTGATCCTTTGTGTCAACAGTTATTGGATCAGCAGCAAGTTTACTTGATTGGTCTTTTGGATGTGGAGCAGTGGTTCTGAATTTTACACCAGTTTCCAGCTCCACCTTCATCACGTGCTCCATCATCCTCCGCAGCTCACCAGTAGTTCTGCCTTTGAGCTCATGCGGTTTGTAATTGTGCCCCTGTAACCAGCAGGTCATATTGTACTTTGAAAGTTTTGCTGTGTCACAGTGGCCCAAATCTTTCTTTATTTTCTCCACAGACTGGAATGTTGTAAATGCTTCATAATCACAGTCTGGGATTATGAATCTTGCAATCTCAAATTCTTTCAGCGCTTTGGTCATCTCTGAAGTGTTCATCCTCTCAACCATGTCATACGGAAACCCATGGTTGATGAGGGTCATAAACATGCTGGAGTTAGGCCTCTCTTCTAAGATATCAGCAGTTGTTAGAAGGTCATCGGCCTTTCCACCCTTATCAGCAGTGGGGGAATCCATCCGTGTTAATTCCTCCCACTCTTTGTCACTTTCTTCTTCTTCTCCGGAAGAAACCTTCACAGCAGAAACTTCTACTGAAGGTGTGTGATCAGGAGATGGAATTTTTGATTTCTTTGGGGAGCTATCTTCTTCTTGTTTCTTTTGTGTGGCTCCGAAGTATTTTCTTTTTCGGGTGTAGGATATCAGCGGCTTAGTAGCTCTACCCGATTGTTT
The DNA here is from genome assembly GCA_024085815.1 of Flaveria linearis. Lineage (NCBI taxonomy): Eukaryota > Viridiplantae > Streptophyta > Magnoliopsida > Asterales > Asteraceae > Flaveria > Flaveria linearis. Next base: position 37,854,106 of record CM044005.1, on the reverse strand, counting down.
TTCTGGTTCAGCACTTGACTCCACTTTTGTTTTCAAATCAGATAGCTTTCTCTTCAGGCTCTCTATTTCCAGATCCTTTTGCTTAATTAGCTCGGCCTTTTCATTTTGTCCTTGTTTCAAAGTTGCCTCTAGTTCCCGTTTGGTTTTGAACAATGCATCAATGATTTCATTGTTGCATTGAGCATCTTCTCTCAGCCTTTTCAAACTGGCATCCTTCTTTGTTAGTTCTTCATCCTTTTCTTGGATGACTCTGTACAGCTCCACTATTCTTTGTTTTCTCTTGTTGGATTTAAGCACCAACTTGTTATATTTTGCAACCAGAAAGCTTTTGCTTACAGGGATGTCACTGTCACTTAAGTCATCTTCATTGTAAGCAGTGACATCCTGAGCAGAAGCTTGAGTCTCCCCGGGTTCATCAGCAGGTATTGGCTCGGTATGAGCTGATGAATGTTGTTCATCTGTGTGAGTTGGAGAGAAAGGAACAGTGCTGGCTTTAGATAGTAATTCGGTGTCTCCTGAGTGTACAGAGTGTACAGACTCAGTCACCTCAAGTGGTTCAGTCTCAGCACTTTCCGGTGATTGGGGTTTTGGGGATTCTGGTGGTGGTTGTATGGGTGATTGGTTTGGAGTGGAGAGAATGGTTGTGTGTGATGAGATGAAGATGATGATATCAAACAGGTGATTGGTGTGGTTGAATTGGAGAGATTGGTTGGGTGTTGAGGCTTGAAGGCGATTGTGGTTGTTGAGGTGATTGGCTTGATGATGCATGTTGTAGTGGTGGTGTTTGGATTGGTGATTGTTGTTGGTGTTGTGGTGTTTGGTGTGGTGAGTGAGAAGATTGAGCAGAATCAGCAGATGATTCAGCTTCATCTTCCCACGCCAACTCTTGTGGCAGATCAGCATGTGGATCAATAACATGAGCAAACATAGGCATGTCAGGACCCTCATATTTTCCACTCAGTTTATTCAGCACCGATTTGTTCAGGTGAGCTTGAACAAACACTTCTCCAACCCTGTTCAAGCTTGGGAGCTCTGAGTTAATCACCAATTGCAGGAATCTGGGGAACATGTACATCTTCTCAGTCTTTTGCAATTTGACTTGCTCGCACAGACAGTTGAAGATGTATCTTGCATAATTGTAGATTCTTCCCTCGAACACCCCAATAATTCCTGATGAGATGTGTCGAGAAAATCTGTCTAATCCCGACTTTCGGTTCGACATGCACTTCAGGTAGGTGTGACATAAGAACCTGTATGGTTTGCACAGCCTACCCTTCTTTATTTCTCCTTTCTCATAATCACCATCGTACCCCATGAGATTGAATACCTTTTCTATGTATTCATTCTCGAAAACGTCCGGGTGACCTATCTCTCTATCTCCGAGTTCCAAGCATCTTCGTAAGGTGCTTTCATTCACTCGAAGACGCTGACCCAGAACTTCAGCCACTATGACCTCCTCATTGTTTTGTTCTTCCACTCGAGCTGAATTCCAAAATCCGATTATGTGCGACTGATGAATCACAGGCTCAGCCGTCAAGGCGTAGAAGAGCCTGGATCGTCGGAGATATCTGATGATATCTCGACATCCTTCCGCCGCTGGATCATCAGCGTTCAAGTATGCGCACACATTATGCTCCTTAGCAAATCTATTCGCCATCTGCAAAGAAAATCAAGTTAGAAACCACGCAGTTGAATCGTTTGAGTGTCAATAATCGATTAAACAGTTCCGTATTGGTGGTTAAGACATGATTTACCTTTGCAGTAACTGTAATCGGTTACTGGATAATGTTGATATTTTGAAATTTTGAAAAGGGGGAAAAAGTGCGATTTTCTAGGTTAATCTGAAAAAGTGCTCTGTAAAAGTGAATTGAATTTTAAGAGTCAGACACCTTATTTGTAGTCCAACAAATTAACTTCTTTATTAATTATGTTGGGCTCACATTACGTTGGGCCCACTTTCATTTATTTCTATGTTGGACCCACTTCCATTTATTCCTTTTCATATCCCAAGTGTTTAGAATGCATTATCTCTTCCGCAGAACATCTGCGGAACCTTGACATCTGCGGATGTCAACATCTGCGGAACCTTAACTTCTGCGGAACTTTACATTGAATGTAAGTTCAAATAATGCATTTGTTTTGTTTTGCTTGTTTTGCTGCTGAATCAGAGATCACATAATACTTCTACGGATGAGCGGTATTACTGTGACTTCTGCGGATGCAGAAATTTCACTGTTACTTCTACGGATGAGAAGTATTACTGAAACTTTAAATGTATGATATCTACTTAGTAGACTCAATTGTTGATGTTGGACATTGTCGACTTCATTTGCATGGCAATGTAGTACAAGAAAGCAAGTGTCCTGTATCCTGCATTCAAGTTAATGCTCAAGATCCAATTCCTTCAAGATAATTCAGATCAATTATCAGCTTTTATTGTTTGTTTTTCATGCATGAACTACTCCCCCTAAATTTGTGATTAATGTGAAACTGTTGCATTCATCATAAATTTAAGTTGTGAACAGGCATGGCAGGCTTATGACATTCTAAATGAGAGAAATTCTGTTGAAATAACAATTAAGCATCTGTGAAACAGGTACATGCATGCATATATATATAGAGGGATCATACTATAAATTGGCTTCTGCTGATGTTGTTAGTTGATTCAACACATATCTGATTGCAAGTATATAGATCCACTTAAATTCAAACAAGAGTGTTGTATCAACTAGGCATGCAAGTTATCATGTTGTGAAGTTTGTTAATCAGTAGCAGTCATGAGTCCCACATTCAATTATCGTTAGGGTATGTCTTCCGTAGATGAGGCAAATCACTACATTCCACACTTAAAGACTATGTACATTAAGTTATAAGTTCTATCTTGAGACAATGTTCAGTCTCATGAATGCTTTGATGTGATAGCTCGTGAGCTTGATGTTCAATGGATCACAAGTGATTCCTTTTTAGAGCTGAAATATGATCTTCATAGTCACCAGGTCTTTACTTTCGTAAAACAGAGGTGAACTTTAACCCAGGTCTTTGTTGACACAAAACAGAGGGAGAATGAAGATCACACTTGTTAATCACATTCCCAGGTCTTTGTTCACACAAAACAGAGGGAATATGAAGATCACACTTGTTAATCACATTCCCAGGTCTTTGTTCACACAAAACAGAGGGAATATGACTTTGCAAAGATAGAATATTATAAAGTATTTTACATAGTGTGCTTGTGTAAGTGATTTGAGCACAGTAGGAGAAGACATACCTTCATGATTATCAAATGGAATCCTCACAGACAGTTACCTCATGTGTTTAGTTTGGCATGCTCTTAGCTTTGTTTCCACTCAAGTTGAACCTACTCACATATCAGTATGATATAAGTCAGATTGAGTGTTTGTGTAATAGCCAAGTATAGTCTACTATCATTTCCCATATATAATGTATGCATAGATGTTCTAACAGACACTTAAGTTATCCTCAACGATTACTCTTCACAAAGTCAATCATAAGCTTTTGTTGATTTATTCTAAGTTAATCATCCCTAAAGATTCTATCAGAAAATTGAATCTAACAGAATCAAATGCTTTAGTAAACAAATCAGCAAGCTGATTGGTTGTGTCTACTTTGACTAACTTAATTAGACCCTTTTCTGAACAATCTCTTAGAAAATGGTATCTAATTTCAATGTGTTTAGTTTTACTATGTTGAACTGGGTTAGCAGTTATAAACATAGCAGCTGAATTATCAATATGAATTGGTGTATGAAGGAAATTGTAACCATAATCAAGTAATTGGTTTTGTAACCACAGTACTTGAGAGCAACCTGCTGAAGCAGCTATGTACTCTGCTTCAGCCGTGGATACAGATACATTTGTTTGCTTCTTGCACTGCCATGAAACAAGTCTTGGTCCTAAGAATTGACATCCACCAGTTGTGGATTTTCTGTTGTTGTTGCACCCTCCATAGTCACTATCTGAGTATGAGTAGAGGCTAAAGTCTCCATCTTTGGGATACCAAAGTCCCAATGCAGGTTTGCCTTTCAGATATTTGAAAATTCTCTTTACAGCATTCAAATGTGACTCCTTTGGGTCTGATTGATACCTGGCACAAACACAAACAGCAAACATTATGTCAGGTCTACTGGCAGTTAGATACATTAAAGAACCGATCATAGATCTGTATAATCTTTGATCTACGGATTTGCCAGCAGGGTCAGGCACAATCTTGTCTATTGTTGATGCTGGTGTCTTGCATGAAGTGGAATCAGCTAGATTGTACTTCTTCAAAATTTGATGAATGTACTTCTCCTGATTAATGAAAATGCCATCTGGTTTCTGATGAACTTGTAAGCCAAGGAAGAAAGTCAATTCTCCCATGGAGCTCATCTGAAATTCAGATTTCATTAGGTCTTCAAAGCTTTGACACAGCTTCTTATTGGTGGATCCAAATATGATGTCATCAACATATATTTGAACAACCAAAAGATCTTGATGTTCTTGTTTGAGGAAGAGTGTCTGATCAATAGTTCCTCTCTTGTACCCATTCTTCAGCAGGAAGGATGATAGTGTATCATACCACTTTCTGGGTGCTTGATGAAGACCATACAAGGCTTTGTCAAGCTTGTATACTCTATGTGGATAATCAGGGTCTTCAAAACCAGGGGGTTGAGCCACATAGACTTCTTCATCAATTTTCCCATAAAGGAAAGCACACTTCACATCCATCTGATAGACTGTGAACCTCTTGAATGATGCATAAGCGAGGAAGACTCGTATAGCTTCAATCCTTGCAACTGGTGCAAAGACTTCATCATAGTCTATGCCTTCTTCCTGAGTGTATCCCTGTGCAATGAGTCTGGCCTTGTTTCTTACTATGATACCTCTGTCATCCAGCTTGTTCTTGAAAAGCCATCTTGTGCCAATTGGATGTTGACCTGAAGGCAAATCGACAAGAGTCCACACTTTCTGTTTTCTAAATTGTTGCAACTCTTCTTGCATGGCCTCAATCCAGCTGTTGTCTTTCAGTGCAGCTGTGATATTTGCAGGGACTGTTTGAGATAAAAAGCAGGTGAACAAACAAATGTTTGCCACACCTCCTTTGCTCCTTGTGGTTCTGGCATGCAGGTCCCCAATGATGTTGTCTGTTGGATGAGATTTGTGTACTCTGCTTGTTGAAACAGCATCAACTTGAACTGTGGAGTCTAAGTTTGAGAAGCCCATTGAAGCAGATGGTGTTAGCTGAGAAGTTGAGTCGATGAAATAATCAAAAGACTCATGGTCATTAGGATCAGCTGGTGTTTGATTGGCTGCTTTGTCTTCTTCCGCAGGAAGTTCTACGGAATCAGTATTTTGTTCTTCCGCAGGAGGTTCTACGGAAGCAGTATTTTGTACTTCCGTAGGAGTTATATCATTCACGGATGAACAATGTTGGTCAGCTGGTAATGGTTGGATGACTGCCTCCTCTTCATTTCTAGCATCAGTAGTAACATCTACGGATGAGGGAACATCTGCTGATGAATTTACATATGCTGGGGATGAAGAGTTAGCTTCTCCAGAAATAGCTTCATGCTGCTGACTTGATCTTTGCTGTGATTCAGGTGGCACACGTGCTCTTGGTGGATCAGCTGTTAAAGGCACTTCATTCACACTTGGTGGCATAAAAGGATAACATGTATCCGCAGCACCTGCATTGATCAAATAACCAGTGTTAAATGATTCTGTTAATGCATCTATATCAAATAACCAAGATGATCCTTTTACATTGGTAGTAAACATGGATTCATCAAAAGAAACATTGGGAGTTTCTTCAACTATGTTATGTTCTGGAATGTACACCCTGTATGATTTAGAAGTGGATGAATATCCAACAAAGAAACCATCATAGGCTTTTTCAGAAAATTTTCCCAATTGTTCTTTAGTATTTAAAACAGACACATGACACCCAAAAGCTCTAAGATATCCTATAAAAGGTTTTCTTTTAAATAAGAGTTCGTAAGGTGTTTTATTATGTTCTTTAACTATCAAAGTTCTGTTTTGAACGTTGCAGGCTGTATTCACAGCTTCTGCCCAGAATGTAATGGGCAGTTGAGAATCAGCTAGCATTGTTCTGGCTGCTTCTATCAGTGTTCTATTTCGCCTTTCAGCCACTCCATTTTGTTGTGGAGTTCTTGGGGCACTGAATTGTCTAGCTATTCCTTTAGTCCTGCAAAAAGAATCCAAATCAGCATTAACAAATTCAGTTCCATTGTCACTCCTAAAAATTTTAACTTTTAAATCAAGTTGATTCTCAAGCTTGATTACAAAGTCCATTAATGTTTCAGATGTTTCACTTTTATGTTTTAAGAAAAAGACCCATGTAAATCTAGTGAAATCATCAACTATTACCAAACAATTGCCTTTTTCCAATGCTCAGCACATTGGTTGGACCAAAGAGATCCATATGAAGCAATTTGAGTGGTGTAGTGTTAGTGTTGATTGTTTTGGATTTGTGAGACACTCTGTGTTGTTTTCCTTTATAACATGAAGAACAGTGATTAGAACAATGAAATTCTTTCTTTGGTAATCCAATGACTAAGTCATTTTTCACCAATTTATTCATGTTCTTCATGTTGGAATGGACAAGCCTTCTATGCCACAATTGAGATTCATCTTCGGAAGTTTTGGACAGCAGGCATGTCTCATGTTTGGTGAGTGTTGTGTTGTTCATATCCAATATATATGTGTTGCCTTTTCTTGATGCTTTAAGAAGTATCCAGTCTGCTGGAACTGTAAACCCTGGCTTAAGAATGTAACAGTTAGTGTTATCAAAGAGTGTTAAATAATTTTGATCACAAATTTGGGAAACACTAAGTAAATTATACTGCAAATTTTCACAGTAATTTACTTTTTCAAATGTTAAAACACCATTAGTTACCATTCCTTCACCAACAATTTTACCTCCCTTCTTATCCCCACCAAATGCCACATAAGAGGCATGTTTATGTTTGAAGTCATGGAGAAGTGCACAGTTGCCTGTCATATGTCTGGAACAACCACTGTCAACATACCACTTGTTGTCAGCTCTCCATAATTGTTCCTGCACACAAAAAGAACACTAATTAGAATTGACAACCCAAGGCTTAATTGTCTTGGATTTGCCAGTTGTGTCAACAATAGTTACTCCTTCATGAATTAATCGTGAAGTTTCAGTATTAGTTGTTTCTTTTTGATCTGATGTTTGTGAGGATGATTGTTGAAGATGATTCGGGTTTCTGAGTGTCTTCATGCTTATCCGAGTCTTTCTTCAACTTAGCTTGTTTTGGTTGGTATCTTAACTTTGAAGAAGATCCTGTAGTCTTGAAGGTTTCTTCATCTTTCTGTTTTGATTGGGACACAGGAGTTCCTTTATCAAAATTGTCAAAGAAATCATCAACAGCTTCCGGTTGTTTATCAGACAACTCCACCTTTTTATGAGGTGTCTTAGCCTGTGTTGGCATTTTCTTCTTGACAGTCTTGTCAGCAACAGATGATCTTTTCTTTGAATTTTGTTTTTCCAGCTCAGGCTTTGTCTTTTCTCACTTTCTGAGTCTGATGATGTACCTTGTGATTTCTTGTTGCTCTTTTTCTTGTTCTTCTTATTAAAATAACATTCCTGAGTGGAATGGTTATTTTTGTCACATATGGCACAATGTTTGTTGAAGAAACAGTCATCAGTCATGTGATTGTTCATGTTGCAAATGGAACAGTAACTACTGAAGTAGCATTCATCGGTGCTGTGATTCTTCATGTCACACCATTTGCAATATTTCTCAGAATTTTCTTCATCAGCCTTCTTTTGGTCTTTTTCTGACTCGCTGAGCCATCAGTTGATTTCTTCTTGAGTTCATCAGCTGGTAATTCTTCATGTTTATTTGTGGATGGCTTCTGTTGTTTGCCATTTAGCTTTTTGTGAGCATGTTTGATGTTTTCCCTTTTTATCTCATCCACATTATCAGTATCTTTCTTCCGTTGTTTTTCTGCGGAATCATTAGTCTTTGTCTTCCGCAGATGATCTACGGACTTGGCAGTTTTTGCTTTCCGCAGATGTTCTACGGATTCCTCAGTCTGTTCTTTCCGAGGATTCTTGTTTGAATATTTCTTACCTTTATCAGATGACAAAGGTGATTTTGTGCTTGATCCGCAGCTGTCGATCTTGGGAAGATGCAGTTCTTGTAATCCTTCATTAAGTTCAGCAATCCTCTTACAAATGGTCTTCAGCATGTTCCGTTGTTTTGGCGGATATTGCAGCTTTGATTCTTCAAGGACTCGTGGAAGACCAGGTTCAACTTGAACATTCTTACCAATGTTCAGTTGAACATTATCATGTTCATCAGAATCATCCAGGTCGTCATAGTTATCAAAATCTGATTCATTATGTTTAATTGACTCTGATTCAGTTGATTCAGTTTCACTCATCTCAGCTTTATTGTTGTTTATTTGACTATCTTTTTGTCAATGTTGGTGCTTTGCACAAAATGATTTGACAAGTTGTTAGTCATTGTTTCAGGTAAAGGTGTGTAGTTATTATTAATAGGTGGTGCCACTGCATTATAACCCAACCCTGACCTGTTCTTTGATTCAATATGAGAATTGAGTAACTTCTCATATTGCTGAGATGATAATTGAAACTTCTGAAGTTTCACTTCAGTAGATGCATGATCAGCCATGGATTTTGTTAAGGAAGTGGTCAGATGCTCAACTTGGGCTTTTAGGCTGTAGTTTTCAGAAACATATTTTTCTAAATCTTTTTGTAAAGAGTTTATTTTGATTTGATATAGTTTCTGTTCTCTTAAGTGTGATTCATTTAAAACCATAGTTTCTTTTACTTTATCAGCCAGTTGTTGAGCATGTACTCTGTATCTTTCAACTTCCTCAACACAAGTTGATGAACATAACCTCTCTTTTACCTCTTTGGCCATTGGGGGAACTTTGTTTTCCATATGTGCCATCAGTGCTTGATTCTCCTCTATCACTTCCTTCTCATACAAGCTCCAGTCACAAGTTCCATCCTGAAGTATGATCAGCCTTGTCTCTTTAGAGTTACTTGGTCCTGCTGATGTATTTGTGGCTGGTGGTGATGTGAGCTGAGGTTGTCTATGTAGAGATCTTTGAGAGGTTGGCTGCTGATTTTGATAGTGTTGTTGCTGATGATGTTGTTGTTGCTGCTGCTGATGCTGTGGAGTTGATTGTTGATTGCATTCTCTAGAAAAATGACCATAGAGATTGCACTTGTAACATCTGACCTTAGACTTATCAACTCCAATCTTCGATGTTTTGCTAGCTGCTGCCAGATTTTGTTTCTTCGAAGATATTGCTTGGCTCTGTAGGCAATCATAGCCATCTGCCATTGCAGATCCATCTCTTCTACAACATCAGGAGGGAGTTCCTCCAAATCTTGTTGGCAGATGTTTGCTGCTGTAAGGGAACTTCCAAGATAAGCTTGAAAGCTAGAACTAAAAGCTGCAAAGGCTGCTTTTTGTTCTTCAGAATCCAATATCACAGTTATTGGTTCTGAGTTTGCTGTTGCTGATGTTTCTCTTTTCTCTGAAGATTTAGCCTTTTCCTTTTGAGTTTTGCTTTGAGATGACTTCTTAGTGGGTTTGGATGCATAGAAGCCTACTTCTTCTTCATTGTCACTCAGAGCACAAGAGTTATCATCTTCATCATTAGATATAAATGCACTACCAGCATTCTTTGTTTCCTTGAAGTGATAAGGTGAGACATGAGTTCTCACACTCTTGTTTCTTGATTGTTCATCCAGTTCAAGTGCTTCAACCTTGGCAACTAGTGTATCTAGACCAGTTGTCTTCAGATCTATAGTGTTTTTGAACATGGAGACTGTTTGCTTCCAACTTTCAGGTAAAGTATGAAGCATCTTCTTGTTCAGTTCCTCAGTTGTGTATTTTAACTCCAAGATGTTCATCTCAGTGACAAGTTGCATGAATCTATGGAGTTGCTGAGGAATTGACTCACCCTCAATATGATGAAAAGTTTCATACTGTGATCTAAGGGTGTCTTTCCTTATGCTTCTGATTTCATCACTCCCTTCACAGAGAGTGTGAAGTATCTTCCATAGGGAATTTGCTGTTTTATAGTTCTCGCACCTGATCAAGATTTCTTCAGGTAAAGCCATACTCAGCAAGCTGTATGCTTTAATATCGACTTTAACCTTCTTGACATCATCAGGTGGCAAGTCCTTAGTGCTGATTGGCTGGTTTTTGTCATTATAATCCGGCCCAAGAGTGGGTGGAATATAAGGACCTTGTGTGATGGACTCCCACAAGTCAGAATCAGTGTAGTTCACATGATTTCTGAACTTGATCTTCCAGGATTTAAAATCAGCTTTTGTTTCCAACTTTGGTGGTTGATAAGATCCTCCTCCAAAAGTACTCATGTTTAACTGCAAAACAAGATTTAAAATTTAAGTGCTTGAATTGACAAATCTATCAAAGACGCAGATCTAGTATTCAATGGATTTGAATATAGATCTAAATCAAACAAGCAATATGAGAATGCTTGCTGAAAGACAAGTCGTTGATTTAATTGTTTGAAAACCAATTAAACAATTTTAATACTGATAGATCAATTGATCTAGATCAATGAGCACCAATGGCTCTGATACCACCTGTGAATCCAAGGATCGCAATTCAGGAATTATCAGTATTAAAATAAATCAATTTAATGATCGCGGAATTATCATTAATTGACGTTTAATTGTTTGAATGATTAATTATGAACACAACCACAGAAACACAGTAAACGCAAAATCAATAATAATTCAAATGTATTTCATTAACTATAATGTAATGATTACAAAAGAATAATAATGAATACTATAAACAATCGAATACAGTGTATCAAATAATGTTGATGTTGATGCGACGGCGATTAGGGTTGCACAATGGTGTAACTTGACAGCCGTAATAATGATTGATTGTGTTCACAGAGATGTGAAACCTAGGACTCATATTTATAGATGATTTGAGTCGGTTTAGGAAACACCGGATCTCTCGGGATTTGTTGTTGGTCTTGTTGACTTGTTTGACTTCTTGGAATTGATAATCACACAAGTATAATGGTCTTCCGCAGGGGTCTTGCCTTCCGCAGATCTTCTGTTCTTCCGTAGGAGATTTGCTTTTCCGTAGGAATGTTGTTCTTCCGTAGATAATCTTCCTTCCGTAGGAGTCTTCACTTCATGGAACTTGATCATCCGTAGGAACTTACACTTGGTCATTTGGTCTTGTATGAAACATATCTACGGATTAACAAAATTGTTCATCCGTAGATGTTTCCTACACTTGGTCAGTTTTATCAAATCCATCCCAAGAATATTGTTTCTCCTGTCAAAGCACAAATCAACACACATACATATATGGGGTTAACCTATAGATTCAAATCACATATATATATATATTTTGCCTGTTACAAATGTTAATTACAAGACTTGATTTTCAAGTACTAAGCCTATACAAAATTGATCTAGTTCTATACAATCTAGACCTAACACTATTCTATTATGTTTAATCTCAAATGTCGGTGGATGTCGGTGTTTTTTTTTTTTTTTGGTTTTGTTTTGTTTTGTGGACCGGTGGGTCTGACGTTCGACCGGGGAACGACCGGTTCGACCGGAACGGTGAGGATGTCGGTTCGGTTCGGTGGTTTTGGGCCGTTTTCGGTTGAACGGCCGGTTCGTGCGGTCGACCGGCCCGACCGGAACCGGCGAACCGGGTTGAATCGGTTTTTTAAATTTTTTTTATTTGACCGGGAACCGGTGAGGATGCCGGTTCGGTTCGGTGATTTTGGGCCGTTTTCGGTTGAACGGCCGGTTCGTGCGGTCGACCGGCCGACCGGAACTGGCGAACGGGTTGAACCGGTTTTTGAAATTTTTTTTAATGGGTCCGACCGGTTCGACCGGTTTGACGGGAACCGGTGAGGATGCCGGTTCGGTTCGGTGGTTTTGGGCCGTTTTCGGTTGAACCGGCCGGTTCGTGTGGTCGATCGGCCCGACCGAACTGGCGAACCGGGTGGAACCGGTTTTTTGAATTTTTTTTTTATTTTAATAGAAAAATATTATTCGATATGGATTAAGGAACACCGGTTCGTTAATTTGGACAATATATACTTGAATGGTATGTATTTTGGATGTTGTTTTGGATTAAGGAACACCGGTTGGTTATATATATTGGCGAACCACTATTTGATTTATGGTTGTTTAAACTTTGGATGTTGTATTTGTTTGGTTTATGGTTATTTAAACTTGGGTTGTTGTATTTTGCTAAATTGGACTATGTTTACTTGAATGGTATGTGTTTATAGTTTTATAAATATTGGAATTTTTTTATATTTTTTTAAATATTTGTGACGTCATCCGGTTCGTAATCCAGTCCGACCTGTTAACCTCTACGCCGTCCGGTTTGCTTTCCGGTCTGGTTTTGAAAACATTGTGTGTTTTTATAGGTTTGTTTGTGGGTTTGAGGTTTGGGGGTGGGGTTTTTCTTGTGAGTTTTTTGGTTTCTTCACACATCTTTTTGATGGGTGCTTTGATTACGTCATTTATAGTATTCGTTGGCGTTGTCTTCCTCCGGGTTCCTACTTTCTTTCTTTCGTTATCGATACCTGTTAAGGTTTGGGTTTTCCTTTTGTTTGCTTTTTTTGGAGCTTTGATTTTCGTCAGTTTTTCTATATAGGACTGTGTCGCGCTTTGATTTTCGTCTATTTGTATATGGTGTTGGGCTTTGATTTACTTTTGGGTTCTAAATTGACAGGATCTCAGCCTCTCTCGTTGATCAATAGATTATGTTTGCAGCGGATTTAGCTCATTAATTAGCAATTAAGCAAGAACATAAAAGATATTTCAAATTAAAGCATGAACATAGAGAGAAGGGTTTCTGCAAAACAATAAATATTCTATTGGTTCGCACGTTTCGGCAACTAAAACAGTATGGTTGCCCATCCTTTTATAGGCGGCAAAAGGATGGGCGTGATGTCCTTTTCTGACATCACGGAATATTCAAATTACAACTGACAAAACATAAAACTACTGAAGATGTCAACAACTGACATCTTCCTACAAAAGTTCCTAAGTACTGACAAAAGTAAACTACTGAAACTATAACAGCTGAAGAACATTCTCTTCAGCTGTTGTACAACTACTGACACAAAATAAACTTCGGAAAAGGAAAAACCACCACAACAACTGAAGAGGACTTCTTCAGTTGTTGAGACAAACTCTGTCTTCAGTACTTGGTCTTCAGACTTGGCTTCGGAAGATGAAACTTCGGAAGATGTTACTTCGGAAGATGTAACAACTGATGACTTCAGTAGATATCATCAGTTGTTGTCTTCAGTCTTTTTCTTCAGACTTTGCTTCGGAAGATAGAACAGCTTCGGAAGATGTAACAACTGATGATCTCAGTAGATATCATCAGTTGTTGTCTTCAGTCTTTGTCTTCAGACTTTGTGCTTCGGAAGATCTTCAGTTCTTTGGATCTTCAGTCTTTGATATCTTCAGCTGATGATCTTCAGTTCTTTGTTCAGAATTTGTGCTTCGGAAGATCTTCAGTTCTTTGGATCTTCAGCCTTTTGATATCCTCAGCTGATATTCTTCAGTTCTTTGATCTTCAGAATTTGTTCTTCAGACTTCATCATCTCAGCAGAGAGCTGGCACTAAGATGCTCTCAAGCCTGACATTCAAGCAAGAGAACACAATAGCTGATGAGAGTCCTCAGTTCCTCTCTGACCTTCCGGCAAGAGAACACAATAGCTGATGAGAGTCCTCAGTTCCTCTCTGACCTTCCGGCAAGAGAACACAATAGCTGATGAGAGTCTTCGCTTGTTGTTGTAGTGGCATGTGGGACTTAGAGGTTTTCCTGATCTTGGCTCATTGGTTCTTTTGGTCCAACAAACTCCCCCTGAACCAATGCAGCCAAAACCTCTAATTATTGGATGTCCCACTTATTGGTGGCATAAAGATTGGTCTATTTCCTCCTAGATCAGATTAGGAGTTGACCCAGATAAGCACTGGCCGGAGAGGTAGTCTCAAGTGTTTGTTTGGCTAAGTATGGATGGGAGCTCTGTCTTGGGGAATTGGACACAGAGCTGTTCTCCCATCCATGAGATCTACCTCCCATGTACAAGCCGGTAGGATTCTCGGGTGTAGGCCTGAAGAAAGATCATTTCTTCTTCTTTGGACATGTCTTCAGGCTCACCATCAAATAATCCTTCCCGACCGTACAGCTCTGAGATGAACTTGACCTGTCTTCCATTTTTGAGCTCAAGTGTTGTGGTTTGTCTGTATGCAAACTCATCAGGATGTTTACCCTCCAACAACAAATTGAGCTCGTCCCTATGGAAATTCTCAAGCCTCTTATAGACCAGACCCTTCCTGACCACCCTATCATCTAGCATTGAAAAGGGTGATCGGCCGGCTCTATAGGCTTTCTCGAATTCCTCTACTATTTCCCAGGGTGTTATTACAAAAGCCACAGAGATCACTTCATCTACGATCCTCTTTAGTTGGCTTTTGTATCTCACAGGCATGTCCTTTTTGACTATCCTGTAGGACACCCTTGGGTCAGGCCAAGTTCTCACCTTATCCCTTTCATATTGATAGGTTTGTTTCAAGGTGAATAATCTCAGAGCTTCTTTCTGCATATTTATTATAGAGGTCGAAGCAGCATAACATTTGTCAATGCTTTTCAGCATTTCCTCATCATGTCGCTTTTGCTGCTCCTCCTCTTCTAACTTAGCCCTCACAGTGTCTGCTGTGAGGTGGGAGTGATGGTTTGTGATTTGGCTTTGGGTAAAGGTATAACTGCTGAAAGTGGCAGACTATCCTCCTCATCCTCCTCTTCTTCATCTTGCAGCCTCAGCACCCTTCTCTTCTTCTTCAAGGGTGGATCATTGGCTGCGGGTTTTGGTGGTAAAGGAGTTGGTTTTGTGGGTTGTGGTTTGGTGGTTGGTGTGGGAATGTTGGCAGGCACTGCTAGCAGCCTAGAGATAAGGGCTGGTTTGGTTAGCTTGACTAGCAGTGTCCTGTTCCCAGCACCGGCTTCAGATAGGGCCTATACGACCAGTCCCTTTGTAAAATCACCAGCTGAACAAATCTTGGTGGTTATTGCCAAGAGTTTGTCCCTGGTCCATGCCTTAACATCAAGGACTGGTCTGCCCAGGTACTTCGAAGTGAACCTACTCATAGCCTCAAGTTTTTGTCTTTCCTCTTGGCTAAGAGTAGTCCATCGGTACTCAATCTCCCTCTTCTCCATATTCCTGATCTCTTGATCTAGCAAGGCAGTGTCCTTATCAAAGCCTTGCCTGAACAGCTGTTCAATGACTTTGTTCATTGAACGGGTATGTTCAGCATCAGCCTCCTTGACAAGGGCTGCTAGATCAGGATCAGCCACCTTCTTTCCCTTTCCCTTATTCTTATCAGTGACACTGAAATCCTTTTGGATGTCAGTCACTTTTATTGGCTCTACCTCCCTCTCTTTCCTCTTCCCCTTCTCCCTCACCTTCCCAGTCTCCTCAACCAACTCCCTCTCAACCACCACCTCTTTCTCTGCCTCTCCCTCTTCCTCACCCCTCTTCCTCTTGGCTTGCACTGATGTCTCCCCCTTTTTGGGTGCATTGGTTGGGGTTTGACTATCAGCAAGCACCTTAGAAACGGCAACCTCCACCAAGGGTTGTATGTATGTGGGAAGCCTCTCATCAAGGGTCTGAATTACTATATTTTGAAGTATGGGTGTGATGAGAGGTAGGGATTTCTGGAAGATAGCATCCAGCTGCTCAGGGGGGTTCTGACCCTGAGAGCTAGTGCCAGAAGCAGGGGCTGGTGGCCGAGTTTGTGGGGTTGGCTCAGTGTTTGTGAGACCTTCGGGTGAAGGTGCCATCTGTTGGGTAGTGGTGGCAGATGGACTTCTATCCTGAGTCATCTGAGCAAGCAGCTCTTTGAGTCTGCTTATCTCATCCTCTAGGATAGTGTTTTGAGCGACTACATCATAGAAGAAGCTCAGGTCATCATCAGCATGAGCTGAATCACCTGACCTCCTGACAGTGTCAGGATGTACATGTCCTGAGTGTGGCTCAGTAATGACATGTGCCCCTTGTTCATGGTACTGGGGACTTCTGGCCTCAGGATTGGATCCATCATCGGCCATTGCCTCTGGTGAGGTCTTAGAGATGTTACCAGCTTCACCCTGCTCAGATGTTGATGCAGGGGAAGTGGCAGCCTCACCAGATTGTTCTCTCTCCCTAGCCACACTGGGAGAGTGAACTGATTCTCTGTGCTGTGGGCTCTGATCAGCACTTGTGCCCACCCCCTCTTCGGTTGGAGTCTCCCCAGTGGTAATAGGTTTCTGGGGAGAGGGTGGAGTGCTCAGATCAGTCAGCACTCTGGCTATTACCAGTGTTGGGCTTAGTGGGGCGGTCTCCTCTGTATGTGGGCTAGAAGCAGTATGCACATGGGGAGGACTGTGCTCTTCAATGGCAGCCTCCTCAAGTGAGGAAGACCCCAGTAATGTGGTTGCCCCAAAATTGGTTACATCAGGCTCCTGTTGAGAGGAAGCCTGTGCGGTTGTGGTGGGTGGAGTCGTGGTACCTGCTGGGAGAATCGAACCAGCCGGCACATCCTGCCTTTGTGTGGCAGGGGCATCCTCAGGGGACTCATCTCCCTGAGTAGCCTTTGTGGGCTTCTTTTTGGCTTTTGGCTTGGTGGGGACTTTGGATTTGGAGGTGGAGGCTGTGGGTTCCAGCTGCGTGGGTTTTCGCAGCCGGCCAGCCTGTTTGAGTGTGGGGTCAGTGTTGTGCCTGGAGTATACCTCAGCTTGAACAGCCATGGCAGGGACCCCAGTGCCAACTAGTCCCTCAGCCTGAAGCTGGTATTCGATCATGGCCATTATGAACCGTGGATACAAGTTCCAACGGTTTGAAAGAGATTTTGTGGCCATGTCCTTGAGTTCCAAAAATAAAATATCAGTAAAATTTAGTGGTTGTTTCTCAAGGATAGAATACAATACCTGTTGCCACCTTGTTGACATCTGGTCCCATGAGGAGGTTTGGGAGCCAGACAAACATTTACCATGTGGAAGATCAATCGTTGAGGGTCAGGGAAGTGTTTCTTCAACAAGGTAGAGGCTGATAGGTTACCCTGATAGTCATGAGATGTGAAGGAAAGATCAAGGGTACCTTTGGGGTAGGAAGTTGGGTGAGTGGCATCATCCAGCTCTAGGGTTTGGCGTAGAGTAGCTGGAGTGATAACCACCGGTTTGCCGTTGACGGAGGACCGGAGAGAGACCTCGCCATCATGCTCTCCAGTGTGGACGGTCACATTTGTCCAAAACTCCGTCAAGGAGTCGGTGTATATGGTGGGGTTGATGAGAAATGCCGTTTTGTATGGGGAGTCGTGCATGAGATCGACGGCATTGTGAAACTTTGGCCATAATGGCGATTTAGTGAGATGTGCGACACAGTTGTGTCTAGGCTTTATGTGCAAGGACGCCATTAATGGGGATTTTCAGAGGGTTTGGTAAGATTAGGGCAAGTGAAGTAAATGCTCTGAAAGTAAGATATTTATAGGGTAGGCTAAAGGTTGAAAGAAACTACTGAAGGTTTTGGTGTTAGTCATCAGTTGTAATAACACCTGATGACGTGGTTTTAACCTTCAGTGTTTGTAACTTCCGAGGACTTGGTATTAGTCTTCAGTAGTTGAAACTACTGAGACCTTGGTTTTGTCCTTCGGAAGTTGTAAACGTCGGAAGAATTACTATCTTCAGTAGTTATGAACTACTGATGACCTAGTAGTCTTCTTCAGACGTTGTAACAACTGAAGACTTGGTGTTAGCCTTCAGTAGTTGTGAACTACTGAGATCAGTAGTTGTGAACTACTAAGACATGGTTTTGTCCTTCAGTTGTTTGTGTATGAAACATCAGCTGTCGTTATCAGCTGATGAGAAATTACTCATCAGCGTTTCCGTCAAATCAGTTGTTTCATACTAGCCTCCACATTTACTCATCAGCTCTTTGGCTGACTTTCAGATGTTTCATTGACCCTTCAGCTCTTGGGAATATGCCTTCAGCTCTTGGGAACAGATGTTCACAAGTGCTGATGAAATAGTCTTCCGAGCTGGTGAACAAATTTTGCAGTACTTGTGTAAGATTACACCAGTACTTGTGAACAAAATTCGTTCTTCAGTACTTATTTATTGAAAATCATACATCAGTAGTTGTAATCCACCTCACTACATCAGTTGTTTACAATAAATCAAGTACATCAGTACTTTGAGTTATTTTAGTCTTCAGTAGTTGTGAAAGAGCTGAAGACTAAATTACTCATCAGTACTTGTATTTGACCTTTGCTCTTCAGTAGTTGTGAACTAAGAGTACCAGCATAGGTCAAATCATTCAAGCTGCAGCATACCAAGCCTTAGTACCAAATTTTGGAATGTGGCACTATCTAAAGGCTTAGTAAAAATGTCTGCAAGCTCATCAGCACTAGGCACAAACTTAGGATCAATCAGACCTTTTCATAGCAATCCCTGATAAAATGATGTCTGATCTCAATATGCTTGGTCCTAGAGTGCTGGACTGGATTCTTAACAATACAAAGAGCTGAAGCACTATCCATTAATAATGGAGTCTTAGTCTCAGTAATGCCATAATCCAGAAGTTGGTTCTGAAGCCAGAGTATTTGAGAGGTACAACTTGCAGCAGCAATATACTCAGCTTCAGCAGTGGATGTAGCAATTGATGTTTGTTTCTTACTCTGCCAAGAAACTAAACAATTGCCTAGGAATTGGCAACCACCAGAAGTGGATTTTCTGGTGACTTTGCATCCTGCATAGTCACTATCAGAGAAAGCAACTAATTTGCATGAATGCCCAGCTGAATACCAAAGTCCTAGTGATTGGGTACCTTGCAGATATCTAAAGATCCTTTTGACTGCAATCAAATGGGATTCTTTAGGTGCAGCCTGAAATCTAGCACAAGCACATGTTGAAAACATGATGTCTGGTCTAGAAGCTGTAAGGTACATCAAGGACCCAATCATACATCTGTAAAGGGTTTCATCAACCGCTTTACCTTTCTGATCGACATCTAGTTGTGTGATGCTGCTCATGGGAGTAGAACAGGGCTTACAGGACTGTAAATCAAACTTATTCAGCAACTCTTTGGTATACTTGGACTGATGGATGAAGATTCCATCATCCAGTTGTTTGATTTGCAATCCCAGAAAGTACTGTAATTCTCCCATAGCACTCATTTCAAATCTCAGCTTCATAAGCTTTGTAAATTCATCACACAACTTTGGATCAGAGGATGCAAAGATGATATCATCAACATAAATCTGAACAAGGAGCTTATGTTGTCCCACAGTCTTGATGAATAAGGTTTTATCAATGGTGCCTCTAGTGAACTTGTTCTCTAGAAGAAAGGTTGAGAGTGTCTCATACCAGGCTCTAGGTGCTTGCTTCAGCCCATAAAGAGCCTTATCAAGCTTGTACACCCAATCAGGATGTTTATTGTCCTCAAAGCCTGGTGGTTGACACACATAAACCTCTTCTTTGATTTTTCCATATAGGAAGGCACTTTTGACATCCATTTGATAAACCTTGAGACTGTGAAAGGCAGCATAAGCTAAGAACAGTCTAATTGCTTCTAGTCTGGCCACAGGTGCAAAGGTCTCATCATAATCGATTCCTTCCTCCTGTGCAAACCCTTGAACAACCAGTCTGGCCTTGTTCTTGACAATTTGGCCCTTCTCATCTGTTTTGTTCCTGAATACCCACTTGGTGCCTATAGCACACTTACCTTTGGGTAATGGAACAAGCTCCCACACTTGCTGTTTCTTGAATTGAAGTAGCTCAAGCTGCATAGCTTCCACCCATCCATTGTCTCTTAAAGCAACATGATAGTTCTTTGGCTCTTGCTGACTGATGAAGAGAGCATAGAAGCAGAAGTTGGACAATTGATTTCTGGTTGAAACTCCAGCATGAATATCACCAATGATTTGTGAAGTGGGGTGATTCTTGAGCTCTTGATAAACTATGATATCCGTGCAAGTGTTTGTAGACCCATCAGCAGCAACAGATGGTGATGGAGATTCCTGAAACCATGTAGAGGATGGCAGCTCAAATGAAGTAGAGCAAGCAGAAATCTCATCAGCATTTGTAGTGGATGGAGCTGCTGAGGCTACAGGAGCATCAGGTTCAGTGGAATTAGGCAGGTTGTCACTGAACTTGAAGAGGTGAGTACTACTTCATCATCTTCAGTACCACCAGGTGGAGATCTGTTGACAGGCTCAACAGATGGAGGTTGATAAGGAACATATTGCAGTATGTCCAGATCAAACAGCTCCACAGGGTTTTGTGGAATCTTGTCCTTTGGAGATTCATTGAACTTAACATGCAAAGTTTCTTCAACCCCTTTGGTTCTACAGTTGAAGACTCTGTATGCTTTGCAAGTTGATGAATAACCAACAAAGTACCCTGCATCCACCTTACTAGCAAACTTATGGAGTGGGTTGCTAGTGTTGAGAATGAAACAAGGACACCCAAAGGCTCTAAAGAATGAAATAAGAGGGGCCAAATGATGAAGAACTTCATAGGGAGTCTTCATCAACCTCTTATTTACTAAGGCTCTATTCTGTACATAGCAAGCTGTATTGACAGCTTCAGCCCAAAAGGTCAGTGGCATCCAGAGTCAGCCAACATTGACCTTGCTGCTTCAATGAGGGTCCTGTTCTTTCTCTCCACCACTCCATTCTGTTCAGGAGTTCTTGGAATGCTAAACTGCCTTCTAATTCCCTTGGACAGGTAGAAGTCATCAAGTGTGTGGTTTCTAAATTCTGTTCCATTGTCACTCCTCACACACTTGACCTGTAGGGAATACTGCTTTTCTACTTGTAACACAAAGTTCATTATTGTCTTTGCTGCTTCATCCTTGGAGTGCAAGAAGAAAGTCCATACGAACCTGGAGTAATCATCCACAATTACCAGGCAGTATTTCTTCTTTGCCATGCTCATTACTCTGACAGGACCAAAGAGATCCATGTGCAAAAGTTGTAAGCAGGCAGTGGACTTAGGTTCTTCTATTGAAGGGAATGAAACTTTGTGTTGTTTTCCTTTCAAGCAAGCAGTGCAGTCATCTTCACACTTGAACTCCTTCAGAGGCAATCCTCTTACTAAACCATGGCTTATAAGCTGATTCATGTTCTTGAAATTAACATGACCCAGCCTTCTATGCCAAAGTGTAGACTCTTGAGGAGATGCCTTGGAGAATAAGCAAGGATGGCCTTTTAGATCCATCTTTTTGGAAAGATCTAAGGCATACACTCTTCCTGTCCTGTTGGCCTTCAGGAGAGTGTGTTCATCCAATGCTTTGTCAATCAAACTCAGAACTTTGGATGACAGAATCCTACAGTTCTGGCTTGTGAAAAGGGCAACATGGCCTTTGTCACACATTTGACTGACACTCAAGAGGTTATACTTGAGATTCCGACGATGTAACCCTTTGCATCGTTGCCAAAAGAAACAAATCCCTTCTTTCCTTGAGAGTAGTCATTAAGAAGGGAGCTGCTTCCCATCATGTGCATGGATCCTCCACTGTCTACATACCAGATGCTTCTTTGGCATGTTGAAGAACCCTGCAAACACAACCATGTGTTAGTTAGTCTTGGAGACCCAAACCTGCTTGGCCTTGGGTCTGATCTCAGCTACAGATGTAGCACTAACAGGTGTGTTATGTGTGACAGCTTGAGGTGAAGAAGATGGTACAGAAGAGGAAGCTTTTGGCTTGGACTTCCTTTTCTGTGGTTTCAACATAGGAGCATCTAAGTGGTTGACTCTTCCCACTAGTTGCTGAACCATCATCACCAACTGTGTCTGGTTTTGTGATAAAGCCTTCAGCTCTTCAGACACATTGGAGTTTACTGATGATGAGTTCCTATGTTGTACCATCTTTTTCTGAGCAACCTCAGCTGTTGTCTGAGAAATCCCTACCTTAGATTTAGCTTTGGGCTTAGGGATTTCAGACTTGGATGTTGCCAGTACAAACTTGGTTTCAAACTCACTCTTCATTTTATTGATGCTCTCAGAAATTTTCTCCTTCTGCTTGAGTTTGGAACCCCTTTTGTACCAGCAATCATCAGTAAGATGATTGAACAAGCCACATATCTCACATGGCTTTTTCTTCATCTTATGCTGATCATCAGCTGAAGAGGATTTAACTGCTGAAGACTTGTTCTTCAGCTGTTTGTCATCAGTACTATCAGTTTTCTTCCTAGTGCCTGCTTTCCTGGTATCCTCTTTAGCTGTCTTCAAACCTTTCCTACTGTTAGTTTTCTTCTCTTTAGTGCTAACAGTATTTGAGGTTTGAACTTCAGATGTTGTCACTTGCTCTCCAGTACCTTCAGTACTTCTAGTGACAACTTCTGAGTTGATCAGCTTTTGGTCATGTGATAGTCTATCTCTGATGATGCTGATTTAGAGGATAGTAAGTCACATGATGAGAAGGATTGGTTATTGCTCTCCCCATCAGATTCAACTTCTGCTCTTGAAATGAAATCTGTGGGAGGAGCAGTGTGATTATAACCAATCCCAAACTTCACATTGGAAGCTGTTTGCTTGCTAAGAAGCATTTCAAAACCCTTGCAAGATTGCACCCATCGATCACACTCAACTTGGGTGGTTGCAAGAGTTTCCTTGAGGTCCTTGTACTTTTCAAGAAGTACATCTTCCCTAGCTTTAGCATCTTTGATTTGGCAGTTAAGCTTGTAAATCTTATCATTTTTATCTTTTAGAACAACCTCAAAATCAGCTTTTCTTTTGGAAATAGTGTGCTCAAGCTCAAGATTTTTATCTATTAAAGCTACATTTGCTTCTCTAATAGAAGCAAATGCTGCTATGCATGACTCTGAACAAAGCTTGGCTTTTGCCTCAGTGGATACCTGAGATGAGGCATTGGATGATGACCCTTCAGCAGAATCAAGGGCCATCAGAGCAAGATTTCCAAAAGGTTGGTCACCACCATGTTGACCAGCACCTTGGAGTAGTGGTTCCTGACCAGATAGCTCTTCTGGTAGACTACTCCAGTCAACAGCAGTTGGGGTGAAAAAGCTTTGTTGTTGAGGTTGTGTGTGTTGATGAGATTGGGAAGAATGAGGCTCTGGAAGAGCATGAGGTGGTTGAGCCGAGGGTGCTTGAGTTTGACCAGGCTGAGGCATGTAGTAACAGGGGTAAGAATAAGGCATATGACCCTGTGGCACAAAATAAGCAGGTGGTGCTTGTGCTTGAGATGGATGGGGAGAACTGTAGGAAGGTTGCCCTTTGTGCTGTGAGCTATTGCTGGGAAAAGTCACAAAGGGTGCAGATGAGTTAGATCCAGATGATCTACACTCTCTTGCAAAGTGTCCAAGCCTTTGGCACTTGTGACACCTCAACTTGCTCTTGTCAAAACCAACTTTGGTTCTGCCAGAGAGTCCTGGGAATTTCCTACCAGTTCTTTTGTAGAACTTCTGAGATCGGATATTTATCATAGCCATTTGGTTCAAAATATCCATCTCTTCCAGATCATCATCTGGAATGCCCTTCAAATCCTCCATCAGAAAGCACAAGTTGTCACCACCACCTCCTGAACTACTAACACCAACAAAAGCTTGTCCTGAGTTGGTAGAGAAATCGATATGCTCATCATAAGAACTTTCGATGAAGCATATTCTGACTCATGACTTATCAAGGCAGTATTACCTTGGACAAAGTCATCAGCAAGTTTGCCAGAAGATGACAACTTCCTCTTTTGCTCTACTTCTCTCTCAAAAGTGAGTAGCTTCCCATGAAGTTGGGTGAGAGATAGAGTGTCAAGGTCAGCACTAGAGCGTAGGACAATGGTATATGTGTCCCATCTCTCAGGTAATGACCTGAGGAACCTGTTGTTCATCTGGCTTTTGGAGTACTCTTGTTTAACCATCTTTAGCTCAGAGATTAAACAAGAGAACGTTCATACTGCTGGGTCAGAGTCTCACCCTTTCTATATGAGAAAGTCTCATATTGTTGGGCAAGGATTTCCCTATTGTTTGCTAAGACCGAGTCAGTTCCTCCAAATTGTTCCTTTAGAGCAACCCATAGGTCATGAGCAGACTCATGATGCAAGAGTCCTGAATATATCTCGTTTGGAATGGCCATGGCTAAAATTCCATGGGCTCTAGCATCAATTTCAAACAGCTTTAGATCTTCGTCCGAATACTGTTCAGGTTTCTTTGCAACCTGTTCATTAGATTCCGGGACGTTCACCATAGGCTTGTATGGCCCATGCACTACTGACTTCCAACAACCAGCACTGTTGACAGCCAAGTGGTGCAGCATACGTCTTTGCCATATGTTATACTCGTTCCTAACCAGCATCGGAGGCTTGGTTGTGGAACCAGTATTGTGAGGATCATTAGTTGGTGTTGTCATCTCAGGTTTCAGTCAAAAACAAGTTTAAACCAGACAAATGTGACTCAGAACCACCGAAAGACCTCAAGGTTTTGGCCGGAAACAGCAGAAACTCACTCTCTATGACTAACTCTTGCAAATTGCTAATTCGATCAAACTGAGAGATCAAAAGAGCAGTTTCAAATGATCAATGGTAAGATCGATCAATGATTAACCTGCTCTGATACCAATTGACAGGATCTCAGCCTCTCTCGTTGATCAATTAGATTATGTTTGCAGCGGATTTAGCTCATTAATTAGCAATTAAGCAAGAACATAAAAGATATTTCAAATTAAAGCATGAACATAGAGAGAAGGGTTTCTGCAAAACAATAAATATTCTATTGGTTCGCACGTTTCGGCAATTAAAACAGTATGGTTGCCCATCCTTTTATAGGCGGCAAAAGGATGGGCGTGATGTCCTTTTTCTGACATCACGGAATATTCAAATTACAACTGACAAAACATAAAACTACTGAAGATGTCAACAACTGACATCTTCCTACAAAAGTTCCTAAGTACTGACAAAAGTAAACTACTGAAACTATAACAGCTGAAGAACATTCTCTTCAGCTGTTGTACAACTACTGACACAAAATAAACTTCGGAAAAGGAAAAACCACCACAACAACTGAAGAGGACTTCTTCAGTTGTTGAGACAAACTCTGTCTTCAGTACTTGGTCTTCAGACTTGGCTTCGGAAGATGAAACTTCGGAAGATGTTACTTCGGAAGATGTAACAACTGATGACTTCAGTAGATATCATCAGTTGTTGTCTTCAGTCTTTTTCTTCAGACTTTGCTTCGGAAGATAGAACAGCTTCGGAAGATGTAACAACTGATGATCTCAGTAGATATCATCAGTTGTTGTCTTCAGTCTTTGTCTTCAGACTTTGTGCTTCGGAAGATCTTCAGTTCTTTGGATCTTCAGTCTTTTGATATCTTCAGCTGATGATCTTCAGTTCTTTTGTTCAGAATTTGTGCTTCGGAAGATCTTCAGTTCTTTGGATCTTCAGCCTTTTGATATCCTCAGCTGATATTCTTCAGTTCTTTGATCTTCAGAATTTGTTCTTCAGACTTCATCATCTCAGCAGAGAGCTGGCACTAAGATGCTCTCAAGCCTGACATTCAAGCAAGAGAACACAATAGCTGATGAGAGTCCTCAGTTCCTCTCTGACCTTCCGGCAAGAGAACACAATAGCTGATGAGAGTCTTCGCTTGTTGTTGTAGTGGCATGTGGGACTTAGAGGTTTTCCTGATCTTGGCTCATTGGTTCTTTTGGTCCAACATAAATGTTCTTGTGTGTTATGAATTTGGGGTTTTGGTGTGTTTTACCTTGTGTATTTTGCTGATTTTATGGTTTCAAACCTTAATTTTAATTTTGATTTAGGGTTACGTTAAAACTCACGTAGCCGCGGCAAGGCGCGGGGCCCAAACCTAGTTAATATTATAAAGATTTATTGTTTCAAGTCTAATAATTATTTAAAAGGAAAAAAAATTAAATATAAAAGCTAGATAAACATTAGAGATAATTATATCTTTAAAAGTAACGTTTGGACCAAAAATTTATTATTTATTATTTGAAAACAAATTTTAAAGTCTATTTTATAAGATATTTAACTAGTTATATTATTTGTTTTAATAAAATGTTAAGATATTATAAGAAATAAATTTTCAGAAAATATTCAAAGGCTTTTGAAAATATTTGGAATTTACAGATTTAATTTTTATATACATTAAAAATTTTCTGAGATTTATGTTATGCCTAAAAACCTTTAAAATAAAACATGAGGGTCCCCGGGTTCGAACCCGGGACCTCATGTTTAACGGGCAGTGTCTTATCCAGTGAACCAAGGCTTACAGCCGCGATGGATAACCGTTTTAAATTTTTAAGAACACAATCAAGAAAAACCCCCAAAATCCTTAAGAACCCTAGATTCATCCTCGATCAAATTGAAGTATCAATCAATGCCGTTAACAGAAATGATCATAGGGCTTTTGATCCCCAACTAAAATCGAGTTTATAGCCGTGTTTAATTACCTGATTCGATTGTAGGAAATGATAAGAACGAATGATGACCAGTCGCGACTGAGACCGAGTTCGATTGTGGTTCAAATGATGATGTTAATCCAATCAGTTGCACAGAAAGTTTCCAGTGATGCTAATGATCGAAAGCCCTCTATTAATTTCGAAATTGAAGCACGAATGATGGTGTTCGAGTGTCGAGCAGGTCGCGGTATTCTTGGTGATTGTAACACTATGTTTGTGTGTTTTCAGGTGAAATTGAGAGTTGTAGGCGTTTAGGTTTAGTTAGATGATTGTGTTGTCCGATTAATTAGATTATTATTGTCGTTTAATGCTCGAACGGCTAATGAGTTTAAGTGTGATCGGTTACTCGATTGTTGGAACCCATAACCGTTGTTAAACTCAATTAAAGCTCCTAAATGGGTTCGAATAGTGTTAAGGAAGCGATTGGAAACGGTTTTGGACGAAAAGTCGCTTTAGAAAGTGGGTATTGGGGTGGCCGGAGCCGCGACCGGAGGTGGCCGGAGGCTTCGCCAGAAAAACGCGGTGAGCGGGGGGTTTGGGTTGAAATTTTGGAGTTTTACACTTTTGGTCCCTGCGGTTTAGACTTTGCCATTTCATGTGAGAAACTTATATATTAAGTTCTTAAATTGGCAATAAAGCCCCTTAGACTTTTAAATTCAAGTTTAATAATCTCTATAAATTATTATTACTAATAACAATATTACCATTATTGTTATTATCCTTATTATTATTATTATTACTACTACTACTATTATTATTATTATTATTATTATTATTATTATTATTATTATTATTATTATTATGATTATTATTGTTATTACTGTTAATATTGTTATTAGTATAATAATAATAGTTATTATTTTATTTAAGATTATTATCACCTTAAATTTTATAATAATAAATAAACATTATAACACTTGTAATGTTATTATTATTTATTATTAAATTAATTTGTTAATCACCAAATTAATTATTAAGTATAACAAACCTCAAAGTTTCAAAATGACATAAAAAAAGCCCTTTTTAAGATTTAACAAGGTTAACTTTTAATATAACGAAAATACGTGATGTTACAGTCTCCCCAACTTTTAAGAATTTCGTCCCGAAATTAAGAATGAAACTTACATGAACAAAGGAATTATAATGAAAGGTAAGTGTACAAACGAATAGTGACTGACGTGTGATTACAGATGAGATGCTTTACAAGATTCTTGACATGATTCATGTCGATATGAACTCTCTCAGTGTACTGCGAAACTTATCACCGAGGCTCTTTGAGACTTTGCACATGAAATGTTGGAACACAATGACGAGTTTCCGTGGTACCTTAGATTTATAAGCCACAACTTCTAGAATGTAATTTCGTAGTAACGTGATGTCTTGAAATCAATAAAAGACCAACAATTGTAAGAAAGGTTGATCGTCAGAATTTAAGAATCCCAAACGTCACTATATGAAACGATCTTAACGCATATCTTGTGAATATGTATTTCTCCTTTGACCAATCATCGGTCTAAGAATAATACGATATGCGAAGATTTTGGAATGAGTTCACGACGATGGTTAGGAACATTATTAAAGCAGAAAATGAATCGGTCATCCAAAATAATGATCGACGTTTAAACGCCATACCACGGTATACGAATATTTGAGATAGATACAAGTCAATTTCTCGACCCATTATCTCACATGAGTCAATATGATATTAGTCAATTGGTCTATAATGCACCAATTTTCAGTATGACATCCAAAATAAGAGACATTCGGTGATGAGAAATTGAGCATGAGACTCCCGGGAAACCCGGAGGTTAGGTTTTGTCATATGTGAAGGTAAGACACTTGGACACATGCTAAGTTATGTCTTTTCTTTTATGCCATACCCATGACTACAAATTACGAAATTTTATGACCATTATATCCACATCGCAATGAGGATAATAATGAGTCTTGTTGTTCAACACCACGATAGAATTTCAATGATTTTCAAGGTTAAGAATTCAAAAGCGATTCAAGAAATGACAAAAACAATAAGAAAGGTATTTGTAAACATGTTTTGCAAAGTAACAAATTTCCAAATATAGATTGCATACGTAATCATCAAACCCATAAGTAGAGTCGAAGAACATTCGTATGACTAGAAAGACATGAACACTAGTTGATAATGTCTTTATTTAACAGAAAGATTGTTTAAGAAAGGCTATCATCGCACAACCAGGTTTTAATGATAACTCATAAGGAAAGTCGATAAGTAAGGAATAAATAGTTCCATATCGCTAGATCATATCAAAACATGAGGATAAAGGAGAGAAATCGAGTTAAGAATTTAAATGCTCCAAGCTTCGAATCAAAATCAACCTAAAGCGATCAGGTCTTCTTTCAAGTTCAGAGATCATGCTTTGGCTTGATAGGTCGAAACACTAACATTGTTTCACCCTTCAAGTTACAACATGCTTCTCGTCACTTGATTACAACCTTGGTAAGTTGAAGATCAAGAAATAAGAATAGTCATCAAGGTGTGATTTTCACTCCTAACTTGATGGTGTACTCCCAAGGTATGACCACTAACTTACCAATCAAAAAGTTCGATCCCCAACTCATTGTTAAGGATCCACAGAAATAAGACGAGGTAACTCACCATTAAGGTAAGGGAAATCACTCCTATCTTAACGGTGAAGTTTTACAAAAACAAAATATAATAGGATGAACTTCTTCATCAAAATCCAGAATTCACTCCTATTTTGATGAGGTCGTTCCATTTGAGAAAATACCATCCATGAAAATGAAATTATCATCAAGGTATGGAATTCACGCCTATCTTGATGATTGAATTTCATAATAACAAGAAAATAATCGAAGATTGACATTTGTCACCAAAGTACGGTTTTCAATCCTATTTTGGTGAGATCATGTCGATTATGAAATGCAAGTTCCAATAAGAATAATCGAAGTCAATCCTCATGATAAGGAAATCAACTTGATCCAGAGGATGAAATTTCATAAAAAAAACACACAATTGGAAACCATTTATAGAAACGAATAGGGAACCATCAAAGTAAGGGAATCACCCCTGTTTTAATGAGATAGAATCATTTAGGAGATATGAGTGTTCTTAGTTATAGGTTGACTTGCAAACACTTACATCCCTCACGGGGCAAACGGTATGAAGCTCGACATAACAACAAAAAGAAAAAGAATATCAATTAGAAATTCAGAAATTTTCAAGTTATACCAATGTAACAAAAGAGAAAATCATGCTTACAAGCTTAAAATCAAAGTTCGAGATAACAGAATTTGTTATGATGTTCAAATCTTGGATGGTTAAGTTGGGAAGACAAAATCAAGGGCAGGAATTATTCAACACCACAATGAGATGTGAATATTCGATTCACAATCGAAGGGAAATACATGAACTTCTCAAGATATAAGGTCAACCATAGCCTCATTGAAGACACGCGTACTTATAAGTGATCACTCATCTCAAGGGTTTCAAGTCAATTAAACGGATTCAATGATCAAGTCAGATCACCATTTACACTTTGCCTAGACAAAGTATCCCGAGATGTAGGAATTCCACCTATAGCATTGCATGTTCTTAGTTATGGGACACATCCTTAAGAAGATTTTGAGAACCATAAGTAACGATTTAAAGTTTTGAAGACCATACGATTTAGATTCCCAATATCTTTGGGTATATTAAGATCCATGTTCACGTTGCTCATGGTATGAAGATAGTTACATGAAACGCTCAACGTGTAATGGTGTTTAAATGTAAGAGTTGAAATGTAGGATGAGTTCAATATTAACAGGAACATTATGTAGGTTAAGAATGAGAAGATATTTAAACTTTGGTGATAAACCAGTTCAAGGATTCAAGAATTTCAAGATGCAAAGAGGATGGTTCCATTTGGTAACGCATTACCATTTGGAATCGTTGACACGTCAAGGTAAATTGACCCATTTGCCTTAGATATTTGTGTATATTGACCATAGTTTATCACTCATCCCAGAAATCCCCAGGTAAGCATAACTGGTCTCGCAATGAGATTTATACGATATGCTTGAATTAGCCTAAGGCCTTTTGCCAGGAAATCCAGAATAAAGGTGTCTATGGTCACACAATTTCTTAGGTTCATGAAATCAAAACCTTGATGAGATTTTCAATGATTGGACATAGAGTCTAAGGAATTAATCCCACGATGATAAGTGTAGATTCCACATGTCGTTGAGAATAGGTTTAGGAAGTTCATTTGTCGGGGAGAGTCAAAGAGTCAAAGTTAAGTTTAGGGAGACAAGTCACTAAGTTTTAAGCATACATAAGGCAATCCTATGCTAAGGCATCAAGTTGCACGTAAGAAGGCATAGCATTATGTAGCATGAAAAACATATATGTATCTACAAGAATATAAATATTATCCTATAAGGTTCATGCACAAGCTATAGTCTAGGTCACCATTTCTAATAACCTAAATCCCTATAGTTATAGGCTCTGATACCAATCTGTCACACCCCAACCTTGACGGCAGAATCGTCGAGATGTGAGGGTTAGGATTGTTCAAAGCCACATAATGCTAACCTTAAATGTAAATATCATTATTATAAGTTTCAAATACAATTACAACCATAAGTTTCAACATGAAATAAGTCAAAACATAAAACAAAAGTAATCCAAAGCTTTTCATTCTTTAATCTAGGTTCAAATCCTAGATTTATGCAAACTTCAAATGATGACTTCAAACTTGGCATTTCCTGAAACATGTTAAAAATAATGGGTCAACTATAAAGTTAGTGAGTTTCCAAGGGTTTCACATACATAATATCCCATGGGTTTCAAGTAGCAATTCATGTCATAGGTTATGAGTTAGCAAGTTTATAGAACACATATAGTACAATCAAACCTTGACTAGATTATAAGTTTATATGATTGGCTAAGTGTACTTGGTTCCCTAGTGCACAAGCATACGACTCCTAGGAGTCGGCAATACATCGACTTTAGCACTAAATAGGCTTGTCAGGCCCAAAGATCTAAGACGTCGCCGGGCTAGCAATAGTTAATGATTGTAAACAATAGATGTAGCTCATATAAGACTTACAATAACACAAATAACCATGACAAAATAAAAGTATGAATTGCATGTGCTTTTATAAGATTTAAACGTTTATGAGTGTATGTTGAATAATGTAACATGTTTCACCCAAAAACGGTGTGAAATAGCATAAAAAGGGGGCAAGGAAAACTCACTTGAATATATGCATAAAGATGATAATAATGATTACAAGATAATCCAAAGTATCCAATACAAGGCACCTAAACATATATTACAAGTTAGAGATTAAGGTTAAAAGTAAGATTAACGTTCAATAGGAATTAGGGTTTTGATAGAATTAAAAGGTTTAGATAAGTTTACAAAGTAATTAATTACATTTTGATTCCATTAGAGGAATTATATATGTATATTTAAGTATTTTAGAAATGATTTAAGTACAAATAATTCTCTATAATTATTTAAGATTAATTAGAATAACGTATTGATTAATAACAAATTATTAATCTAAACCATTAGTTAAAGTGTAACTTATAAGAAATAATATTCTTAAAATATATATAATTTTTACAATAATCATGATAAATCTTTAATTAATATAATGCCTATTAATATTATAAAGATTTATTGTTTCAAGTCTAATAATTATTTAAAAGGAAAAAAATTTAAATATAAAAGCTAGATAAACATTAGAGATAATTATGTCTTTAAAAGTAACGTTTGGACCAAAAATTTATTATTTATTATTTGAAAACAATAATAATTAGTAAGCTAAAACAAGAAAATAATCCAATTATGATATTTTGTTAAGATAAACAAATTTTAAAGTCTATTTTATAAGATATTTAACTAGTTATATTATTTGTTTTAATAAAATGTTAAGATATTATAAGAAATAAATTTTCAGAAAATATTCAAAGGCTTTTAAAAATATTTGGAATTTATAGATTTAATTTTTATATACATTAAAAATTTTCTGAAATTTATGTTATGCCTAAAAACCTTTAAAAATAAAACATGAGGGTCCCCGGGTTCGAACCCGGGACCTCATGTTTAACGGGCAGTGTCTTATCCAGTGAACCAAGGCTTACAGCCGCGATGGATAAGCGTTTTAAATTTTTAAGAACACAATCAAGAAAAACCCCAAAATCCTTAAGAACCCTAGATTCATCCTCGATCAAATTGAAGTATCAATCAATGCCGTTAACAGAAATGATCATAGGGCTTTTGATCCCCAACTAAAATCGAGTTTATAGCCGTGTTTAATTACCTGATTCGATTGTAGGAAATGATAAGAACGAATGATGACCAGTCGCGACTGAGACCGAGTTTGATTGTGGTTCAAATGATGATGTTAATCCAATCAGTTGCGCACAAAGTTTCCAATGATGCTAATGATCGAAAGCCCTCTATTAATTTCGAAAATTAAAGCACGAATTATGGTGTTCGAGTGTCGAGCAGGTCGCGGTATTCTTGGTGATTGTAACACTATGTTTGTGTGTTTTCAGGTGAAATTGAGAGTTGTAGGCGTTTAGATTTAGTTAGATGATTGTGTCTGTCCGATTAATTAGATTATTATTGTCGTTTAATGCTCGAACGGCTAATGAGTTTAAGTGTGATCGGTTACTCGATTGTTGGAACCCATAACCGTTGTTAAACTCAATTAAAGCTCCCAAATGGGTTCGAATAGTGTTAAGGAAGCGATTGGAAACGGTTTTGGACGAAAAGTCGCTTTAGAAAGTGGGTATTGGGGTGGCCGGAGCCGCGGCCGGAGGTGGCCGGAGGCTTCGCCGGAAAAACGGGGTGGGCGGGGGGTTTGGGTTGAAATTTTGGAGTTTTACACTTTTGGTCCCTGCGGTTTAGACTTTGCCATTTCATGTGAGAAACTTATATATTAAGTTCTTAAATTAGCAATAAAGCCCCTTAGACTTTTAAATTCAATTTTAATAATCTTTATAAATTATTATTACTAATAACAATATTACCATTATTGTTATTATCCTTATTATAATAATAATAATAATAATAATAATAATAATAATAATAATAATAATAATAATATATATTATTATTATTATTATTATTATTATTATTATTATTATTATTATTATTATGATTATTATTGTTATTACTATTATTATTGTTAATATTGTTATTAGTATAATAATAATAGTTATTATTTTATTTAAGATTATTATCACCTTAAATTTTATAATAATAAATAAACATTATAACACTTATAATGTTATTATTATTTATTATTAAATTAATTTGTTAATCACCAAATTAATTATTAAGTATAACAAACCTCAAAGTTTCAAAATGGCATAAAAAAGCCCTTTTTAAGATTTAACAAAGTTAACTTTTAATATAACGAAAATACGAGATGTTACAGCTTGCTTAAAGGGAAAACAACACAGAGTTTCATTCCCTCCAATAGAAGAACCAAAGTCCACTGCCTGCTTGCAACTCTTGCACATGGATCTCTTTGGTCCTGTCAGGGTGATGAGCATGGCAAAGAAGAAATACTGTCTGGTAATTGTGGATGATTACTCCAGATATGTATGGACTTTCTTCTTGCACACCAAGGATGAAGCTGCCAAGGCTATTATGAACTTTGTGTTATTTGTGGAGAAGTAGTATTCCCTGCAGGTCAAGTGTGTGAGGAGTGACAATGGAACAGAGTTTAGAAACCACACACTTGATGACTTCTACCTGTCTAAGGGAATTAAGAGGCAGTTCAGTATTCCCAGAACTCCGGAACAGAATGGAGTGGTTGAGAGAAAGAACAGGACTCTCATTGAAGCTGCAAGGTCAATGCTGGCTGACTCAGGATTGCCACTGACCTTTTGGGCTGAAGCTGTCAACACAGCTTGCTATGTGCAGAATAGAGCATTAGTGAATACGAGGTTGATAAAGACTCCTTATGAAGTACTTCATCATTTGGCTCCTCTGATTTCCTTCTTTAGAGCCTTTGGGTGTCCTTGTTTCATTCTCAACACTAGCAATCCACTCCAGAAGTTTGCTAGTAAGGTGGATGCAGGGTATTTTGTTGGTTATTCATCAACTTGCAAGGCATACATAGTTTTCAACTGTAGGACAAAGATGGTTGAAGAAACTCTGCATGTCAAGTTTAATGAATCTCCAAAGGACAAGATTCCACAAAACCCTGTGGAGTTGTTTGATCTGGACATACTGCAATATGTTCCTTATCAACCTCCAGCTGTTGTGCCTATCAACAGTTCTCCACCTGGTGGTACTGATGATGATGTAGCCAGTACTCACCTTTTTAGGTTTAGTGACAACCTGCCTGAGTCCACTAAACCTGATGCTCCTGTAGCTTCAGCAGCCCCATCCACAACAAATGCTGATGAGATTTCTGCATGCTCCACTTCATTTGAGCTACCATCTCCTACATGGTTTCAAGAATCTTCATCACCATCTGTTGCTGCTAAAAGTCCTACAAACACTTGCACTGATATTATAGTCTATCAAGAGCTGAAGAATCACCCCACATCTCAAATCATTAGTGATATCAATGCTGGAGTTTCAACCAGGAATCAATTGTCCTACTTCTACTTTTATGCTCTCTTCATCAGTCAGCAAGAGCCAAAGAACTATCATGTTGCCTTAAGAGATAATGGATGGGTGGAAGCAATGCAGCTTGAGCTTCTTCAGTTCAGAAAACAGCAAGTGTGGGAGCTTGTTCCTTTACCCCAAGGTAAGTGTGCAATATGCACCAAATGGGTATTTAGGAACAAAACAGATGAAAAGGGCCAAATAGTTAAGAACAAGGCCAGACTGGTTGTCCAGGGGTTTGCACAAGAGGAAGGCATCGATTATGATGAGACCTTTGCCCCTGTAGCCAGAATGGAGGCAATTAGATTGTTCTTAGCTTATGCTGCCTTTCACAGTCTTAAGGTTTATCAAATGGATGTCAAAAGTGCCTTCTTATATGGTAAAATAAAAGAGGAAGTTTATGTGTGTCAACCACCAGGCTTTGAGGACAATAAACATCCTGATTGGGTATATAAGCTTGATAAGGCTCTTTATGGGCTGAAACAAGCTCCTAGAGCCTGGTATGAGACACTATCAACTTTTCTT
This sequence comes from Flaveria linearis, assembly GCA_024085815.1. Lineage (NCBI taxonomy): Eukaryota > Viridiplantae > Streptophyta > Magnoliopsida > Asterales > Asteraceae > Flaveria > Flaveria linearis. The sequence goes on along the minus strand of CM044005.1, from coordinate 37,818,427 downwards.
CTGGATAATAAGTTCACTAGAGGCACCATTGATAAAACCCTATTCATAAAGACTGTAGGACAGCATAAGCTCCTTGTTCAAATTTATGTAGATGACGTTATTTTTGTATCCTCTGATCCACAGTTGTGTGATGAATTCACAAAGCTCATGAAGAAAAAGTTTGAAATGAATGCTATGGGGGAATTACAGTTCTTTCTAGGTTTGCAAATCAAACAAAGGGCTGATGAAATCTTTATTCATCAGTCCAAATACACAAAAGAGTTGTTGAATAAGTTTGATTTACAAACCTGTAAGCCCTGTTCTACTCCCATGAGCAGCATCACACAACTGGATGTTGATCAGAAAGGTAAAGCGGTTGATGAAACCCTTTACAGATGTATGATTGGGTCCTTGATGTACCTTACAGCTTCTAGACCAGACATCATGTTTGCAACATGTGCACGTGCTAGATTTCAGGCTGCAGCTAAAGAATCCCATTTGATTGCAGTCAAAAGGATCTTTAGATATCTGCAGGGCACCCAATCACTAGGTCTTTGGTATTCAACTGGGCATTCTTGCAAATTAGTTGCTTTCTCTGATAGTGACTATGCAGGATGCAAAGTCACCAGAAAATCCACTTCTGGTGGTTGCCAATTCCTAGGCAATTGTTTAGTTTCTTGGCAGAGTAAGAAACAAACATCAATTGCTACATCCACTGCTGAAGCTGAGTACATTGCTGCTGCAAGTTGTACTTGTCAGGTACTCTGGCTTCAGAACCAACTCTTGGATTATGGCATTACAGAGACTAAGACTCCATTACTAATGGATAGTGCTTCAGCTCTTTATATTGTTAAGAATCCAGTCTAGCACTCTAGGACCAAACATATAGAGATCAGACATCATTTTATAAGAGATTGCTATGAAAAAGGTCTGATTGATCCAAAGTTTGTGCCTAGTGCTGATGAGCTTGCAGACATCTTCACTAAGCCTTTAGATAGTGCCACATTCCAAAATTTGGTACTAAGGCTTGGTATGCTGCAGCTAGAATAATTTGACTAATACTGATGCTCTCAGTTCACAAGTACTGATGAGCATTAGTATGCAAAGGTCAAATATAAGTACTGATGAATTATTTAGTCTTCAGCATTTTCACGACTACTGAAGACAAACAATTCAAAGTACTGAAGTACATTATTTGTTGAAAACAGCTGATGTAGTTACAACTACTGATGTGGTTATAACTACTGATGTATAATTTTCATACAAATAAGTACTAAATAACAAATTTTGATCACAACTACTGATGTGTAATCTTACACATAAGTACTGAAGACAATTTGTTCACCAGCTTGGAATAGTTTATCAGCACTTATGAACATCTGATCACAAGAGCTGAGGAATAAAATATTCACAAGAGCTGAAGGGCCAATGAAACATCTGAAAGTCAGCCAAAGAGCTGATGAGTAAATGTGGAGGTCAGAATGAAACAACTGAATTGACGGAAACAGCCGATGAGTAACTTTACTCTTCAACTGATACCTACATCTGCTGTTTCATACCCAAACAACTGAAGGACAAAACCATGTCTTCAGTAGTTTCATAACTACTGAAGACTAACACCAAGTCCTCAGTTGTTTACAAGAACTGAAGCAAAACCATGTCTTCAGTAGTTTATAACTACTGATGTCAGTAGTTTACAACTACTGAAGGCTAACACCAAGTCTTTAGTTGTTACAACGTCTGAAGATGAAAACCATGTCTTCAGTAGTTTATAACTACTAATGACTAACAACAAGTCTTCAGCCGCTTACAACATCTGAAGGACAAAACCAAGGTTTCAGTAGTTTCAACTACTGAAGACTAACACCAAGTTCTCAGATGTTACAACCACTGAAGGTTAAAACCACGTCATCAGTCGTTTCAACAACTGATGACTAACACCAAAACCTTCAGTAGTTTTCTTTCAGCCTTTGCCATACCCTATAAATACCCAATCTTTAGAGCTTTTCATTCTCACTTGACCTAAATTTCAAAAAACCTCTGAAACCTCCCATACACCATTAATGGCGACCATGCAACTAAAGCCACGACACAACTGTGTCGCATATCTCACAAAATCGCCTTTCTGGACCAAATTTCATCACGCCATCGATCTTATGATCGATTCTCCTTTCCAAACGGCATTTCTCATAAATCCGACCATCTATGCTGATTCGCTTAACCAGTTCTGGACGAACGTCACCGTACAAACTGGAGAGAATGACGCCGAGGTCTCTCTCCAGTCGTTCGTCAATACCCATAAGGTGGTCATCAATCCCGCAATCATCCGACAAACCCTAAAATTGGATGATGCCACCTTCCCCACCGAATACCCCAAAGGCACCACTGATCTTTCTTTTGCACATCATGATTATCAGGGTGACCTATCGGCCTCAACCCTGCTGAAGAAACATTTCCATGACGCTGAACGTCTCATTTTCCACATGGTAAATGTTTGCTTAGCCCCCAAGACTTCATCATGGGATCAAATGTCCACAAGGTGGCAGCAGGTATTATACTCTATCCTTGAGACACAACCACTAAACTTTTCTGAAATAATTTTCTTGGAACTCAAGGACATGGCCTCAAAACCAGTTGCAAACCGTTGGATTTTATATCCACGGTTCATAATGGCCATGATAGAGAGCCAGCTTAATGCTGAGGGACTTGTTGGCACTGGGGTCCCTGCCATGGCTGTTTTAGCTGAGGTATACTCCAGGCACAACACCGACCAAACCCTTAAAAGGGCTACCAAGCTGCGAAAACCCACGCAGCTGGAACCCACAGCCTCTACCTCACAATCCAAAGTCCCCACCAAACCCAAACCCAAAAGAAAACCCAAAAAGGCTACTCAGGGAGATGAGTCCCCTGAGGATGCCCCAGTAACACAAATGCAGGAAGTGACTGCTGGCCAGATTCTCCCAGTAGTCACCACGACTCCACCTACCACAACCGCACAGGTTTCCTCTCAACAGGAGCCTGATGCAACCATTTCAGGGGCCGCCACAAATCTGGAATCTTTCTCAATTGAGAAGATTACCATTGAAATGCACACTCCTCCCCATGTGCACACTGCTTCAAGCCCATCCCCCACTAAAACCGCCCTTCAAAGCTCTACCCTTATAATCGCCAAAGTGTTGACCCATCTGAACACTCCACCCTCTCCCCAGCAACCAATCACAACTGGGGTCTCTCCAACCGAAGAGAGGGTGGAAACAAGTGTTGATGGGAGCCTACAACACAGAGAATCACATGTCTCATATCCCAGTGTGGCTAGGGAGATAAGGTAATCTGGTGAGGCTGCCACTTCCCCTGCATCAGTATTTGAGCAGGAAGAAGCTGGTAACATCAATAAGACCTCACCAGAGGCAACTGCCGATGATGGATCAAATCCGGAGGCTGGAAGTCCCCAGTACCAAGACAAAGGGGCACATGCAACTACTGAGCCACACTCAATGCATGTACATCCTGACACTGTCAGGAGGTCAGGTGATTCAGTGCAAACTGATGATGACCTGAGCTTCTTCTTCGATGTGGTCGCTCAAAACACCATTCTAGAGGATGAGGTAAGCAGACTCAAAGAGCTGCTTGCCAAAATGTCTCAGGATGCAAGTCCATCTGCCACCATAAACCCACAGATGGCACCTTCACCTGAAGGTCTCACAAATACTCAACCACTCCCACAAACTCAGCCACCTGCCTCTGCTTCTGGCACTAGTTCTCAGGAACAGAACCCTCCTGAGCAACTAGTTGCTATCTTCCAAAATCCCTGCCTCTCATCACACCAATAATCACAGACATTGTGATGAAAACCCTTGATGAGAGGCTTCCCTCACAAATACAACCCATGGTGGAGGTTGCTGTAGCTAAGACGCTTGCTGATAGTCAAACCCCAACCAATGCACCCAAAAAGGGGGAGACATCAGTGCAAGCCAAGAGGAAGAGGGTAGAGGAGGAGAAAAAAGTAGGGAGAGAGGAGGAAAACGAGAGGGAGAGGATTGAGGAGACTGTGAAGGTGAAGGGGAAGGAGAAGGTGAGGGAGGAGAGAGCTGAACAGATAGAAGTGACTAAAATCCAAAAAGATTTCAGTATCACTTACAAAAAGAAGAAAGGAGAGAAGGAGGGAGAGAAGGTGGTGAGAGATACTGATCTAGCAGTCCTGGTCAAGGAGGCTGATGCTGAGCATAGCCGATCAATGGACTCTATCATTGATCAGCTGTTCAGGCAAGGCTTTGATAAGGACACTGCCATGCTAGATCAGGAAATCAGGAAGTTGGAAATAAAGGAGATTGAATACCGATGGACCAGTCATAGCCAAGAGGAGAGAAAGAGAATCGATGCTATGACTAGGTTTATTTCAAGTATCTGGGGAGACCAGTCCTAGATGTGAAGGCTTGGACTAGGGACAGAATCTTGGCTATAGCCACCAAGATCTATTCGGCTGGTGATTTTACCAAGGGACTGGTCGCAGAAGCCCTATCAGAAGCCGGTGCTAGGAACAGGACTTTGCTAGTCAAACAGACTAAACCTGCCCTCATCTCTAGATTGCTAGCAAAGCCTGCCCAAATTCCCACACCAACAACCCAAACACAACCCACAAAACCAACCCCTTCACCATCAAAACCTATTGCCGATGATCCACCCTTGCAGAAGAAGAGAAGGGTGTTGAGGCTACAAGAAGAAGAAGAAGAGGAGGAGGATGAGGAGGATAGACTGCCTCTTTATGCAGTCATATCCTTACCGCGAGACATACCTAAACCCATCACTCCCACCTCACAGATGGAAGCTGTGAGGGTTAAGATAGAAGAAGAAGAGCAGCAGAAACGTCATGATGAAGAAATGCTGAAAAGCATTGACAAAACTTATGCTGCTTCTACTTCTATCATCAATATGAAGAAAGAAGCTTTGAGACTCCATACTCTTAGGCAAACCTTCCAATATCAAAGAGATTGTGTGAGGACTTGGCCTGATCCTAGGGTGGCTCACCGGATTAAAAGGATAGATATACCAGTGAGATACAAAGGCCAAGTTAAGAGGATCGTAGATGAAGTGATCACAGTGGCCATTGTAATAACACCCTGGGAGATTGTAGAGGAGTTCAAGACAGCCTACGAGACTAACCAGCCACCCCAAAATTTATTGGAGAATAGGGTGGTCAAGAAGGGGTTAGTCTACAAGAGGCTTGAGAACTTCAGACAAGATGAGCTCAACCTGCTACTTGAAGGCAAACATCCTGATGAATTCGCCTATAGGCAGATGACAACAGTTGAGCTCAAAAACGGTAGATAGGCCAAGTATGTCTCGGAGCTATATGGGCGGGAAGGGTTATATGAAGATGAGGCTGAGGATCTGTCCATGGAAGAACAAATGATATTCCTCAAAACCTACACCAGAGAATCCTACCGTCTCATATATGGAAAGTAGGTCTCATGGATGGGACAACAGCCCTGTGTCCAGTTCCCCAAGTCAGGGTTCCCATCCATACTAAGCCAATCAAATCTCAGAGACCTCTTCCCAGGCCAGTGCTCAATTGGGTCAACTTCTGATCTGATCCAGAAGGAAATAGACCAACTTTTCTGCTAACAATAAGTGGGACAATAAATTGCTTAGAGGTTTTGGCTGTATTGGTTCAGGGGGAGTTTGTTGGACCAAAAGAACCAATGAGCCAAGATCAGGAAAACCTCTAAGTCCCACATGACATCACAACAACTGCTGAAGGCTTCATCAGTAGTTTGACAAAGACTGAAGACTCAACAACTAAAGATCAAAGAACTGAAGAACAACAGCTGAAGATCTAAAGTACTGAAGACCACAAGTACTGAAGTCTGAAGTACTGAAGAATACAAGTACTGAAGACTTCAAGTACTGATGACTCAAGTGCTGAAGATCAACAGCTGAAGAACTGAAGAACTGAAGTTCAACAACTGAAGCACAAAGTCTGAAGACAAAGACTGAAGACATCAGCTGATGACAACTACTGAAGTCATCAGCTGATGAAACATCTGAAGATCAAAGTCTGAAGACCAAGTGCTGAAGCTTCAGAGTTTGTCACAACAGCTGAAGAAGTTGTCTTCAGTTGTTGTGATGGTTTTTCTTTTCAGTAGTTTGTATTTTTCCTTTTAGTAGTTTGTACAACAGCTGAAGAGTTTGTTCTTCAGCTGTTATAGTTCAGTAGTTTGTAAACGACTGAAGAGTTTGTTCTTCAGTCGTTGTACCTTTTCAGTAGTTTCTTTTCAGTACTTGTAATAAGTAGAACACTTAGCATTTTGTAAGAAGATGTCAGCTGTTATGACATATTCAGTAGTTTAAGTGTTCTATCAGTAGTTTGTTAATAACAGTTGATGTCACTGTCAAGTGACATCAGCATTAGGTTATTCTTCCCTATATAAGGAAGATGACCTAATTGTAGCCACTGCCAATTACAGCCGCAGTCGAAGCATGTATTGAATGAAATATTCTCTTTTGCAGAACTTCCATCGTTCTCTATAACTTACTGTTTTATTGTTAAATCTATTGTGTTCTTGCTTGTTTGTTCTAATTCTTGTACTAAATCAGCTGCGAATACAACCTAATTGATCAAACAAGAGACTAAGATCCTGTCAAAGGACTTAAGTGTTGAGCTCCCTTCATACCTTTTCTCAAGAGCTTTCTAGAAAAATTATCAAATTCCTTTTTAGGTGCTCTGATACCACTTGTTAAGACCGTGTACGGACGGAGTACTAACTGATTCAAACGTGAAGCCAAATCAAATAGTGCGGAATCCTATTTGATTGGTGATCCAATCAGGGAAAACGTTAACAAGATCAAACCTAACGATTAGAAAACGTTAAGAACGAACTAGGAATGATCTGAAACGTTTTGTGAAGTTGGAAGGGACGAACAGGATGCTCTGGGTCGACTAGGGTTGCAAATATTCGAAGAATTCTATTTTTTCCACGAATTAAGTGGTATTTATAGGTAAGGGTTTCTCATTCGTGCGACTGAACCATACGCATGATTCAGTCGTGCGATTGAGCCATGCGCTTGATCCATACATACGACTGAGCAATCAATCATACGACTGGTTCAATCTCATGTTCTAGTCTTACGACTGATCCAGTCTCCTGGTTCAGTCGTGCGACTGTGTCATTCGCATGAAGTTATTCATGCGTATGGTCCATTGGCATGGGCCATTCGCATGATAACTTAATAATGCTAAGTTTGAATGTATTAGTTTTCCTTACATTATGCATATCAATTCAAACAATCACTTACCTATACAATCAATCAACCATACTTTACACAACCCATTAATGAAACATTAAACCTTATAAGCATAAACAACCATTTGCATTTCATTAATCGTCTTTCTATTACATATATGTAAGACATTAAAGAGATATTACATTGAGATCAGAATCTAGGTACATATGTATCAACACTTTCTTATATTTAAATAATCAAATATATTATTTTTATACTTTGCATTGAAAAATTAGTTAATCGTTGTTATTCTAAAAAAAGACAACTAAACTAAAGAATATGACTGGTTATGCATGCATCACACTATGTTACGTATGCATAACATTGTGTGTTACATATATGTAACATTGTCATACATATGTGTAAAATTGATACACGTAATAGTGATACATATATGTAACAGATGAGTTACGTATATGTATCAACAATGATAATACATGTGATTATGATAAAACTACAAATCTTCATGTTCTTCGTGTTTATTATGTTTTAGTGTTCGTTTTATGCGTCGTTCTTACATATACATACCCCAAATGCTTTCACAAAAGCAAATCCTTTGAATTAATCATTATCTTCCTCAATTCATCTTTTTTTTACCTCGCATACTTCTTTCACATCCAATTCATTGCTATATTACATGATACGTATGTGTAATCAAGAAATTCAATAAAGAATACATGTAAAAGAAAAGTTACATTCAGCTACATAACAGAACCATTATGTATACGTAATCGTAGTGTTTATCTTCCACACTGTGTTCTTTGTCATCATCATCTTCTTCAAATGAATTTAATTGAATACCTTTATTTTCAATACTAGTTAAAACTTGGTTATCAATTTCAATTGCAACCTTATTGACCTTGTTGTCAATAAGGACATGAGAGTTATTTATTCATAAGCCAAAATACAGGTATTAATAATATATGTGTGAATGTATTACTATGAATGAGTCTATTCATATATATAACAAACAACATAAAAAAAGTCTTTTATGATTAATTGTTTAGTACGTATATGTCACTGAAGCAAAATAAAATACAATTTGTATATATAAAACAACAATGATACATATATGTAATGAACTAATCCTAAATCATATGTTTGATAAATTGGATTACACATTTGATAAACTAGATTACACATTTGCATTTACATTATTAAAAAAATGTATATATCGTACATTCATTTTGATGCTTAAATATACGGACCATACGTATAAAACCCGAGCCATGTTCTATTTCTAAGCAAGTAGAAGCACTAATTAATCTACAACCTGTATTCAAACATATATACCGAACCTTTTTCAGCTTATAAGGAAACCCTCATCGCATTATTAAACTAACAAACACTTACCTATACGCTTACATATAAGGACCATACGTATACGTACCACGTCGTCCATTTGATAGCCACTAACTAAAAGTAACAATCACCCCCAATATACATATATGTTGAGCCGGATTACTCATCTTCATCTTCATCCATTATTGAATCAACATTAATTTCTTGTTTATCACACTTTTTACACATAAATTTGAAGACCTTACCTTTGATTTTGAATTTAAAACAATCGACACCCCCAAACTTTTAATTTGTGGATACAACAAAATACCAAGCGAAATTCCTATCCACTTCGACATAGGTGATGCTGGTGATGGTGATGGTGGATGGGATTGCAACAAAAAGTAGAAAAGGTATGGTGCGGAGGTGTTCGTAAGCTTTGACCGGAGCACATGGTGGTACGTATATGTAACAAGATGTTACATATATGTAACAGGGGTGTTACGTATATGTAACAGTACTATTACGTATATGTAACAACAATAATAAGTGTTCATCTTGTTCAGTTTGTTCTTCATGACCCATATACCATTTTACCATCCTATTGATCTTCATCTTCATAGCTATCAAACCTACATATATGAACGTCACAAGTGGCTACATATATGTATCTTACCTAGTTATCCATTTTTCATCCAGTTCATGTCCATCTTCATTAGGGTACATATACAATCGAGCTCATCATCATCATCTTCTTCTTCATCTAGACTTACATATACGTACGTCACAAGTGGGTACATATATGTATCTTACCTAGATATCCATTTTTCATCTAGTTCATCGCCATCTTCATTATGGTTACATATATGTACCAGAGCTCATCATCATCATCATCTTCTTCATCTGGATATTACCATCTTGATTGATGCCCTTTTCATCTTGATCGACGCCCTTTTCATCTTGATCGACGCCATTTTCATCTTGATCGACACCCTTTTCATCTTGATCAACGCTCTTTTCATCGATGCTCTTTTCATCTTGATTGTGCAAGATCTGTGTGGTTTTGTTGTTGTTCTTGACAGGTTATCAACCAAAGGGGTGTGGTGATAATGGTGATGGTGGTTTGGACTGAAAGAAAAGGCAGAAGAGGCGTGGTGCTGGTGGTGTTCGTAGGTGCTGACGGGAGCATATGGTTGTGTTCGATTATGGCAAGCGGTGGCGAGACGTTAATTGTGGCCGGAGGTGGTAGGTGACGGCGGGCGGTGCAGACAATTGTGTTTGATGGGAGCAAAGAAATCTTCAAAATTTATTTAAATTAAATCCACATATGATGTAATATATATTTAATATTAAAAGATTTTGATATAACTAATTCCAAATAAGATTGAGATAAATAAGGGATTAGTCAAAATTACCATAATTATGTTAATTGTAATATTACAAAAATACCCTTTTAAATAAAAATATAAACCAATATCTTAAAAATTTATGATTGGTTGAGAGTGGTTTTTATGGTTTTTAATTATAAAGGTGGTTTTCATTTGATCATTCCTCTCTCTCTCTCTCTATATATATATATATATGTGTGTGTGTGTGTATATATATATATATATATATATATATATATATGGGAGGATTCTTAGGAAAACCAATACTTATGAGAAAACTAAAAAAACACATAAACCACTAACAAAATTCATATTTTTTATTCATTTAGATGTTAAAAGAGTTATTTAGGTATTTGATACCTATATGTTGAACGTAAATACGAGAACGAAGAAAGTTACGCACACATAATACTATATCGAATGAAAATTTGTTACGTATATGTAACCTATGTGTGACGTATATGTAAATGTTTTAGTTTTTATTTGATCACTACCTATCTATATATACACACACATGTATATAGAAGATGATGATAAAAAAGTTCTATAGATTATGTAACCGTTTTAATTTGTTTTTTTTAGTTTTCACATAACTATGTATATGTGTTTTTTAAATAAAAAACTATAAACTATTAATTAATCCATTAACAAATGTAATAACATTGTGATTATTTTAACCCATTAAACTTTATCTATAACCCTTTAACATTTTAAATAATTTAGCTCAATAAAAAATCAACAGATTAGCGATGATAACTATTAAAAGTGATGTATTGGAGGAGAACATGAATTATGAAGACTTGATCGAGAACTTTGCTTCTAAAAATGCAATGAGAGCCTCCCGATTCGCTTAAATAAATATATTAAATCATTTTGCTACTATACTTTGGTTTTATTTATTATCATAAAATTGTCATCGTATTCTGAATTTTTATATACAAGTTATTGGATTTAGAATTTTTTATATGTCGTAGTATTGGGGGGCCTGTTTTTCGTTCTCGCTTCGGGCCCAAAGTCCCTATAGAATTCTTGGGACCGGCTCTGGATGGCATCAACGTGTCATCAAAAGGTTCTCGAGTATCGCTCTACCTTTAGCAAAGCTAACCAATAAAGATGATTAATACGTGTGGATGATTGACATGCAAGATGAGTTTCTGCGTTTCAAAAGAGAACTAGTGTAACATGTTTGTGTTATTGCTAGTCGATGGAACCACTGGGTGTGTTTTTATGCAAAAATGGACTTTGATTACCTATATAACTCGTCCATTGAAAATGCATGATGTAACTAGATAACTCATGATCTTGAGTCACAATTGTTGTATCATGCTTAAAATTTTAAGTAATTACACCCATAGTGTTAATGTATTACAAAAACAAGTCACAAAATGTTAAAGTGTTAATATATTAGATCAAAAAATCGAGATATGAGACAAGAATAATTCTTAAAGTTGATGAATAAAAATTACCGTAAATATTCTATCATTCAAGCAAAGTTATTGATGCTTTGCGCCGGTATACAAATCATTTTCTTGTACTAAACCAAAAAGAATAGTAATAAAAATGTTGAAGTATTAATATATTGGATCATAAAAATCTGGATATGAGACGAATGATTCATAAAGTTTATGAATAATAATGACCGTAAATACCCTAAGGGGGCGTTTCGTTCGTGGAATTTGTTGGAATTAGAATTGAAATTGGAATTTGGATTGTAATTCAAAGGAATTACATTTGGAATTCAATATTTTCCAAATGATTTGGAATCAAAGGAATTGGAATCTATAAAGGGAATTTAAATTCCAAATGCATTTCCAGTGCCAATACATTATAAAGGAATTGGAATTTATCACCCGTTGCAAACCGCCACCACCTCAATGACCACTAATCATCGCCGCTACATACCACCGACCGCCGCCGCCGCCGTCATCGTCTACAATCGACCGCGACCACCAACCGCACCCGTTGCCGAAAACCGACCGCCGTCGCCGATCGACCGCCACCAACCGATAACGCCCGTCATCGAGACACGGTTCAGCAACGACAGTCGGTGACAATCGACGATTAGGGGTGGCGGTGGTCGGCGTCGGTGGCGTTCGGTGGGCGGCAGTAACGACAATTGCGGTCAACGGTGGTCGGGGTCGGCGGGGTCGGGGAGGACGGTTGGTGACGGACAACAGCAGTCGGCGGCGGCGGTCTGTGACGGACGGCGGCGGTCGGCGGACGACGACCGTGGTCAGTGATCGGGGGCGGGCAGCGGCGTCGGCGATCGGGGGCGTCACAGTCAGTTGGCGGTGGGCGGGGTGATAGGCGGCGGTCGGCGGTTGGGGGCGGCGGGGGTTAGGGTTGGCGAGGGGCGTCGGCGGTCGGCGGTCAGGGTCGTCGGTAGTGTCGGTCGGCGGTGAGCGGGGTGGTAGATGGCGGTTAGTGGTGGAGGCAAGAGTCAATGGAACTTGAAATCCTTCAATATTTGGAAGGATTTTGAAATCCTTTATTTGAAGGAATTTGAGAGAATTAATTTCAATTTCAATTCTAATTCCTTTTTCAACCAAACACGTGAAGAATGGAATTCAAATGCCAATTCCAACGAATTTCTACCAACCAAACATAATGACCAATGAAATTCAGATTTCAATTCCATTGAATTCAATTGAATTCCTGCATACCAAACGTCCCTAACATCCAAGCTAAGTTATGGATGCTTTGCGTCAGACTACAAATCATTTTCTTGAACTAAACCAAAAAGAAAAGTACAAAAATGTTAAAGTATTCATATATTGGATCATAAAAATCTAGATATGAGACAAGAATGATTCTTAAAGTTTATGAAATATGACCATAAATATCCTATCATTCAAGCGAAGTTACGGATGCTTTGCGTCGGAATACAAATCATTTTCTTGAATTGAACCAAAAAGAATAGTAATAAAAACAGTATACAGAAAAGTATCTTTATCTTTGTAATTAATTTCACTTTTTACTTTTATCTTTACTAATTACTTTGGACAACTTTTATATAAATGATCTGTTTTATCTTTGATTCTTTATTTTAACAGTTGTTAAATTTCATTATTAAGTTACTTCACATAGTTATCATATGAGAATATATGTATAAAAAAAATTAGGTGCCATAATCCAGAAACGAGTCACTGTATTAGGACATGTGATCAATACGACATTGTGACCAATGAGTAACACATCAAACAAATCAAATATTATTTATCATCACTTTTAATTAGTTTAATAAACACTGATTGTACCATATAACTTATATATCAATAATAAATTTAATACATAAAAATTAAAATGCAAGCCAGGTGAAGTAATTTATGTGTTTTGCACAATTATATGATTATGAATATCAAATTATACGAAATTTTTTTATAGAACTAGCATTCTGATTTGAACAAAAACATCTAAATAACTTCATGTGGCTTGCGATTTGATATTTAAGTATTAAGTTTATTATTGATGCTTAAATCATATAATACAATAAAATTTTATTGATTTAACTTTAGAAAAAGTGATGGTTAAAATATCTAAAATTTGTTTGAGGTTTTACTCGTTAGTCTCAACGTTATATTGATCATGTTTTTCTTAAATAATTCCACATGTTTTGCATTTATTTTCTATGTATTAAGTTTATTATTAATATTTAAATCTAGCTTTAAAGAAGTGATGATAAAAATATATAAAACTTTTTGAGGATTTAGTCGACAATCTCTACGTTTTGCTGATGATATTTCCCTAATACGTTGATTTGTTTTTGGACTATGATGCCCGAATGTTTTATTAAACAACTAATCTCATGTGATAACCATAAGATCTAACTTAACGATGAAAGCTAACGACCGTTAAACTAAAAGACCAAAGATAAAACAAAACATACACAAAGATTGTCCCAAAATAATAATAATAGAAATGTTAAACTATTAATATATCGGATCATAAAAATAGATGCGAGACAATAATGACTTAAAGTTTACGTAAAATGAATAAGGTTAGGCTAAAAAAAGGCAAACCCTTAGAAAATGTAGGAAGAAATCACTGTTTTTTGTGGCTAAGATTCATTCCATGGTAGTTTGGTAATTAGTTGTAGATTAAAAATCACTTGTAGGGGTATAATAGGAAAATACAACAAAAAACATGCGCATGTAAGTCACATACATATTTCTCCATATTTTTAAAAATTCATAAATTTTCATATATTGTTATATTTTTTTTTAAAAAAAAATTACACCATCATAACCGCCGTTTTTTATCTTTAATATAAGTATGGTATTGCTATATGAAAATTGAGAAAAAATTTACGTTCTTGTACACCATGAAATTACCCAGAAACGCCTAGGAAATAAACATAATAAATCATCAAGTTATAAACATCATAAATCCTCCTCAGGTCATAAACATCATATATCACCCAGGTCATAAACACCATAAATTATCCAGATTAAAAACATCATAAAGTTGTCTACATCAAAACACTATATCCAAGTTCAAAACACTATCAAATTGCTTAGTTTAAAAACATCAAGAAAAAATTATTTTTCTACACCATAAAATAACCACGAATATCACATTTGATAAACATCATAAATTGCGCAGGTCATAAACACCATAAACTGCTCAAGTCATAAACAGAAATCATCCAGCTCATAAACACCATAAATTTACATACCTCAAAAGTACCATAAAATCATCCAAGTTCAAAACAACATTAAATTGCTAGTTCAAAATCATCATAAAACATCCAATTTAAAAGTATCATAAAATTGCACAGTTCAAAAACACTAAGCAATATTATAGTTTATTTGAACTAGGTGATTTGGTAGTGTTTTATGGTGTTTCAACTCTGACTTCTTTTATACATTATAAAATCACTTAATTTTAAAACGTCATAGATCATCGAGGTCAAAAACACCATAAAATTGTCTCTCTCTTCAACACTATAAAATTGTCCATTGTTAAAAACATCATAAAATTGTTTAGCTCAAAAATAACATAAAACATTTATTTCAAATACATCATAAAATTACCTAGACCAAAATGCTTGGTGATTTTATAGTGTTTTATGGTGTTTTATATTTGAATAATTTTATAATTAGAATTAGCCAACTTTACCGTGATTTATATCTAGGCAATTTTAAGATCACGAATCATTGGTTCTCAATATATATTTTTATGAGTGAGTAATTTGTTATGGTGTTTTCATAATAATTCGTTTATTGTAACTCAATTTGAAAACATCATAAATTCGTCTGGTTTAAAAATATCATTAAATCACCTAGTTTTTAAACACCATAAAATCACCCGGTTTTAAATACCATAAAAATACCTAGTTCTTAAACCCCAAAACGCACCCAGATTAATTAGGTCTTTTTTTTAAATAAAGCAATATTATACTCGTTTGACCGCTCGTTTGTATGGCACAATTTTGTTTTAAAAAATGTTTATGTATAAAAATTGCAAATATATAATAATTAGGAGGAAATTGCATTTGATTTGTATGTGAAGAATATTTTTGTAAAGATACTCTTTATTCTACACTTTTTAACGTTTTGAAAATTTAGAATAGGGTTGTGCTGGGGACACCGCTGGGGTTTTTGGTGGTAGGCCGGTTCAAACGGTCACGGTTAGGGCTTGCGGTCACATTTTGACAGCTAACCGTGACCGCAAGGGCTTGCTGTCACTTTTCATGTTTGGCCTACCCGTGACCTCGTGACAACGAAACGACAAAATGACCTGATAAAGTTGAAAAGCGGTCACCAAACCGTCACGGTTTGGCCTAACCGTGACCTCTAGGGTACGAGGTCTCAGTTTAAGGTACGATGTAGACGTGATGTTGACAAAAGGGCCGGGAATCGCGCTACGAAGCGTCACGTGGAGGCCAAACCGTGACGGTTTGTGCACCAGATTTTCACCTTAAATACCTTTCCTCTGAATTTTTTTCATATACACATCTCATTCGAATTTTTTTCATTTGAGCTTTCATTCATCCAACACTCGAGATTTTTCAGTCTTCGTCATTCCAAAAACACGTTAATTCGAAAACAATGTCGGGTTCGGGAGATCATTATCAAAAGCCGAAGCTTCCAGATTTAAATGAGGTGCCACATATCGAAGATTCGAACCAGGTTGAACTAGTATATGTTTTATTATAACTTATTATTTGAACTATCTAACCATTATTTTTTTAGGAATATTAGGTATACGGGAGTCACCCTCCGTGGGGGGAGAAGGAAACCAACCCGTCGAACACATTTGCTCAAGAGGCGTACAACTCTTTATTTAGACCGACAGGTTACGGTGAAGGGTACAGATATCCCCCTTGCAATTCTTACGGGCATGCCCCGAACACGTACCACTCACAAACAGAGCTGGATTACGGACATCCCCCGTACCAGTCAGAACTAGAAATTACACATGTGTCGGATACTTTTAATGGGAATGACACAGATAAGAGTGACAGTTCGGTTCACCTCAAAGAAAACCATTGGGACACCGCGGAGCATGATGGGGATGAGGATCGGATAAGAAATGCTACGGTTTCTTATAAAACCGATAAAGTACGAAGAGTTTTTATTCTTTTGTTTATTTTATTTTTTATTTGTTTTATATATTGTTTTTTATGTCTAGCTTTATCATTTTTTCAGTATTTGATTCTCGTGAGGACTTGAAGAGCTGGGCTAAAATGAGAGGACGCGAGCATGGGTGCGTCATTGTGGTGGGTCGGTCACGAAAAAAGGATGTGGAACTATTGTGCAATCGTAATGGTGAACCTAAATTCACTGGCACAAGTAGACGTACTGGGAGCATAAAGAAAGGATGTCCCTTTAAACTCGTAAGGAAGTACGTAGGAAAGAGTGACAGTTGGATGTTAGAGGTGAGAAACGAGACGCACAACCACGATCCTATTGTGTACGAGGAGGGCCACACGCATCTTAGGAAGATGACTGCCGAAGAAATTGATCTTGTCGAGAAGTTACACAGGCAGCACGTGCGGCCACGATCCATTCAGCCGTAAGGGAGCACTTTCCCCACAGCGTCTGTGTTGTTCAAGACATATACAATCTGACGTCGAAGTTTAGGGCTGAGGGGAGAAAAGGCATGACACCAATGCAGGAACTTGAAAACCTGCTACAATCTAAAGAGTTCGTGTATGAAACACGAACGAATGCAACTACTAAGGCCGTGGAAGATGTTTTCTTTTGTCATCCTACTTCGTATAAAATGTGGCGCGCATTCCCACACGTGATGTTGATAGACACGACGTACAAGACCAACATGTACAACATTCCGTTTGCTCAGGTTATTGGCGTTACGTCGACGTCAAAGTCGTTTTGTATTGCGCATGAATTTATATCGAGTGAACGGCAGGACAACTTCACATGGGTACTGGAGCGGATCAGAGATATGCTCGATGGGTGTGTGGAGCCCCGCGTTATTGTCACAGACAGGGACCTGGCCCTGATGAGCGCGTGTGACACAGTGTTCCCGAGTGCTACTAAAACCTATGCAGGTGGCACGTTAGGGAGAATATCAAAAGACGGTGGAATATGATATTCAAAACCGGCATGTGGAAGGATTTTCCATACTGGTGGAAGACCTTGTGTTCGTCTCCCACAGAGGCATTATACGATTACAATTACAGGAAGATGGAAGAAAAGTTAAATGAAGATGGTAAACATGGTAAGAATTTCATAGTTATTTTTACTCTAATAATTTATTTGTTCATTTTATAAAATTTATTATTTCTTTCAGAGGTATGAGAATATATTTGGAATAATTGGTTGGTGCCGTACAAAGAGAAAATTATTACTTGTTGGATGTACGACTGCCTTAACTTTGGTGAATTTACAACTAATAGGGTTGAGGACCAACATGCCAACTTCAAGAGTTACCTCACAGGGACCAATAATACGTTGCACACACTTGTCGGATATGTTTGTGACCTCGTGCGCGGCCAGGAGATTGAAATTTGTAAAACATTCGAGGTGTCCCGTGTGAAAATTAAAAAAGACCACCGACTGTCATTGTTCTCAAAGTTGCATTATAAAGTATCCATTTTTTACCTTAGCCTCCTTGAATCAGAGTTGATGAAAATGGAAATGATTCAGGAGTCTGGGGGTTCATGTGGACACCAGTTGTTCACGTCCATGGGCTTGCCATGTGCTTGTCGTTTGGAGATATACATCCGAGAAGGTTATATTTTTCTTAATACATTTTTTTACTGTTGTCACACGATTGCATATTTTTCACTAATAATTTAATCTTTAAATCCAGTCACAAGTATTTCACTCGATGCGGTAGATCCACACTGGAGGAAGCTTGATTTCGAGTCAGCGTACGTCGCGCCGCCTGAACCCGACTACGATGTGAAATTTGATGACTTGAAACAAAAGGTTATGTCGTCTCCCAATCCTCAAGTAAAAAAAAATTAAGAAAGTATTTGACTCTTTGTTTAAGAGCAAGTCAAAACTTAAAGAACCTGAGGTGCGTCATGACCGACGTGTCGTCCAAATATTAAGGAGCAATAAAGAAGAGCGGACTCCAATACATCACAGTATGAGGCTGCTAGACACAGCTCCTATACTTCCTTACAACAAATTATGCCTGACCCGACGAGGCATAGCTCATATACCCCTCAGTTTAAAATGTCCAACGACTGTTCTAATCAGGCAAAGGCTACTTCAAATGTACCGATTAGATTAACCGTTTGATAAAATAAAAATAAAAACAAAATTTAAAAAATTTAAAAAATATGTACAAAATAAAAAAAATTTAAAAAACACACCCAAAATGTCACGGCTTGGCCAAACTGTAACATCCCGTAATCTTCATTAAATAAAAGTTAATTATTATACATTTATGTAAATTTCAACGATGATAATAATAATAATAATAATAATAATAATAATAATAATAATAATAATAATAATAATAATAATAATAATAATAATAATAATAATAAAATAAAAAAATAATAATAATAACAAAGATTTAAAATATATATATATATATATATATATATATATATATATATATTTATTAGATTTAAAAGTGCAGGGGGTGTTTATGTAATTTTTAAAACTTATTTTAAAAGTTGTTAACATAAAATAACAAACTAGAAACCACAGGGACCAAAGTGGTAAATTTTTAAAAACTCATCCCCCCCCCCCCGTTTTCCCCACTCCCGTCGCCGGCCACTATTCCGGCCAACAATCCGGCGACCCCCAACACCCAAAATTAACGCGGATTAAGCCAAATTAAGCATCCCGACACTATCATGTGCACGATTCGAGCTAAACCCCACAAAAATTAGGTTCGATGTAAGTGTGATTGACCAAACCCACTCAACACCCATTTTCGGCCACTTTACACATCCAAATCGCACTACGCCTCGCAATAATTAGATTAAATTAATCCAAACGAACGTCTATAAAATTCCTAAGCTAATGGTACTTCGAATTGTATCTGAATCAATCAAAAACACAGTGTTCTATCATCATTCTCATCCGCGACCTGCGATTGGTCGAACACCAACTTCGGGACTTCGAAACCCGAAATTGATAGAGGGCAATTGATAATTAGCATCATTCGAATCTATCTGTACAAGTAATTTGAATTCCATCAAGTTTTGATCACCCATTTGATTCTTCCTTTGCCGCGGCTTGTTCTTATCTGTTCATACCATCAAAACGAATCAAATCAGGTAATTAAATGCATCATTCTACTCGATTTATCATGGGGAATCAAAGCCCCATGCTAATTACAGAAGCCCATATCGTTTCGAGGTTCAATTTGATCGAACCCATTCTAGGGTTTATATGAAATTGGGGGAATTGGGAAACCCACGTTTAAAAACAATTGAAACAGATTACCACCGCGGCCTTGTGCCTTTGGTTCACTGGTTAAGGGTGTGTGTGTGCAGGTGAGAGGTCCCGGGTTCGACCCCGGGCAACCTCTTTTATTTTTTTTAAAGCTTTTTAACCATTTTAAAAATATACAAAAATTCTTAAAAATTATAAAAATAAATATTATAAATTTCCCATATTTTAAATCCTACATAATTATTTTCTGTAAATTTCTTTTATTTAAAAACCTTAATAAATTTTTATAAAATCTTATTTATAAACATTAAAAATACTTATTTTTATAAAATGGATTCTAAACCGTGTATAACTATGAAATAATCACGAAAATCATAGAAATAAATTATTTATAAATATTATAAATAATTATTTTTATAAAAATGGACACTATATTATCTTTGAATATAAACTAATATATTTTATAAATTCACAAATTATTTACAAAGGAAATTGTAGGTTATTTCTTATAAAATATATTTTAAATAATAATATAGATTAAAATCTTATTATTAATCGAAATACTATTTGCAATTATCCTTAGATAATTATAAATTACATAATTGAATCACATCATTTTTATATTTACTATCATTCCAAAAATATTTAAATATACATATAAAATCCTTCTAATAGAATCAAAATGCAAATAATTATCTGGTAAACTTAACACTTATTAATAATTACTTATTAATACATATATATAACCCTATCAAAATCTTGTAATATATATACATCTATTTGTGTGTGTGTCGCACGTCAAACCGAACCAACCCGAATCTAACCAAATATATCTATTCACGTGAATACATATTAAAGACTTAGTTACAATTAATACATAGGTGTTGATTGTGTTTGGACGTGCATTGCATTATTCTGTGAAGTTTGTGATTCATTACATCAATCCAAGGTGAGTTTCGTGGCCCCTTTTTATGTTTATACAAGTTTTTACTGTTTTCAATCAATGGGGGAAAAGTATGCTCACCCGTTTTCAATGCTGTACACTGTATATTCTGTTTTCATACTTGGAATCAATGTGATACTGTTTTGCATGCATACATGGTGTTATTCTATGATTCTTACAACCATTAATTCCGGGTTTGGAACCAACGGATAGGTATTGGTAGTACTACTGGGTTGACACCCCCACCCTTCGACGATTGGTTAACTTGCGAGTTACCAACATAGCTGCCAGCAATCCGGCCAAGGGTGAATATATTCCGTCGAACTTATATGCATAAACGTCATAGGGTTTGGTTGTAAAACACATGTTATGTGGTTTTTGCTTAAGTATGATTCCATATCAAATTCTATACAGCATCAATTATATGTTTTCAATTTAAACCTGCGGAACTCACCAACATTATGTGTTGACATTTTTTGAGCATATCTTTTCAGGTGATCATAATCAGAGAGGATAGCTAGAGCAGATGCCTTAGCAGAGACCCTCAGGATTTTAATAGATTTGCATTAGTATTATTTGTCATTTGTTTTCATATTTGAACACTATGTATCTTGGATTATAGAATCAATAAGACTATGATAGTCGTGGAACTGACTAACCACGACACAAGTCACCATTGTGTCGGGCGACGTCATGACACGAGGATTTTGCATATAATATGTCTCTGTAATTATACCAAGTGTTATGACGATCCCGTCCGTCGCATCCTCGTGTTTCCGCTATAAGCGGGGGTGTGACAGATTGGTATCAGAGCCTTGGTTATAGAGATTTAGGTGGAGAATTCGACCTAGACTATAACCTAACAACCTTCATATAGAATGCATGCTAGGGACTGTGTGCATTTGATTTCACCTAAAAGTTCTTCATGATTTGTGTGACACATAGACACCTGTATTCTGGATTTCCTGGCAAAAGGCCTTCAGGCTAAGGCAAGCGTATTCGTATAAATCTCATTGCGAGACCCGTTACGCTACCTGGGGATTTCTGGGATGAGTGATAAACTATGGTCAATACACAAATCTACAAGGCAAATGGGTCAAGTATATTAAGTCTATGAACTTAATATACAGGTATATTCCTATATACCTAAAAATATACAAGTATGTTCCTACATACTTGACTTTATACATATACACATATTATCTGAACATCCTAAGAAAGACATTAATACTCTTAGTTTTTCTACGTGGGATACTTTGATACTAGAACTTTACGCTTGTATGCGTACAAAATCATATTATTAGGGAACTTCGGTGATCACGCGTAGCGTTGATCTCGGATATTAAATCCGACCCTATCATGCTTATGACTAAAATCCTGAAAGAATGACGGATATGCAGTTATCATTAGACATAATATGCTTACTTGCTATTACATGCTATTATTGGAATACTATTGGCTCGTGGACATAAGGACATTACATGATTTGTGCTTGATGAATCTAGATAATACTATGATGTTAACTTGGGGTAAGTGGAGCTAGGGTGACCATGCAAGGTAAATTTCCATTACGGGTGCACACGTAATTGCAATTCACCATGCATGAGAAGTCTGGTTAATCTTACCATGGGGTAACGATCATGAGTATTACAAGTTTCTATTCTATACCCTAGGGTCCTAGGGTCATAATTCTAGTAAGTCCTTGTGGAAGGCAATCAAACATTATAAGTCCTTGTTGAAGGCAATCAAACATTATAAGTCCTTGTTAAAGGCAATCAAACATTATAAGTCCTTGTTGAAGGCAATCAAACATTATAAGTCCTTATTAAAGGCAATCAAACATTATCAACATTTACTTAAGTCTTGTCCTACTAAGAGCCTTTATGTTAAGTGATGCTAAGGATAAACGGATGTCACGTAACTGGTTTAGGCATCGTTCTAGGTATACCACGGATGTGGTGGGAACGCTGCGGGGAACCCTATATATAAGCATCCTTGGTATACCAAGAATGTGTTTAAACTGGGCTACATGATGATCCCGATTGACTGAGGCATGGATTGGTTTGGTTGTAAACTATACGTATACGCTTTGTGGATCTTGCTACGTCACATTAAACTATTTACACTTTGGGAATTTTTCTTTACAGCCATCAATTCCCGTGTGGAACCGATGTATAGGTTTGACTGTAGCTATTTATAACTGGTAAAACCGCCTATACATAAGTGTAGTTGCGATGGCTCTTATTAAACTTACATTACGTTATTCTTTAGAATGATGCTAAGGAAAATTAAGATGTTATGTAACTAGTTTAAGTATTATTCAAAGTATATCGTGGATGTGGTGGGAACGCTGCGGGGAACCCTATATATAAACATCACCGGTATACTAAGAATGTGCTTAAACTAGGCTACATAATGATCTTGATGGACCGAAGCATGGATTATTGAAACTTGATGAGTGGAATCATATGTGATTCTTTTTATACTTTGATTCCTATCAAAGCACACACAAATCTTAAATCATAGTCAAGGCATTGTGTGTCTAAATCAAATAATTTTCAAAATGAGCTTTGAATCGTTATTCGTGGTTTTCAAAATCTCGTCAAAGTCTGTGCCTCACCACCCAGTACATGCAAGGTTGGAAGAGTGGGATGAGTATCTGCTTATCGAACCACATGTCTTCAACAAAGTTGTGGCTGACCTAATGCTGTGATTAGTCGACGTACTCGCTTTGATTTACGAATCAAACGATTACACTCGGAACATCTCATTGTTATTATGCCAAATCCCTGATTGTCATTTTCATGCTGTATAGCTCATATTACCCCAAATCTCATAAAATATCTTAATGATATTTCAGGATGTCTTCAATCAGCCCTTCTATTACTTCTTCTGAAAACGAATCGAAGCCTGAAAAATTCTCCTAGCATATCTAGTGCAAACATCTTCTAATACAAAATCTAACCCTGAGGAGGTGATGCTTGATGCACTAGACTCGTTTGAAGAGGAAGAACCCATAGACCCTGTTGTGCTCACTCTACCTGCTGTCGCCACTGCACCGATTAATCCTGTGGAACCTAACCCTGTTGCACCTGTAGTTCCCATAGCATCTACAGTTGTAAGGAATGCCCCCGAGGCAAGACCCCAACAAGTGAACAACGGAGGAGCTGTGAGACGGACGGCTCGAATTAGAGGGTTCCCGGCAAACCGGATTAGGATCTGGCCGCCCGCCGACGAGACCAACTTAGGGGGCAACTATCCCGACCTACCCCCGAGTCTCTCTAGTTCCTCCAGCAGTGATGACGACCAGGACTGGCATCACACGAGCACTGATGGAGAAATAACGACTGGAAAAAGTCATCTCTAGTTACTTCGTGCTTTATGTTTAGACCCATCTAGACTATGAGTATTTGCTTATTTGGGGTGTTACTTGGGTATTTGAACGTACTTGAAACCTTGGGATTTATAATGATGAAATGTATATTATTATTTTTGCCTTGTCGTTGAGGTACTATCCTGAGAAGTCCATATGTTGCCTTCGATTGTGAATCGAATGTTCACATCTCATTGTGATGTCGAATCATTTCTTGTCCTTGATTTCGTCTTTCTGATTTAAATTATTCAAGATTTGAACACCATCCTAACAAATTCTGCTATCTCAAACTTTGATCTTAAGCTTGTTAGCATGATCTTTCCTTTGTTACACTGATGTAACTTGAAATTTTCCGAATTCCTAATTGATATTAATTTTCCTTTCGTCGTTAAGTCAAACTTCATACTGCTTGCACCGTGGGAAATGCAAGAGTTTGCAAGTCAACCTATGACTAAGAACACTCGCATCTCCTAAATGATTCTATCTCATCAAAGCAGGGGAGATTCCCTTACTTTGATGAATCTCTATTTCGATAAATGGTATCCATTTGTTTGTTTTGTGAAATTTCATCCTCTGGATTAGGATGACTTCCGTATTTTGAGGATTGACTTTAATTATTCTCATTGGAACTTACATTTCACAAATGACATGATCTCACCAAAATAGGATTGAAACCCGTATTTTGGTAACAAATGTCAACCCTCGATGTTTTCTTGTTATTATCAAGATAAGCATGAATTCCATACCTTGATGACTAAATCTCAACTCTTGATCTTCAACTTACCATGGTTGTAATCAAGTAACGAGAAGGATGAAGTAACTTGAAGGGTGAACCAATGTTGGTGATTCGACTTATCAAGCCAAAGCATGACCTCTGAACCTGAAAAGAGACCCGATCGCATTAAGTTGATTTTGATTCCAAGCTTGGAGTACTTAAAATTCTTAAATCAATTTCCCTCCCTTTATCCTCATATTTTGACCTAGCTATATGGAAACATTTATTCCTTATCTATCGACTTTCATTTTGAGTTATCATCAAAACGTGATTGTGCGATGGTAGTCTTCCTAAACAATCCCTCTTCTAAAGATACTATCAACTTATGAACATGACTTTCTAGTCACGTAAATGTTCTCAGCTGAACTCATGGTTTGTTGAACTGCGTATGTAAACAGATATTGCTACCTTGCAAAACATGTTTACAAATACTTTTCCTATTGTTTGCGTCACTTCTAGATTTGCTTTTGAATCCTTAACCTGAAAATCATTAAAATTCTATCTTGGATTTGAACAACAAGACTTTAAAAGAGAAGTTCTGGAGAGAGTTACCAGCAAACATAGGAATTACTTTTGAGACTGAGTTATTTGGAGCCAAAACATTCTTAATATATGTTGAACACGTGTTCAGCAAAGATGGGGTGGAAATTGGTGTTAATTACATGGGCATGGAAATCACTGATCAGGTGAAAAAGAGAGAAAAGATGGCAAAACTAAGGGAAAAAATAGCTGTACAGAAGGCCAAGGAGACAGAACTTAATAAAACTGTTCATATTACAGAGGAAACAATGAGAGCAAAACAAATGCTAGCAACCATGTCACACGAGATAAGATCTCCATTATCAGGGGTCGTTAGCATAGCAGAAATTCTATCAACAACAAAACTTGATAAAGATCAGAAACAACTTTTGAGTGTCATGTTGTCTTTTGGTGATCTAGTCCTTCAACTTATTAGTGACATCCTCGACTTTTCCAAAGTTGAGTCAGGAGTTCTGAGGTTGGAGGCCACAAAATTTAGGCCAAGCAGAGGTGATGTTCCAGTGGAGGTTAATGGTGATGTTTTACGGATTAGACAAATTCTCACCCACTTGATCAGCAATGCTATCAAGTTTACCCACCAAGGAAAGGTTCAGAGTAATCTTTATGTAATAGCAAACCCATTATCTCATAACGTCGAGAAATTAACCTGCATCTGTTTCAAATATTCGTACACCGTAGTATGACGTTAAAACATCAATCGTTATTCTGAATGATTGATTCACTTCCTGTTTTAATAATATTCTTAACCATCATTGTAAACCCATTCTAAGATCTTCGCATAGCGTATTATTCTTAGACCGATGGTTGGTCAAAGGAGAAATACATATTCACAAGATATGCGTTAAGGTCGTTTCATATGGTGACGTTTGGGATTCTTAA
This sequence comes from Flaveria linearis, assembly GCA_024085815.1. Taxonomy (NCBI): domain Eukaryota; kingdom Viridiplantae; phylum Streptophyta; class Magnoliopsida; order Asterales; family Asteraceae; genus Flaveria; species Flaveria linearis. The sequence goes on along the minus strand of CM044005.1, from coordinate 37,792,161 downwards.
ATTCCAACGGATAACCTTTCTTATCATTACTGGTCTTTTAATGATTACTAGACTTTACCTTACCACGAAATTATATTCTGGAAGTTGTGATTATAAGTCTAACATATGATGGTAACTCGTCATCGTTTTCTAACGTTCCATATGCCAAATCTCAAAAAGAGTCACGCGATTCTCTAGAAGAGTTCAAATTGGCATACATTACGTCAAGAATCTTGTAAAAGATTCTATACAAATGAAACAAAGCCGGATACCTATTGTCAAAGTCCGCTGGGAATTTAAACGTGGCCAGAGTTCACCTGGGGACGCGAGGACCAAATAAAAACTCAGTAACCTCATCTTTTCATTTCAGCCTCCTCGTGATTAAAATTTCGGGACGAAATTTCCTAAAGCAGGGGAGACTGTAACATCCCGTAATCTTCGTTAAATAAAAGTTAATTTTATACGTTTATGTAAATTTCAACGATAATAATAATAATAATAATAATAATAATAATAATAATAATAATGCTAATAATAAAAAAATAATAATAATAAAATTTAAAAAATATATATATATACATATATATATTATATATATATATATATATATATATATATATTAGATTTAAAAGTGCAGGGGGTGTTTATGTAATTTTTAAAACTTATTTTAAAAGTTGTTAACATAAAATAACAAACTAGAAACCACAGGGACCAAAGTGGTAAATTTTTAAAAACTCATCCCCCCCCCCCCCCGTTTTCCCCACTCCCGTCGCCGGCCACTATTCCGGCCAACAATCCGGCGACCCCCAACACCCAAAATTAACGCGGATTAAGCCAAATTAAGCATCCCGACACTATCATGTGCACGATTCGAGCTAAACCCCACAAAAATTAGGTTCGATGTAAGTGTGATTGACCAAACCCACTCAACACCCATTTTCGGCCACTTTACACATCCAAATCGCACTACGCCTCGCAATAATTCGATTAAATTAATCCAAACGAACGTCTATAATATTCCTAAGTTAACGGTACTTCGAATTGTATCTGAATCAATCAAAAACACAGTGTCTATCATCATTCTCATCCGCGACCTTCGATTGGTCGAACACCACCTTCGGGACTTCGAAACCCGAAATTGATAGAGGGCAATTGATAATTAGCATCATTCGAATCTATCTGTACAAGTAATTTGAATTCCATCAAGTTTTGATCACCCATTCGATTCTTCCTTTGCCGCGGCTTGTTCTTATCTGTTCATACCATCAAAACGAATCAAATCAGGTAATTGAATGCATCATTCTACTCGATTTATCATGGGGAATCAAAGCCCCATGCTAATTACAGAAGCCCATATCGTTTCGAGGTTCAATTTGATCGAACCCATTCTAGGGTTTATATGAAATTGGGGGAATTGGGAAACCCACGTTTAAAAACAATTGAAACCGATTACCACCGCGGCCTTGTGCCTTTGGTTCACTGGTTAAGGGTGTGTGTGTGCAGGTGAGAGGTCCCGGGTTCGACCTCGGGCAACCTCTTTTATTTTGTTTAAAGCTTTTTAACCATTTTAAAAATATACAAAAATTCTTAAAAATTATAAAAAAAATATTATAAATTTCCCATATTTTAAATCCTACATAATTATTTTCTGTAAATTTCTTTTATTTAAAAACCTTAATAAATTTTTATAAAATCTTATTTATAAACATTAAAAATACTTATTTTTATAAAATGGATTCTAAACCGTGTATAACTATGAAATAATCACGAAAATCATAGAAATAAATTATTTATAAATATTATAAATAATTATTTTTATAAAAATGGACACTATATTATCTTTGAATATAAACTAATATATTTTATAAATTCACAAATTATTTACAAAGGAAATTGTAGGTTATTCTTATAAAATATATTTTAAATAAAAATATAGATTAAAATCTTATTATTAATCGAAATACTATTTGCAATTATCCTTAGATAATTATAAATTACATAATTGAATCACATCATTTTTATATTTACTATCATTCCAAAAATATTTAAATATACATATAAAATCCCTCTAATAGAATCAAAATGCAAATAATTATCTGGTAAACTTAACACTTATTTATAATTACTTATTAATACATATATATAACCCTATCAAAATCTTGTAATATATATACATCTATTTGTATGTGTGTCGCACGTCAAACCGGACCAACCCGAATCCAACCAAATATATCTATTCACGTGGAATACATATTAAAGACTTAGTTACAATTAATACATAGGTGTTGATTGTGTTTGGACGTGCATTGCATTATTCTGTGAAGTTTGTGATTCATTACATCAATCCAAGGTGAGTTTCGTGGCCCCTTTTTATGTTTATACAAGTTTTTACTGTTTTCAATCAATAGGGAAAAGTATGCTCACCCGTTTTCAATGCTGTACACTGTATATTCTGTTTTCATACTTGAATCAATGTGATACTGTTTTGCATGCATACATGGTGTTATTCTATGATTCTTACAACCATTAATTCCGGGTTAGGAACCAACGGATAGGTATTGGTAGTACTACTGGGTTGACACCCCCACCCTTCGACGATTGGTTAACTTGCGAGTTACCAACATAGCTGCCAGCAATCCGGCCAAGGGTGAATATATTCCGTCGAACTTATATGCATAAACGTCATAGGGTTTGGTTGTAAAACACATGTTATGTGGTTTTTGCTTACAGTATGATTCCATATCAAATTCTATACAGCATCAATTACATGTTTTCAATTTAAACCTGCGGAACTCACTAACATTATGTGTTGACATTTTTTGAGCATATCTTTTCAGGTGATCATAATCAGAGAGGATAGCTAGAGCAGATGCCTTAGCAGAGACCCTCAGGATTTCAATAGATTTGCATTAGTATTATTTGTCATTTGTTTTCATATTTAAAACTGTGTATCTTGGATTATAGAATCAATAAGACTATGATAGTCGTGGAACTGACTAACCACGACACAAGTCACCATTGTGTCGGGCGACGTCATGACACGAGGATTTTGCATATAATATGTCTCTGTAATTATACCAAGTGTTATGACGATCCCGTCCGTCGCATCCTCGTGTTTCCGCTATATGCGGGGGTGTGACACAAACCGTGACATATACACCTCCAAAACCCTAATGTCACCTCATTAATTACACACCCAATAATTGCAATGATCCCGAGAACCTAACGTCACGGTTAGGCCTCACCGTGACCGCAAGGTCCTACACCCGACCTAAAGGTCACGGTTAACCCTAACCATGACCGTTTGAGGTGGTATCCATAAAAAATAAGCGGTGTGTGAAATCACTGTTTTTTGTGGCTAAGATTCATTCCATGGTAGTTTGGTAATTAGTTGTAGGTTAAAAATCACTTGTAGGGGTATAATAGGAAAATACAACTAAAAACATGCACATGTAAGTCACATACATATTTCGCCATATTTTTAAAAATTCATAAAATTTTCATATATTGTTATATTTTTTTAAAAAAAAATTACACCATCATAACCGTTGTTTTTTTATCTTTAATATAAGTATGGTATTGCTATATGAAAATTAAGAAAAAATTTACGTTTTTGTACACCATGAAATTACCCAGAAACGCCTAGGAAATAAACATAATAAATCATCAAGTTATAAACATCATAAATCCTCCTCAGGTCATAAACATCATATATCACCCAGGTCATAAACACCATAAATTATCCAGATTAAAAACATCATAAAGTTGTCTACATCAAAACACTATATCCAAGTTCAAAACACTATTAAATTGCTTAGTTTAAAAACATCATGAAAAAATTATTTTTCTACACCATAAAATAACCACGAATATCACATGTGATAAACATCATAAATTGCGCAGGTCATAAACACCATAAACTGCTCAAGTCATAAACAGAAATCACCCAGTTCATAAACACCATAAATTTACATACCTCAAAAGTACCATAAAATCATCCAAGTTCAAAACAACATTAAATTGCTAGTTCAAAATCATCATAAAACATCCAATTTAAAAGTATCATAAAATTGCACAGTTCAAAAACACTAAGCAATATTATAGTTTATTTGAACTAGGTGATTTGGTAGTGTTTTATGGTATTTCAACTCTGACTTGTTTTATACATTATAAATTCACTTAATTTTAAAACATCATAGATCATCGAGGTCAAAAACACCATAAAATTGTCTATCTCTTCAACACTATAAAATTGTCCATTGTTAAAAACATCATAAAATTGTTTAGCTCAAAAATAACATAAAACATTTATTTCAAACACATCATAAAATTATCTTGTAACATCTTGTAATTTTGAATTAATTTAAAGTTAGTTTTGCTAATAATAAATAATAAAATAATAATAATAATAATAATAATAATAATAACTAATAATAATAATAACTAATAATAATAGTAATAATAATAATAACTTAGAATTAAAGTGCAGGGGGTCGTTTTGTCATTTTGAAAACTTTGAATAAAGATTTATTACATAAAATAATAGAGTTTGAAAGTACAGGGACCATTTGTGTAAATTATTCAAACACCCAAACCGCCCCCCCCCCTTTTTCCCTGTCAGACTTCTCGCCGCCGGCCAACGGCTCGGCGAGCCCGCAGCAGCCAAACCACTCGATTTTTAATCGAAACAAACACCCCGACACATTCACGTGGGAGATTCGAACTCGTGCCTCAAGTTTAATCTAAAAATTTCAGTGCGATTCATCCCTGTTCCTTCCCCACGTGGTCGGCTACTTTAACAGTCCATCGATCGCACTACACATTAAATTAAGTCAAATAAACACGCACAAACAATCTTATATCTAATCCTAATCAGTTGATGAACTCAATTCCACTCGAAACACATCTAAACTCCTCGAATCAAACACCCTCTCGTCGCCTCTGTTCTTCGTTCAGTTTGTCTTCAATCCATCACCATTCGGGTAAGTAAAATCACCTTTATACTCGATTCCATATGAGGATCAAAAGCCCTAACCCCTCAATCGATTACAATGTTCGAATGGGGTTCAATTTGGTCGAACCAGTTTCTAGGGTTTACGGGTTTGGGGGAGGTTTGTATTCAAGGGTTTTAAGATTTAAAACCCATTACCAACCGCGGCTTAGGCCTTGGTCTGCTGGTACCCCGTGCATCCTACACTTGAGGTCCCGGGTTCGAACCCGGGCACCTTCAAGTAATTTTTTAAGGCTTTTCAGCCACATATTTTATTTTAGAAAATTTTTAATAAATATAAAATAATTTTTACAAACTTTAAATATTTTTTTAACATCAAACCAATTTCTGAAAATTTATTTCTTATAATATCTTAACATTATATACTATTTTATTAAAACAAATAATATAGCTAGTTAAATAACTTATAAAATAGACTTTAAAATTTGTTTATCTTAACAAAACATTTCAATTGGATTATTTTCTTGTTTTAGCTTATTAAATTCTTATTCAAATAATAAATAATAAAACATTTGATCCAAATGTTATTTTTTTAAATGTATATCTAACCTTTATACTTAAATTGTTTCCTTCTAAAAATAATTAAATGATTATTGGACTGGAAATAATAAATCTTTATAATAGTATGAGACATTATATTAATTAAGGCTTTGTCATGATAACTGTAGAAATTATATAATTTATAATTTCACAAATTAGTTACAAATATTATTTTTAAAAATATACTAACTAAAGGTTTAGATTAATAATTTATTATTAATCAAAACGTTATTCTATTAATTTTAAGTGATTATAAAGCTTGATTAAAAGTGAATCATACCAATGGTTTATACTTAAAGTCAATTCTAAAATAATAACTTATATAATTCTTTTAATAAACTAAAAATATAAATAATTACATTATAAACTTATTACTTATTAAAAACCTTAAAAATATTGAAAGCCAAACTCTTATTTGAACGTAAATTATAATATTAACATTAATCTTCATCTCGTAAATTACATATTTAGGTGACTTGTGACGATTCACGTTGGAACGACGCCTATTATTATTCTTATTAAACGTCATTACATACTTATTTGACAAGTGAGTTTTCCTTGCCCCCTTTTACTTTATTTCATATCATTTTGGGGTGGAACATGATACTTATACATCATACACTTATAAACGTTTAAGACTTGTAAAGCACTTGCAATTCATCTTATTATTTTGTCATGGTTATTTGTGTGTTGTAAGTGATTATATGAGATACATAGTTTGTTACAATCATTAACTATTGCTAGCCTGGCACGTATTAGATCTTTGGGCCTGACAATCCTATTTGGTGCTAAAGTCGATGAACTGCCGACTCCTAGGAGTCGTATGCTTGTGCACTAGGGAACCAAATACACTTAGCCAATCTTATATACTTGTAATCAAGTCGAGGTTTGATTGTAAAGATATGTGTTCTATAACCTTACTAGCTTATAACCTATGACATGAATTGCTACTTGTAATCTTTTCATATTATGTATGAAAACCTTGGAAACTCATCAACTATTTTTAGTTGACCTTTTATTTTTATCATGTTTCAGGTAACCCCCGAGTTTAAAGTGATCTTTTGAAGCTTATCACACTTAGGATTGGACTTAAAGAAATAAACGAATGATCTTGTTACTTTTATTCTGGGTGTATCTTTGTTTGAACTTTTACTTGTATTGTTATGATTAAATCTTGATTAATATATTTGGAATTAATAATAGCGTTATGTGGCTGTGAACAATCGTATTCCTCACACCTCGACGTTTCCGCCGTCTAGGTTTGGTGATTTTATAGTGTTTTATGGTGTTTTATATTTGAATAATTTTATAATTAGAATTAGCCAACTTTACCGTGATTTATATCTAGGCAATTTTAAGATCACGAATCATTGGTTCTCAATATATATTTTTATGAGTGAGTAATTTGTTATGGTGTTTTCATAATAATTCGTTTATTGTAACTCAATTTGAAAACATCATAAATTCGTCTGGTTTAAAAATATCATTAAATCACCTAGTTTTTAAACACCATAAAATCACCCGGTTTTAAATACCATAAAAATACCTAGTTCTTAAACCCCAAAACGCACCCAGATTAATTAGGTCTTTTTTTTAAATACAGCAATATTATACTCGTTTGACCGCTCGTTTGTATGGCACAATTTTTTTTTAAAAAAATGTTGATGTATAAAAAATTGCAAATATATAATAATTAGGAGGAAATTGCATTTGATTTGTATGTGAAGAATATTTTGTAAAGATACTCTTTATTCTGCACTTTTTAAAGTTTTGAAAATTTAGAATAACCCTCACCTATGTAATAATGACTGTAAATATCCTATCATTCAAGCAAAGTTATGGATGCTTTGTGTCGGAATGCAAATCATTTTCTTGAACCGAACCAAAAAGAATAATAATAAGAAGAACAAACCAGTTAATCCAACGCCCTGCCAGGTTACATCTGGACGCCCTTTTACTTTTTCACGGCCCGTGAAGGGCCTCTCGGGCCGTAAGGTTTTCGAAATTTAATTTTCACACCTACATTTACTCACGGCCGTGTAAGAACTAACGGCCCGTAAATGTCCACTCCCACGGCCCGTTAACAAGTGCCATAACGGCCCGTGAGTTCTCTCACGGGCCGTAGTAGTCCTTCTGAGAATTTACTTTCCTCGATTTGCGTGCACTTTTAAATTTTATAATTATGTGACGCGACGTATTATTCCTTGATTCGATTTAAGATTCTATATAAACCGTTATATATATTACTTGTTATATACGGTTAGTGAGAAACGAAACAGTTAAAATGTCTTCTCGTTGAGGTAATAGAAGACGTCAAAATGAGTCCTCTTCAAACTCACGAGATATTGTGGAAAGTATTCCTGATCCAATTGATAACCATAATTGGCAGAACGGGAGGAACTGGTCTCAGAATGTTATTCACTTTATACGTAACGGTGATTCCCAAACATGTAGAGTGTATTACATGGGTAATTCCGATATTCTGTTACAATTTTGGCGTGAATTACTCGGAAACGTGTCTTTAGGTACAGAGGTATGATTTAAAGTTTTTTTTGTATATTTTATTTTATTTTAAAATTCTAACGATTAAAAAAGTTGTTATTTTATAGCATGTTCGGGCGTGAACAAATAGACTCACAATATGGAGATACGAAGAAATACGTAGAACAGAAGAGTTGTCGGGTAGTGATCGTTGGACGATTCTCCCATTTGAGTGGTTTAACTTAATATACTCGGGGTCCGTTAATGGTAACGAATATGGCGACGGGAGTGACTGTCTATATCCCGCGTTATGGAAAGTTGATACGCTAATACTGTTTTCATGTTTTACAATAAAAATCATGAATTTATAACCGTGAATGTTTTGTAGGTTTACGTACCAATGACTGATGACGAAGAAAATTGGTATCTTTTTAAGATTTCTATGGACTCACTACAAGTTCGTATATATTTTCCATACGAATGCCGACCAAATACGTGTGATGATTCATGGTGCATTCATCGTAATGCCCGAACGATTTTCGTACAATTCGAATCGTACTTTTACATTTTCTGTCACGTATACAATATTGGCAGCACTCCGGACAAGAACAAATCGAAGAACTGGTCGTATCCGGTGAAACCGTTTGGCCTCCTAACGCCGGTCATATTGGTCGAGATTCGGGAGTTGTAATTTGTATGTTATTACGTAGGTTGGTTCAAAATAGATCTTTAGAGTGGCAAGAGGTTAGCTTACAGGATGCTTGCTTTAGATTCCGAAGATTTATGGCAGACGAACTGTATTCTAGACGTATAATGTAGAACAGTAATAAAATATTTTATTAAAACATAAATGTTTATTAGTACACTTTATTAAAAACGATAAACCGTTATTATCACACAATAATAAAACACATAATTTTAATCTTCTTGATCTTTATAAAAGATCCAAGCCGCAAAATGGTTAAAAGAAATTCCAAAATGCTCCCGATATCTTTCTTGAGTTGTTGTCATAATATCCATATCATTCCATAACGTATTTCGATTGTTGTAAACGCCTTTGTAGAGCTAGTGAAATGTCATGACCTTCCTTCTCAAGTCAAACCACTTGTTGCTAAGTTCACGAGTGGTGCGATATTCTTCACGTTCAAGAATTTGATGAAAACGAGTTGAAACCCGGTTCCAAAATATTGAATTTGGTGGGATAGTCCCTGAGTTTTCGATACAAGATCTTACTAAAGTCACCCCCTCTTCATCCGTCCATGGATTTTGATCCGGTGCATGGGACGAGGAACTTGATGTAAAACTTGTAGCGCTCATGCTTTGGATATTGAGTAAATTTGTGTGAATTGGTTGTGTGAAGTGGTTGAATTTATAGACCTAAAAAATAATGAACGGCCCGTAAGGGACGTTACGGCCCGTATGTTGGCTACCAAACGGGCCGTGAAGTCTCAACGGTGGTTTTTTAAAAATTACCCACCTCACGGGCCGTGAGGACTCTCACGGCCCGGTTAGGACTCTCACGGCCCGTTTTTGCCATCAGTAACGGGTCGTGAGTCCCTTCACGACCGTGAAGCCGTTTCATATATACGACCTTACGGCCCATTTCTTCATTTACGCCCCCTAAACACACATTCGATTCACTCTGTCACGAGCTCCGGATTTTCATCACTTTTATACCGCCGACTCCTTACTACGGTACGTATTCAAATTCGTATTTTATTTTTGTATATTTATGGTTTAAATATGTTAAAATTTAGTTTAAAAACGAAAATAATCTGAAAAATTGGGGGTTACGGGCCGTGAGACACTCTCACAGGTCGTAACCTTTTGAATTTTCAAAGGGTCACGGGCCGTGACTGCTGTTCACGGGCCGTAACCCTTTGAACATTCAAAAGGTTACGGCCCGTGAGGCTGTTCACGACCCGTAACCCTTTTTTGTGTTCTTGAGATTTTCTAATTTTTTTTTGCAGATTATGCCGCCGCGCAAACGTTCACGTCCAGAGACCGAGCCTGAGGGTCAGGGTGACTTCCTGGACCCACATCCGCATCTTCGTTTTCCTCGAGAGACACAGCCACGGCTTAGGCTGTGGAAGCTGATTGGACGGCCCCTGAAGGGGACCCGCACCCTCGACTGGGACGTGCTAGAGGAGGTTGGAGATATAGCACGTGCCCAGGACATCGTTGGGCTCGAAGGAGAGACGCCCTGGAGGCGTATGTTTGATTTTGGATCTAGGAGGGGCTACAGGGAGCTCACGTTGGAGTTTTTGTCTACGTTTTTGTTCACTCCCGCGACAGAGGATGAGGACCCCTGCGAGCACCTAGCTGTTCGATTTATGCTGGCGAGCACTAGGTTTAAGTTCACCCTCGCTCAGTGGGCGGTGACTCTTGGGTTTTACACCCAGGTGGAGACGCAGGATCCTCGTTTTTATTCTGACGAGGTCCAGTCAGAGGCGGCTCCTCTGGTCGGATGGTGGCCGACCATTTCCGACCAGCCATGGGAGGGCGCCATTAGGGCGAGCTCCATTAGAGATCCATTGCACCGGTACCTACACCGGTGCATTGCCGGCACCATTGCCGGCAGAGACCAGAGTATGGAGCAGGTGTCGCTCCTTGATTTATTTTTTCTGAGGGCCTTGCTTTCACCTAGGCGGGTGAATCTTGCTCAATGCATGGCGCCTATTTCTTCAGCGTCATTCAGGGCAAGGTAAACAAATATTTATATTAATTCTTAATAAATAAGTATTATCTATTATGCGACTCATAATTATGCCTCTTATTTGATTGTTTTGCAGATGGATAGCCCGATTGTTTGCGGCTCTTACATCACCGTCATTGCCTCGCGCTTAGGGTTGTTTACGGACGCCCTAATTGCGAGGCAGACGACGGACACGCCGCCTCGGATTTTGGGTCGACAGACCGTCATGGCCATGGGGATTGCCGCCAAATTTGGCGACGACCTCCGATGGTCCACTGATAGTGGTCGGACCATCTGGCAGCCGGTGGCGGACGTTGGTGAGGAAGAGGAGCAGCCGGCGCCGCAGCAGCAGCCGCAGCCCCAGCCACACCCAGAGCACCCGTCCCACCGCCAGTACCGCCTGTTCCCAGGACCATCATTCGGCAGATTCCGCCGACGGGGGAGTTTATGGCGGAGGCACTACATTTGTTGCGCCAGTCCCAGGCCTTGCTAGTATGGACGGCGGATGCGTGCAGCATTTTGGCTGCTAGCCAGGGTATCGACCTCCCCCCTCGGCCGGAGTTGCCTCCGTTTGTCAGACGACCTGCGGGTGATGACGAGGAGGCTGCTGGTGGTGATGAGGAGGATGCTGGTGGTGGTGATGCTGGTGGTGGTCATGACGCATAGATAGTAGGCTTTTTTTGTTTTATTTACCTTTCATGTAAAAAAATTGAAAAATTTTGTTGATATATTATGACTTATTTTGGATGACGTTTAAATGTTTAATTATGTTTACAAATATTATGCATCTCATATCATTAACATTCATACACACCTTTTATGCTAACCAAATGCCCAGCTCATATAAACAAAATTCAAAGGTTGAAGAAAAATTCGATAATCTTCTTATTGCATTTTTCTTTGGAAAACGAAAGAATTGATTACATGTTTACAATTCAACAACAATAAAGAATTGAATAAATAATAGATTACATGTTTACAATTCAACAACAATAAATAATTGATAAATGTGTAAATTATACTAAATCTATACGTTCAACCGGGTCTACGGGCCTTAGTTCGAGATATTTTTGAAATCGACTTCCGTATATAACCTCCCAATCATTAACGTTTTCTGTTTTGTACAAATACCAATATTTGCTCGGAACAGGCATTGGATAGTCACCCACTAATCGAATTCTAATGAAATGGCTATCTTGAACATAAGCAATTGAAATTATATGATGTTCACTGATATCACGAGGAGATAACCAGAACGGGAAAAAAGTAGCGGAGTTGCCGATAGATATGAAAATTATAACCACTCGAAACCTGTTAGCAATAAGGATTGTAGCAGGTGGCACTGTCATCCAATTTTTGTGGGGAGCTGCACCTAAGCCGTTCCAGTTTAATGATTCCCTTATTTCGTTTATATCAGGAAACATCGCAGCGTACTATGTCTGTTTTCATCCAACTCAGCTATAAGTTCCGTACGAATAAAACGCCAGTGATTTTCACCATATCCCAGTGCGAGTGCTATAGCACGAAAACCACAATTGCCGTCGGCTAAAACATCATCCGCACCTGAAATATACGAGAAAAGAATGATGGAATCCAACGGTTAAACCGGAAAAAATTGTTTTTATCTTCGTCGCCCGGGATATATGAAAACTTGGAACTCTGTTGAGATAATCCATCTTTGGCTCTTGATTTCGAAGACATGGATTGACTGTGCTGCGAAGACCCTCGTTTTGACTTCACCACCGAACTTGAATATGTTGGTGGACCTTCAATATTTTCTCTAGGTTGAACATATGAACTATGTCTGGGGGGTCTAATATTGTTTCTTTTTGCTTATCTTTTTTTGGACGACCCCGTGTATGTGTTTGGACTTTAGGAGGTTTTTTTATCAGTTTTTGAAGGATTAATGAAAGATTTGAAAATATTAATCAAAGATTTTTTCACATTTTTTCACATTTTGGGTTGGACAAGTAAATGTTTTGTCACCATCTCCATCTCTTTATGTACATCTACTTGAACCTCCCGTACAATATACGCGGGTGAAAAATCTAGCTTCCTCCAAAAAACATCAATGGCATCGAGCGGGATACATTGACCTATAAAATAATGTATTAAATTAAATATAATAAAACTTTTCATGAAAAAATAAAAAACGTAAAAGAACATTAACCTGTTTGAAAGTAATTGTTTAATTTACAAGCACACGGAAGACCACAGCTGGTAAAAAGATGGTAGCCACATGATTCTTTAGATATAATTAGATGATTTACCCTGTTAATCTCACCAACTAACATATCCAAAGCCGCAATAGAAACGTTACCTCGCAGCAATTTAAGCACTTCATGATTATGTTGCACCATAAGCATGATTTTGCTTTTGGTAAAACTTTCTTTTATAGCAATTTCCTGAGTAACTAAGATATTATTAATAAAAGGATTAGATCTATCCAGGGTGCTATTGGTTGCTTTCAGGTAACTTTTCAACAACGAACGTTGGCTCTCAACTCGGTTCGTTGTGTGCTGACCGAAGTTATAACTTTTATTTATCCATGCCGACACAAATCTCTCTTTGTAGGGGTCCAACCAGTTATTTTTGAGGTACATCAGCACTCCTATTTAAAAAAAATGTACTTATTTTTATGTAAATATACATATATTTTTAAGAATAACACTAGAAAACTTACTTGAATGTTTGGACACCAATCTGCGATAAAGCCGGTCGTAATTATAAGCGTATATGTCCGTCGTTGCAGAGTTAATAAGTACCGACCACACATGCTCAAAAGCACCCCACTCTTCATTTGAAAAACTCGCCTTGCAATGTTTAGCAATATTTTTCGAAATATACCATCTGCAAAGTAATCGAACAGCACTCGGAAAAACTTCTTCTGACGCATTCATCAGAGCGAGGTCTCGGTCGGTTAGTATAACACGGGGCTCCATACACTTTCTTCCAGCGTTGCTTTTAGTTGCTCTAACACCCATCTGAAGTTGGCTTCACGCTCATAATCAATGATTCATCAGCGTGGCAGTACAGAAAAGCGTTGCTTTTAGTTGCTCTAGAAGTTGGCTTCACGGAATGCGTGAGCAACACAGGGTGGATGTCACACCAACCATTTCAACAAATGGCATTTTATACAAGTTAGTTTTGTATGTTGTATCAATCATCAGCACGTGTGGGTACGCACGCCATAATGTGTGAGATCTGGGATGTATAAAAAAACCCCGTCGACGGTATTTGTCGGTTCATCTATGTGAGGGGTGTAAATATATTGATGTTGTTGTAGTATAGAAAAAAAAACCTGCATTGGGGTTTCACCAATTCTAGTGGACTTTTTAATTTTTGCCCGAGCGTTATATATGGTTCGTAACACAGACACGTTATTAGGATTTTGTTCCCTCAACGTGCCTAGAATGTTTCGAGGGTCAATATTTTGCTCGGTCATATTCTTTACAGTAGAAAGCTCATTTTCGGTGAGCCTCATTGCGTATGCATGTCCTTCCTGGTGTTCAGCAAGTTCATGGTTATGAGTATCATCCACAACAACTATAATCCACCCATCTCTCTTTATCTGGTACTTACCCTGCAATTCAAATTGACAGTTTGTTTTTTTCGTGCCATTTTTTCTTAGAGTGGATGCTCCCTTATATACACCACCCCGATCACATTTTAACTAAATTTTAACCATCACACCATTCGAATTTCTTTTTGAACGTTTGGTGACAATAACAAACCCATTTTCTCGCCCCACGTTAGTTGCCCAATCAACTAATTCTTCACGAGATGAGAAAACCTAATCAATTTAATATTTTTAGTTAGTTATTACTAAATGAAAGTAAAATGAAAGTAAAATTAAATATGATATATCTTATAACCTGATTCGTGTCGTATAAACCTCTTTTACCGGAACCAGAACCGTCATTATCACCGCTGCTATCGCCACCGTTATCACCCCGTCATCGCCGCCGTCATTCCTGTTGTAATTGGACGCGAACTGTCCTAAATAGTTTGAAGCAGCCTCATCGTAATAACCGTAACCCTCCTCAGGGTAATAGTTAGATTCCGAACCGAATAAATAGTTGCTATCCCAGAAAGAATCGTAACGTTAAATATTAACGTTTATATAGTAGTTGAAATGGAATATTGCGTTTATATAGTAGTTGAAATGAAATGAATTTATATCGTAGAAATTTGAATTATGAAATGAATTTATAAACTAACGTTTATATAGTAGTTGAAATGGAATATTGCATCTCGTCACATAATTAACACGAATATCGAGGAATATTACGTCATATCAAATAATGTAATAAATACAAAATTACACGACTATCGAGGAATATTACGTCATATCAAATAACGTAATAAATACAAAATTACACGAAAAACGAGGAATAATATATCTCGTCAAATTATTAAAGGTGAAACTAGGACCCGTAAAGAAGTTCACGGCCCGTAAGGTGAATGCCAAACGGGTCGTGAAGAGCTTCACAGGCCGTAAAAAATATGACCGTGAACATATTCACGGGCCGTTACGTTTTTGAATGACTGATTTGACTACCCGACAGTCAATACGGCCCGTGAAGGGCCTTACGGCCCGTAAGTAGAGCGTCTGAATATCCTTGAGGGCGTCTCTTTAGTAGGCCCCTAAGAAGAAACTAACTTAGCAAGATTTTTTTTGAAAAGTACATATATAGTATCAAATTTCAAAATTTTCCAATTAATATGTTATTTGGAAGCACATATTTCTTTTTCTCGCCAATGTAATTATATATTCGATTTTATTGAAATTATCTTTTTATTTACATTTTCCTATTAATATGTGATACCTAATACATGTAAATATGAGAAGATTATGAACTTAAGTGTCACTTTTATCAAAATTTTAATGATTGAGTTAGTGAGTTTTTTCCAGTTATTGACTTACTTCTAGGGGATTAAGGGTACAGTTACGGTTAGGAAACAAATAGATGAGACCGATTAATATAATGCATATTCTTTAAAGCAGTGTCGTATATTTGTCATTTAAAAAATAAAAGTTACTAATAATGGTTGAGATTTAACTAATCTATATGTAATTTATTGGATCAATTGCATATATTTTTTTTTGAAAAGAAAACTTCTATTAGAAAAAGACGAACGAGCCCTTAAACTAGGGCCCCCGCCAAAACCTTACATAAGATACAACGGGTATTTAACCCACTCTATCCAATCCACATTTTTATGTCTAGATCGATGCTTAATCCAAAAGAAAGTTAAAGCCTTCACATGCGTAACAATTCCTAAAACTCCTGGCTTCGAATTTTGGAACACCTTTTTGTTTCGTTCTTTCCAAATCGCCCAACACGTAGCCATCACAATACCTTTAGTAATCTTCCTGCCCCATTTAGTGTTAAAGGAGCAACCTTCCAGCGTCACCAGATCCGAGACGGAGTCAAAGCTCACAACAGACCCCCTGCGCACCACTTCCAAATCTTATCCCAAACATCAAGGGAGAAAACGCATTCCAACATTAAATGATGAGCCGTTTCTTCCACAGACGAGCATAGCGTACAACAACGCTGTTGGTTTCCAAATCTTTTAAACACATCCCGCGATATCACTTGGTTTCCAAATCTTTTAAACACATCCCGCGATCCATCCCCCAACCATATGAACCCTAGAATGCGATCAATCCAAATTGATCACCAATTCGTTTTTGTTAACGTTGATAAACATGGGGCTTTTGTTCCCCATGTGAAATCGAATGTATAGGTAAGTTTAATTACCCGTATGATGATGTATTGAAGATGAACTCGATGAAGAACAGGTCGCGATGAAGACGGATTGAATATGAGTGTTTGATTGTGTTTTGGATGGGATTGAAGGTTTGATATTTATATTAGAAGTTAATGTGCGTTCCAGATTGTTGATTGAGGCCACTAGTCGATGTTTCCACTCACATTCAAATCGGTTTTTAGCAGGGTGTTTGAGTTTGATTCTAAACCGCCTATTTGAGTTTAATTTTCAAATTTTTATGGGGCCTCATGTTCGAATCATCACTAGATAGTGTCGGGGGTGTTTGATTTGGGTTAAAATCGAGTATTTTTGGGGTTTTGTGGTCACCGGAGGGTGGCCGGCGGTGGTCGGGAAATCGGGGTGGGGGGCTAGGTTTTAAACCAAGTTACACATTTAGTCCCTGTGTTATTCTTTTGTTATTTTATGCACATAACTTTTATTTAAGTTTTCAAATTGACAAAAAGGCCCCTAGACTTATTTAATACAAGTTTTTAAATTTAATAAACTTTTATAAATTATTTAATAACAACATTTTTTATAATTAAACTATTATTATTATTATTAGTTATTATTATTATTTTTATAATTAAACTATTATTATTTTTATTGTTAGTTATTATTATTATTTTTATAATTAAACTATTATTATTATTATTATTATCATTATTATTATTATTAGCAAAGCTAACTTTAAATTAACTTGAAATTACAAGATGTTATATAAAATTTTCTAATTCACCACCACCTTGCATATAAATGCTCTTGAAATTTTTATCATTCACATGGGTTCTAAAGTTGTTGAATAATCGGCAATGTAATTAGGTTTAGGGGGTGTTTGATATGGGCTGACTGGGCTGACCGGCTGACCCGGTCAGCGGGTCAGCCCGTTTGATTTGTAAACTGACTGGGCTGACGAGAATTTTGAATCTGACCCAGTCCTTAAAAAACCAATCGCTGACTCAATCTCTTCCCAAACTCCTCAAAGGATCTGAAGAAACAATCTCCACACCAAACCGTGCTCTGCCAACACCCCGCTACCCACCCCCGCCGGCGACACCTCCGCCGGCGACAACCCCACCGTCGCGACACCCGACTGCTCAAACCCCCACCGTCGCGACACCCGACTGCGCAAACCCCCACCGCGCGACGCAGCCCCCCCCCGCGACACCCCCACCGCCGCACACTCCTCCATCTGCCGGCGACACATTTGCGACACCCAATTGCAACCGAAACCGACAACCATCTCCCCTCCTCGATCTGCAGGTACGTGTGCTAATTTTCTTTATTTTGGTGCTTGATAATGTGTTGTTAGATGATTAGGTTTTGATGATTTTCAGATCTAACTGTTCTTTCAACTAGCTTCACAATAGTTTGGATTTTGAGTTTGGATTTTTAGCAGATCTTGTTTAATAGTTTGGATTAGCAGATCTTTCAATAGTTTGGATTTTTAGGTCAATAGTTTGATTTTTAGGTTGGTTGTTAATTAGCAGCATATATATTGTTTAACTGTTCTTTCAATTAGCAGCATATATATTGGATTTTTAGGTGATTTGGAGAAAGCACAATAGTTGGTTTGATCTATTGTATATGTTGATTATGTTGTCAAATTCATTCATGTGTCAAGTACATATGTTGGTTTGATATATATATGTGTGTGTATATGTTGTCAAGTATATGTTGATTATGTTGTCAAGTATATATGTGTATATGTTGTCAAGTATATATGTGTATATGTTGTCAAGTATATGTTGATTATGTATATGTGTATATGTTGTCAAGTATATATGTGTATATGTTGTCAAGTATATATGTGTATATGTTGTCAAGTATATATGTGTATATGTTGTCAAGTATATATGTGTATATGTTGTCAAGTATATATGTGTATATGTTGTCAAGTATATATGTGTATATGTTGTCAAGTATATATGTGTATATGTTGTCAAGTATATATGTGTATATGTTGTCAAGTATATATGTGTATATGTTGTCAAGTATATATGTGTATATGTTGTCAAGTATATATGTGTATATGTTGTCAAGTATATAGCTTATGTTGTCAAGTATATATGTTTTGATATTAGCTCTTGATCTAGGCATGACAGAAAAAAAAGCTAGAGTTAATTGGAAGTTGGATTATGTCGACAAAACATTTCTCGAAGCATGTATACATGAAGTAACAAACAACGGTCGGGAGGGTAGTAGCCTAAAAGGAAGCTCATGGAAAGTTGTTGCGGAAAAACTAAAAAATTATCATAATTTCATTGTTGACCATAAACAAATGAGAAATCGATATGACTACCTGAACTCAAAGTACGAGGCCTGGGTCAAACTGAAAAACAAAACGGGGAATATTTATGATCCTATAACCAACACTTTCAATATGAGTGATGAAGAATGGGAAGCGGAGGCAAAGGTATTTTTTAATATGAAAACCATTTTAATAACATTATTTTTTGTTAGTAGCTTGATTATATCTATAAAAATTTTTAAACAGTTAAACAAGTTTGTGGAAAAGTTGAGAAATGCGCCCCTTCTTTTCCCTGATCTTTGCACCAAACTGTTTGAGGGAGTGACCGCGACTGGCATTCATAGTTGGGGGCCATCTTCTACACTTCCTCATCCAACTGAAGGATTCTCTGAGCATGAGTTGGATGATGTTCAGTGCACTCAGATGGAAACAAATCCTATAAGTGAAGAATCCTCTAGCCGGTCAAAACGAAAGGCAAATACTAAAAGTAGCAAAGAAGTTCGTAGAAAAACAATAGATGACGACTTAAGAGAAGTTGGGAATGAAATTATCAATGTTGCAAGGATGTTGGCGGGAAGAAATAATATTGACAATGAAATGGACGCATGCATGGATAAGTTGGAAAAAATGGAATGGGGGGTAGAAGATCGAGATATAACACAGCTCTTTTGCTATTCGGTGAAAGTGCTGATTTAGAAAAGTTTGGTTACGTCTTAAGCCGGTGAGTTGCGAGGCGTGGGTGAGAAATGCTGGGAGAAAGTTTGGATTATTTGGTTGACTTTTGTATGACTTTTGGTTGACTTTTGTATGACTTTAGGTACCACTTTTGTATGAACTGCTGTGACTTTTGGTACCACTTTTGTATGAACTTGTATGACATTTGGTACCACTTTTGTATGAACTTGTATGACATTTGGTACCACTTTTGTATGAACTTGTATGACATTTGGTATATGTGGCTTTGGTATGTCATTTGACTTTTGTATGACTTTTGTATTACTTTTGAATGACAGTTAACAGCTCAACTATGTATACGGATGGTGAAATTTTATCTTTTTTATACTTTCATGGTATTGGTTGAAGTTGGCACGAAAAAGGAAACGAGAGGGTATAATTGAAAGAATAAGAGATAATGATTCTGCTTTAACTGGGCATGCATACACACATGAATTACTACATGGATCTTCTACACAATGTCAAGAAATGATGAGACTTTCACGCGAGGCGTTTGTACTATTATGCAATTATTTTACACAACGAAATTGGTTGCGAGCTAGTAGGACGATAAGCATTGAAGAGAAAATGCAATGTTCTTACATATTATAGGGCATAATGAACGATTTCGAGTTGTTAAACGACGATTTCAACACTCCAATCAAACGGTTCATAAATGTTTTCACGAGGTTCTACTTGCAATGATGTGTTTTGCTAAAGAAATTATAGTCCCAACATCTTCAGATGAAACTACAAATACATCGGAACGACTTCAAAGGTTAAAAGGAATATTTCCTGGAGCAATAGGTGCTTTGGATGGAACTCTTGTACATGCAGTTGTGCCCGCTGATCAACAAACTTGTTTTAGGGGAAGAGGAAAAGGTGAATGTTATCAAAATGTGTTAGGAATATGTGATTTTGATATGATATTCACCTTTGTATGGGCTGGATGGGAAGGCGTAACACATGATTCACGGGTTTTGAGAGAAGTTGCATTTAATCCGACATCTGGATTTCGATTCCCTCCACCAGGTTTATCATATAACTATAACTTATATTATTAGATATATTATTTGTATTCTTTATATAATAGATGTCACACTGACATTTACAGATAAATATTACCTTTGTGACGCTGCATATACGAACACTCGTGGATTTATGACTCCATATCGCAATACTAGGTATTGGTTAGCCGATTTCGACGAAGAAGGCCGTTAACTAAGGAAGAAAGATTTAATCATGCTCATGCTTGCCTTAGAAATGTTATTGAGCGTGTTATGGTGTATTGAAGGCAAGATTCCCAATACTAAAACAAATGGCTCCTTATCCTTTTTCAGTGCAAAGAGACGTTGTCATCGCTTGTTTTGCAGTCCATAATTTTATAAGAAAATACAATATTCAAGACGAATTATTTACAAACTTTGAAGAGAACACTATGGTTACCACTGATGGTGAAGGTGAAGGAAGTGAGGGTCAAAACACACAAGCCATGGAGTGGGGTTCAGAAGGCGTTGAATATATGGCTACTTTGCGTGAACAAATTGCCAATCAACTGCTTTCAGATGCTTCAAGTTAGATTTGTATGCAAACTCTTGTAATATGTTTGAAATGGATGTGTTTGTTTGGATTATGTGTGATTTATGTTTAATTTGTATTTTGTATGACATTTTGAATTTTAAGGTATTATGTTATTTTTATATATTTGACTATTATTATTGATTACACAACAGTAGTTAAATTCAAACTCGTCAGAACAACGGACGATATGGTTAAATTCAAATTCATTCAGCATACTCAGTCAGATACATAATCAAACAGCCAACTTTCAGTAAGATCTGACCCAGTCAGAACTTCTTACTGGGTCAGCTTCTTACTCAGTCAGATCTTACTCAGTCAGCACAATCAAACAGCCCCTTACTACTGTTGTTTTTGCTGGAACTATAACAGGTTGCCGGGAAAACCCCAAATTGGTCCCAATTTGGGGAAGAAACGAAAAAAGGTTTGTGGGTTTGATTAATTGCGCATCAAAGACCCACAAATCAAGGGGATATGAGTTTGATTAATCCCACCATCATTGCCCCTGGTGGTGATGGGGACTACGATGGTGGTGATGGGTGGCTGTGATGGGTGGCTGTCATGGTGGTAATAGGGACTGTGGTGGTGGTGGTGGTGATGGCTGTGAAGGTGATGATGGTTGTTGTCATGGTAGTGATGAGGGGTAATTTAGTCTTTTTAATAATAATTTTAACTGTAAAACTAACAGTGTCAGTCATCTAGACTCAAATGGAAATAAAATAAAATGACAAAGACTCAAATGGAAATAAAATGAAACATCAGGGGGCGGATGACAATTTTGAGACTGTAGGAATGCAAGTGGTTAAAATGCGCAAATGTGAAGGATGCAAATGATAATTTACTCCAAATAAATAAATGGCACGTACACCGTGCAACCGGTTCCTGCATGCATTAGGTCTGAGAGAAGCAACCGTCTATTAAATCGACACATTCAAAAGTCGTGTATTACTATTTGGTTTCTTGACTGTTGTTTACGTATATCAAACATCTCCGTCTATTTTTTATATTTAGGAAATTTTACATTTTCTCATAAAATTATAAGAAAAAATTTTAAATACAAACTGTATTTTTACTACAAAATGTATTTTTGCTACAAAGTGTGAGAATACATAACGAGTCAAAAAAGTCACAAAAAATTTATATCTCACAATCTAAATCAAATTTTTCAAAAATTAATTCCGAGCTTTTGTCCCCCCTAGCCGTCCTCGTAAGAAAAAAATAAACGAAAAGATTTCAAAATAATTCTTTCGTGTTATATTGGTGAGTAATAAAAGTGCTTAAAAAGAAACTGCTTAGAGAAAAAGTAACATCAAATAAAATGTTTTTAGAAAAAAAAACACCAATCAGAAAATTACTAACACTAAATTAATAGAAAGTTCTGTCGCCGATTAAAAGCCACCGTCATACGTTTTAACACCCACATTTTTTTAAAATTCAATTTTATCCATGTAATATACGTTTTCAAATCATTAATTTTACCTAATTAATATTACATAATTTGAATTTTCCTACAACTTTTATTCATTAATTTGGCCTTTTGGGTTAAAAACTAATTTGTGTTTGTGCTTAATTTTTATCCTTGACGTCTTAGTATTAATTTCATTAAAAACGGAGTTATAATTTTACTTAACTCAATTAATTTTGTGCTTATTCTAAGACTCGAATTATATCGATTTGGAAGATCTTTCTTTGAATTAAGGTGAATGAAAACAAAATTTCTCTTATCATCCTAATCACCGAGTTAATATATTTCTAATAATGATTGAAGTACTTTTACCATAGATTATTCTTGAGGTTTATTTAAATTTCATCTTTCGTCCC
The DNA here is from genome assembly GCA_024085815.1 of Flaveria linearis. NCBI lineage: Eukaryota > Viridiplantae > Streptophyta > Magnoliopsida > Asterales > Asteraceae > Flaveria > Flaveria linearis. The sequence goes on along the minus strand of CM044005.1, from coordinate 37,769,313 downwards.
TTAGATTGAAAAATTACGAATTTATTCCTAAGGTTTGAAAAAAACATAACACGTTTCGTTTTTAGATCAAACGTCCGTTAATGTATCTGTTAAGTAGCTGTAAATTGATCATTTTACTCTTTTTTTCCTCACTTTATTTACAAACCACCACACAATCTCATCTCAACCACCACCACCAATCCACCGCCACCCTTATCATGACCACCACACACCCCCATTCCTCGCCACCATGCATCATCCTTTTATCTTTTTTTAGCAACAATACATCATCTTTTTATCTTTTTTCACATCTTTTATAAAACCTTTAGGCTTACTTAAACGCATTTTTAACCGTTTGTTTTATTTTAATTGTTTAGCGTCTCAAAAGTCTTTTGTAAGCATTTAATTTTTTTAAATGCCTTTTTCAACCATGTTTTTATTTAAACTTAGTTTTTTAAACTAATTTGTTTATTTAAGTGTGTTACATAAGCCGAACAGTTTTGAAAAGTAATTTCAAAATCAAATAGTTTAAAAGAAGTTTAATAAGACAAACGGTGTTAAAGTCATTTGAAAAAGATGCTTAAATAAACCAGACTGTTTGAAAAACTAGGTTTAAATTTAAAAAGGGTTAAAAAAGGCATTCAAAGAACCAAACAGTTAAAAAAGATTTTCATATAAGCTAAACAGTTAAATAAACACATGGTTAAAAAAAGACGTTTAAGTAAGCCTAAAGATTCAAAAAAGAAGTTTAGTAAGTCAAAAGGATTAAAAAACATTTTAAATAAGAACTGTTATAAGGTACATTAAAAAACCCAACGGTTAAATAAAGATGTTTACCGTGTTTAAATAAAAGACATTTAATCTCTATTACTTTATAATACATATTGGATGGGCAAGATTGTAAATTCCCACTTCTTGTAAGACGCGCCTTTCCCTCTCCCCTCCATCGCTGTTACTCTGCCGATGAAGATGAAAAGCTTCCCTCCTTCAATATACTTCCATCAACTCCTTCACACCTTTAAACTCATCGTCCCCCAAACACCTTCTCTCTCTAAAACCACCATAAAGTCGAGTAAGCATTTGATTGCGTATGTCTATTAATCTTTGATATCGATTTGTAGGACCGGAGATCGTCGCCGGATCGATCCGATCTGAACACCGCCGATGTTATCAAAGGAACAGAACGATGATATCAGGTACGCATAAACAGATGCCCCTTCGATGACATTGCAGTCGACCGTCCAAAGTCGAGTAAGCATTTGATTGATTAATGTATGTCTATTAATCTTTTATGTCGATTTTTAGGTTTTTAGTCTTTGATTTCAATTCGAAGGATTAGATTCTTAGGGTGTTTGTGTGGTTCGATTTTGTAACAGTGGTTATGGATAAGAAAAAGATCGTTGTTCCTCTTGTGTGCCACGGGCATTCTCGGCCGGTGGTGGATTTGTTCTACAGCCCCATCACTCCAGATGGATTTTTCTTAATCAGTGGCAGCAAAAGTTGATTTTTACTTTCAATTTACTGGTTTTTCATTCTTTAATTTGTACATCAACTCTCAATGGTATTGTTTCTACAGTTTTACAAGACAGTCATAAAGTTTAGATAGTAACATCATATCAACATTTGGATTGATCAACTCTTTCTGTGAAAGCTTACTACTGATATGCATGTTTATCCATGTATCACATCGCATTGAGTGTGTGTATATTAATTCAACAACTTATGTATTGCTTTGCTTTAATATTACATGTATTTGTTTATTTGCTGTTTACTTGCTAATAATTACTCTTCAACTCGGTCCCTGGTGTTTATTTTTGCTGTTCAATAGCTAATTCTACATACAGATAGTTAAGAATGAGATAAGTTAATGCTTTAAAGAACCTCTTAAGCTTCTCAATCAAAGTCATTTGGTTCCTTCTTCATAGGTCCGAGAACATCTTCAGATACCACTTTTCTCTAGACAGTAATTATTTTTTACAGCTAGACGGGCAGGTTCCATAATTAATATTCCCTTTTTAGTTAATTGTGTAAGATTTAAACGTCTCCTCATTATATCCAGATTCATTTCTTTCCTTTGAATATAGGATATAGTAATTTTTCTTACATTTATGAGGCTAACCAGGTGACCATATATCTGGATATTATTCATCATTTTTTGATTCAATTGATTCAAACGTCCAGTCCATCGACTTTGATAGTGTTTGATTTTTTGGTATTGGGATTAACGAATGATATTTATTTCTAATACAAGTGTTTTGTTGATGGGTTTGGGTATTATCAATCGCATAAATTATGGCATCTTATTGGAACTGTGGTAAGCTTTAACTACTTCTTTATGTGTTATACTCTTAAACTAATACAAATATATCTTACAAAGAGGAAATGATAGAAAATCTGGTAATGGAGTTTCACATTGCAGAAAAAAAGCTGTAGAGAGCTTGTATAAGAAATCCTGTAAAGGTAGCAATATAAACTTCAATACATATTGCATGGCTTTTTAATATTCCTATGTTAATATGTTTTTGTTATTTTATTCAAACTAAAGCAACGTATAAATATTCTACTTTTGACTTTATCCTATTTTGTGTAGTCACATTTAAATGTTATGAACATTTTAAAACTTATGGGTTCCTGCTGACATGTAGATGGTAATATAAAGATCAAATATTCAAACTCCACAGACGGGTTTATGTGCTCTCTCTAAGGCTTTACCACAAAGAGGTGTTGCAAGAAAGATTCAGGTATGCTTTAAAGTTTAGTGAATGTGTCATGCCATAATTGCTGTTATCAAATTGATATGTACATATTGTGAGATATATCAGGTGCTTGGCAAGGCTCGTGTGCCAATCATTAAATTCGTTGAGACTAAAAGTGGCATCTCTTTTGATATAAGGTTAGACAGTCCAACATTTCTCTCTTTTGGACTTTATTTTTAAAGTTATATTATTATCAGTTGTTTCTGAATACGTCTATTCAATAGTTTTGATATGGAAAATGGACCAAAAGCTGCTGAATATATAAAGGTTTCTTTCATTTATCTGAAATACTATAAAAATTAGGAACTTTTCTAAGGATATATAATATATCAACTATGTAATGCACATTTCTTTCCAGGATATTATATCTAAGTGGCCCCCTTTAAGACCGTTGTGTTTGATCTTGAAAGTTTTTCTGCAACAACGAAGGCTAAATGAGGCGTGTGATACTTTTCCAGTTTTTATATGTCATCTTTAGTAGTGTGCTCTTTTAAATTTAGTATCAATCAGCTTTGACCAGTGCAAGTGTATTCTGGTGGGATTGGGTCCTTTGCACTCCTAGCTATGTTAATAGCAATGTTGCAGGTACATTATATAAAGCACTTACGTATGGATACCTATTTTTTCATGACTTTCATGTGTTTGATTCTTAGAGACATTTTTTATATGATAAGCCTTTCTCGTAAGTTGGTGTAGAAACTTTCCTGTTAATTTTCTTATATCCTTGTATTTTGGTTTCTGAATTCTGATGGATTTCTTGTCTTTCTGCTCTATGTTATTGTACAGAATTCACAGGACAACCATTCTTTTCCACAATATAATCTTGGAGTCCTCCTTGTATGTTCCCCTTTTTTGTTTCCCGGTTTGAAGTTGTATGTGTTCATGCTTTCAAAAGGATTTTTTTTTGAAACAGATAACTTTCTTTGATATGTATGGGTGCAAGTTAAATACTTCTGATGTTGGTATATCTTGCAATGAAGGGAGCACATTTTTCTCCAAGAAGAGTAAAGGGTTAGAAAATTTTCTCATTCTTTTTACTATTTCTTTCAACATAACTTCAGAAATTCTTAGACGTTTGTATATAGGATCTGTAATTTTATGCACTTTCATTTTTATACTTACTGATAATTAATTCGTCTTATTTATTTAATTTTTACTTTCAGGTTTATATACTCGAGGAAGAAGTTACTGATTTCCATCCAGGATCCACAGGTAATTTATCTTTAGGTTTTGCCTTTTTTTGTTGCCGTTATAAATTATCAAGTTGGTTACTAGCTTCACATATGAAGTTGTTAGATCTAGATTGTATAGGGCTAGATCATTTTTGTATAGGCTTAGTACTTGAAACAAGTCTTGTAATTAATATTTGTAACAGTCAATATATATATATATGTGAATTGAATTTATAGGTTAACCCCATATATGTATGTGTGTTGATTTGTGACTTGACAGGAGAAACAATATACTTGGATGGATTTCCTGAAATTGACCAAGTGTAGGAAACATCTACGGATGAACAATTTTGTTAATCCGTAGATATGTTTCATACAAGACCAAATGACCAAGTGTAAGTTTCTGCGGATGATCAAGTTTCATGAAGGGAAGACTCCTACGGAAGAAGGATTTCCTACGGAAGAACAACATTCCTACGGAAGAGCAAATCATCTACGGAAGAACAAAAGATCTGCGGAAGGCAAGACTCCTGCGGAAGATCATTATACTTGTGCGATTACAAACTCCAAGAAGTCAAACAAGTCAACACGATCAACAACAGATCCCGAGAGATCCGGTGTTTCCTTAGCCGACTCAAACATCTATAAATATGAGTCCTAGGTTTCACATCTCGGTGAACACAATCAATCATTATTACGGCTGTCAAGTTACATCATTGTGCAACCCTAATCGCCGTCTCATCAACATCAACATTATTTGATACATGTATTCGATTGTTTATAGTATTCATTATTATTCTTTTGTAATCATTACATTATAGTTAATGAAACATGTTTGAATAATTATTGATTTCGCATTCATGTGTTTCTGTGGTTGTGTTCATAATTAATCATCAAACCAATTAAACGTCAATTAGTGATAATTCCGCGATCATTAAATTGATTTATTTTAATACTGATAATTCCTGAATTGAGATCCTTGGATTCACAGGTGGTATCAGAGCCTTGGTGCTCATTGATCTAGATCAATTGATCTATCAGTATTAAAATTGTTTAATTGATTTTCAAACAATTATATCAACGACTGGTCATTCAGCAAACATTCTCTTATTGCTTGTATGATTTAGATCTATATTCAAATTCATTGAATACCAGATCTGCGTCTTTGATAGATTTGTCAACTTAAGCATTTAACTTTTAAATCCATCTTTTGCAGTTAAACATGAGTACTTTTGGAGGAGGATCTTATCAACCACCAAAGTTGGAAACAAAAGCTGATTTTAAATCCTGGAAGATCAAGTTCAGGAATCATGTGAACTACACAGATTCTGACTTGTGGGAGTCCATCACACAAGGTCCTTATATTCCACCCACTCTTGGGCCGGATTATAATGACAAAAATCAGCCAATTAGCACTAAGGACTTGCCACCTGATGATGTCAAGAAGGTCAAAGTTGATATTAAAGCATACAGCTTGCTTAGTATGGCTTTGCCTGAAGAAATCTTGATCAGGTGCGAGAACTATAAAACAGCAAATTCCCTGTGGAAGATACTTCACACTCTCTGTGAAGGGAGTGACGAGATCAGAAGCATAAGGAAAGACACCCTTAGATCACAATATGAAACTTTTCATCATATTGAGGGTGAGTCAATTCCTTAGCAACTCCATAGATTTATGCAACTTGTTACTGAGATGAACATCTTGGAGTTAAAATATACAACTGAGGAACTAAACAAGAAGATGCTCCATACTTTGCCTGAAAGTTGGAAGCAAACAGTCTCCATGTTCAAGAACACCATAGATCTCAAGACAACTGGTCTAGATACATTGGTTGCTAAAGTAGAAGCACTTGAACTGGATGAACAATCAAGAAACAAGAGTGTGAGAACTCATGTCTCACCTTATCACTTCAAGGAAACAAAGAATGCTGGAAGTGCATTTATCTCTAATAATGAAGATGATAACTCTTGTGCTTTGAGTGATGATGAAGAGGAAGTAAGTTTTTATGCATCCAAACCCACTAAGAAGTCATCTCAAAGTAAAAATCTAAAGGAAAAAGGAAAAGCTGCAGAGAAAAGAGAGACATTAGCAACAGCAAACTCAGAACCAATAACTGTGATATTGGATTCTGAAGAACAAAAAGCAGCCTTTGCAGCCTTCAGTTCAAGCTTTCAAGCATATCTTGGCAGTTCCCTTACAGCAGCAAACATCTGTCAGCAAGATTTGGAGGAACTCCCTCCTGATGTAGTAGAAGAGATGGATCTACAATGGCAGATGGCGATGATTGCTTACAGAGCCAAGCAATATCTTCGAAGAAATAAAAATCTGGCAGAAGCAAGCAAAACATCAAAGATTGGAGTTGATAAGTCAAAAGTCAGATGTTTTAAGTGCAATCTCTATGGTCACTTTTCTAGAGAATGCAACCAACAATCAACTCCACAGTATCAGCAGCAGCAGCAACAAAATCAGCAGCAACAACAATATCAGAATCAGCAGCCAACCTCTCAAAGATCTGTGCATAGACAACCTCAGCTCCCATCCCCACCAGCCACAAATACATCAGCAGGACCAAGCAACTCTAAGGAGACAGGGCTGATCATACTTCAGGATGGAACATGTGACTGGAGTCTATATGAGAAGGAAGTAATAGAGGAGAATCAAGCACTGATGGCGCATATGGAAAACAAAGTTCCTCCTATGGCCAGAGAGGTAAAAGACAGGTTATGTTCATCAACATGTGTTGAGGAAGTTGAACGATATAGAGTCCATGCTCAACAATTGGCTGATAAAGTAAAAGAAACTATGGTTTTAAATGAATCACACTTAAGAGAACAAAAACTATATCAAATCAAAATAAGTTCTTTACAAAAAGATTTAGAAAAATATGTTTCTGAAAACTACAGTCTAAAAGCCCAAGTTGAGCATCTGACCACTTCCTTAACAAAATTCATGGCTGATCATGCAACCACTGAAGTGAAACTTCAGAAGTTTCAATTATATCTCAGCAATATGAGAAGTTGCTAAATTCTCATATTGAATCAAAGAACAGGTCCGGGTTGGGTTATAATGCTGTTGCACCACCTATTAATGATAACTACACACCTTTACCTGAAACAATGACTAACAATTTGTCAAATCATTTTGTGAAAAGAACCAAAATTGACATCAAAGATAGTCAAATAAACAACAATAAAACTGAGATGAGTGAAACTGAATCTACTGAATCAGAATCAATTAAACATAATGAATCAGATTTTGATAACTATGATGACCTGGATGATTCTGATGAACATGATACTGATCAACTGAACATTGGTAAGAATGTTCATGTTGAAACTGGTCTTCCACGAGTCCTTGAAGAATCAAAGCTGAAATATCCGCCAAAGCAACGGAACATGCTGAAGACTATTTGCAAGAGGATTACTGAACTTAATGAAGGATTACAAGAACTGAATCTTCACAAGATTGATAGCTGCGGATCAAGCACAAAAGCACCTTTGTCATCTTCTGATAAAGGTAAGAAACAATCAAACAAGAATCCTCGGAAAGCACCAACTGAAGAATCCGTAGAACACCTGCGGAAAAAGAACTATGAGGAATCCGTAGAACATCTGCGGAAATCAAAAACTGCCAAGTCCGTAGATCATCTGCGGAAGGCAAAAACTACTGAATCCGCAGACAAGCAACGGAAGGAAGAATCTGATACTGCGGACGAGGTAACAAGAGAAACAAACAAACATGCTCAGAAAAAGGTCAATATCAAGCAACTAAAGGGAGCCAAAGACAAACAAACAACAGCTAATGAAGCACCAAACAAAAACAAGAAGAAATCATCTGATGTTTCAGCAAGTGAGACCAAAAACAACAAAAAGAAGGCTGAACTCAAAGACACTTCTGAGAAATATTGCAAATGGTGTGATATGAAGAATCACAACACTGATGAATGCTATTTCAGTAGCTACTGTTCCATTTGCAACATGAACAATCACATGACTGATGACTGTTTCTTCAACAAACACTGTGCCATATGTGACAAAAATAACCATTCCACTCAGGAATGTTATTTTAATAAGAAGAATAAGAAAAAGAACAACAAGAAGTCACAAGGTGCATCATCCGACTCAGAAAGTGACAAAGAGACACAGGCTCAGAAAGAACAACAAAAGTCAACAAAAAGATTATCTGTTGCGGACAAAACTGTGAAGCAGAAAATACCAGCACAGGCTAAGACACCTCACAAAAAGGTGGATTTGTCTGATAAACAAACGGAAGCTGTTGATGATTTCTTTGACAACTTTGATAAAGGAACTCCTGTGTACCAATCAAAGCAGAAAGATGAAGAAACTTTCAAGACTACAGGATCCTCTTCAAAGTTAAGATACAAACCAAAACAAGCTAAGTTGAAGAAAGACTCGGATAAGCATGAAGACACTCAGAAACCTGAATTATCTTTAACAGAATCATCCTCACCACCATCAGATCAAAAAGAAACAACTAATACTGAAACTTCATGATTAATTTATGAAGGAGTAACTATTGTTGACACAACTGGCAAACCCAAGACAATTAAGCCTTGGGATGTCAATTCTAATTAATTTCTTTTTGTTTGCAGGAACAATCATGGAGAGCTGACAACAAGTGGTATGTTGACAGTGGTTGTTCCAGACATATGACAGGCAACTGTGCACTTCTCCATGACTTCAAACATAAACATGCCTCTTATGTGGCATTTGGTGGGGATAAGAAGGGAGGTAAAATTGTTGGTGAGGGAATGGTAACTAATGGTGTTTTAACATTTGAAAAAGTAAATTACTGTGAAAATTTGCAGTATAATTTACTTAGTGTTTCCCAAATTTGTGATCAAAATTATTTAACACTATTTAATAACACTAACTGTTACATTCTTAAGCCAGGGTTTACAGTTCCAGCAGACTGGATACTTCTTAAAGCATCAAGAAAAGGCAACACATATATCTTGGATATGAACAACACAACACTCACAAAACATGAGACATGCCTGCTGTCCAAATCTTCCGAAGATGAATCTCAATTGTGGCATAGAAGGCTTGTCCATTCCAACATGAAGAACATGAATAAATTGGTGAAAAATGACTTAGTCATTGGATTACCAAAGAAAGAATTTCATTGTTCTAATCACTGTTCTTCATGTTATAAAGGAAAACAACACAGAGTGTCTCATAAATCCAAAACAATCAACACTAACACTACACCACTCAAATTGCTTCACATGGATCTCTTTGGTCCAACCAATGTGCTGAGCATTGGAAAAAAGGCAATATTGTTTGGTGATAGTTGATGATTTCACTAGATTTACATGGGTCTTTTCCTTAAAACATAAGAGTGAAACATCTGAAACATTAATGGACTTTGTGATCAAGATTGAGAATCAACTTGATTTAAAAGTTAAAATTTTTAGGAGTGACAATGGAACTGAATTTGTTAATGCTGATTTGGATTCTTTTTGCAGGACTAAAGGAATAGCTAGACAATTTAGTGCCCCAAGAACTCCACAACAAAATGGAGTGGCTGAAAGGAGAAATAGAACACTGATAGAAGCAGCCAGAACAATGCTAGCTGATTCTCAGTTGCCCATTACATTCTGGGCAGAAGCTGTGAATACAGCTTGCAATGTTCAAAATAGAACTTTGATAGTCAAAGAACATAATAAAACACCTTACGAACTCTTATTTAACAGAAAACCTTTTATAGGATATCTTAGAGCTTTTGGGTGTCATGTGTCTGTTTTAAATACTAAAGAACAATTGGGAAAATTTTCTGAAAAAGCCTATGATGGTTTCTTTGTTGGATATTCATCCACTTCTAAATCATATAGGGTGTACATTCCAGAACATAACATAGTTGAAGAGACTCCCAATGTTTCTTTTGATGAATCCATGTTTACTACCAATGTAAAAGGATCATCTTGGTTATTTGATATAGATGCATTAACTGAATCATTTAACACTAGTTATCTGATCAACGCAGGTGCTGCGGATACATGTTATCCCTTTGTGCCCCCAAGTGTGAATGAAGTGCCTTTAACAGCTGACCCACCAAGAGCACAAGTGTCACCTGGACCACAGCAAAGATCAAGTCAGCAGCATGAAGCTACTTCTGGAGAAGCAAACTCTTCATCCCCAGCACATGTAAATTCATCAGCAGATGTTCCCTCATCCGTAGATATAAATACTGGTGCAACTACTGATGCTAGAGATGGAGAGGAGGTAGTCATTCAACAACCATTGCCAGCTGACCAACATTGTTCATCCATGGATGGTGATGTATCTCCTACGGAAGTACAAAATGCCTCCGTCGATGCTGCAGTTCCTCCTACGGAAGAACAAAATACTGCTTCCGTAGAACCTCCTGCGGAAGAACAAAATGCTGCTTCCGTAGAACTTCCTGCGGAAGAAGACAAAGCAGCCAATCAAACACAAGCTGATCCGAACGACCATGAGCCTTTTGATTATTTCATCGACTCAACTACTCAGCTGACACCATCTGCTTCAATGGGTTTCACAAACTTAGACTCCACAGTTCAAGTTGATGCTGTCTCAACAAGCAGAGTACACAAGTCTCATCCAACAGACAATATCATTGGGGACCTGCATGCTAGAACCACAAGGAGCAAAGGAGGTGTGGCAAACATTTGTTTGTTCACCTGCTTTTTGTCCCAAACAGTTCCTGCAAACATTACAGCTGCACTAAAAGACAACAGCTGGATTGAGGCTATGCAAGAAGAGTTACAACAATTCAGAAAACAGAAAGTGTGGACTCTTGTAGATTTGCCTACGGGTCAACATCCAATTGGCACAAGATGGCTTTTCAAGAACAAGCTGGATGACAGAGGTATCATAGTGAGAAACAAGGCCAGACTTATTGCTCAAGGATATACTCAGGAAGAGGGAATAGACTATGATGAAGTCTTTGCACCAGTTGCAAGGATTGAAGCTATACGAGTCTTCCTCGCTTATGCAGCATTCAAGAAGTTCACAGTCTATCAGATGGATGTGAAGTGTGCTTTCCTTTATGGGAAAATTGATGAAGAAGTCTATGTGGCTCAACCCCCTGGATTTGAAGACCCTGATTATCCACATAGAGTATACAAGCTTGACAAGGCTTTGTATGGTCTTCATCAAGCACCCAGAAAGTGGTATGATACACTATCATCCTTCTGCTGAAGAATGGGTACAAGAGAGGCACTATTGATCAGACACTCTTCCTCAAACAAGAACATCAAGATCTTTTGGTGGTTCAAATATATGTTGATGACATCATATTTGGATCAACCAACAAGAAGCTGTGTCAAAGCTTTGAAGACTTAATGAAATCTGAATTTCAGATGAGCTCCATGGGAGAATTGACTTTCTTCCTTGGCTTACAAGTTCATCAGAAATCAGATGGCATTTTCATCAATCAAGAAAAGTACATTCATCAAATTTTGAAGAAGTACAATCTTGCTGATTCCACTTCTTGCAAGACACCTGCCTCAACAATAGACAAGATTGTGCCTGACCCTGCTGGCAAATCCGTAGATCAAAGATTGTACAGATCAATGATCGGTTCTTTAATGTATTTAACTGCCAGTAGACCTGACATAATGTTTGCTGTTTGTGTTTGTGCCAGGTACCAATCTGACCCAAAGGAGTCCCATCTGATGCTCTGAAGAGGATTTTCAGATATCTGAAAGGCAAAGCTGCATTGGGACTTTGGTATCCCAAAGATGGAGACTTTAGCCTATACTCCTATTCAGATAGTGACTATGGAGGGTGCAACAACAACAGAAAATCCACAACTGGTGGATGTCAGTTTTTAGGACCAAGACTTGTTTCATGGCAGTGCAAGAAGCAAACCAATGTCTCTGTATCCACAGCTGAAGCAGAATACATAGCTGCTTCAGCAGGTTGCTCTCAAGTACTTTGGTTGCAAAACCAATTACTTGATTATGGTTACAATTTCCTTCACACACCAATTCATATTGATAATTCAGCTGCTATGTTTATAACTGCTAACCCAGTTCAACATAGTAAAACTAAACACATTGAAATTAGATACCATTTTCTGAGAGATTGTTCTGAAAAAGGTCTAATTAAGTTAGTCAAAGTAGATACAACAAATCAGCTTGCTGATTTGTTCACTAAAGCATTTGATTCTGTTAGATTTAAGTTTCTGATAGAATCTTTGGGAATGATTAACTTAGAATAAATCAACAAAAGCATATGACTGACTTTGTAGAGAGTGATTGTTAGGGATGACTTAACATCTGTGCATGCATTATACATGGGAAATGATAGTAGACTATACTTGGCTATTAAACAAAACCTCAATCTGACTTATATCATACTGATATGTGAGTAGGTTCAACTTGAGTGGAAACAAAGCTAAGAGCATGCCAAACTAAAAGCATGAGGTAACTGTCTGTGAGGATTCCATTTGAGAATCAAGAAGGTATGTTCTCTCCTGATGTGATCAAATCACTTACACAAGCACACTATGTAAAATACTTTATAATATTCTATCTTTGCAAAGTCATATTCCCTCTGTTTTGTGTGAACAAAGATCTGGGAATGTGATTAACAAGTGTGATCTTCATTCTCCCTCTGTTTTGTGTAAACAAAGACCTGGGTTAAAGTTCACCTCTGTTTTACGAAAGTAAAGACCTGGTGACTATGAAGATCATATTTCAGCTCTAACAAGGAATCACTTGTGATCCATTGTACATCAAGTCAACGAGCTTCAACATCAAAGCATTCATGAGACTGTAATTTGTCTCAAGATAGAACTTATAACTTAATGTACATAGTCATTAAGTGTGGAATGTAGTGATTTGCCTCACCTACGGAAGACATACTCTAATGATAATTGAATGTGGGACTCATGATTGCTACTGATTAACAAACTTCACAACATGATAAATCGCATGCCTAGTTGATACAATACTCATGTTTGAATTTAAGTGGATCTATATACTTGCAATCAGGTATGTGTTGAATCAACTAATCAACATCAGCAGAAGCCAAGTTATAGTATGATCCCTCTATATATATATGCATGCATGTAACTGTTTGTCAGATGTTTAATTGTTATCTCAACTGACTTTCTCTCATTTAGACTGTCATATGCCTGTCATGCCTGTTTACAACTTAAATTTATGATAAATGTAACTGTCTCACATTAATCACAAATTTAGGGGGAGTAGTTCATGCATGAAAAATAATAAAAGCTGATAATTGATCTGAATTACTTTGAAGGAATTGGAACTTGAGCACTAACTTGAATGCAGGATACAGGAAACTTGCTTCCCTGTACTTAATTGCCATGCAAATAAAGTCAACAATGTCCAACATCAACATTTGATTCTACTCAGTAGATATCATACATTTAAAGTTTTAAACTTTTTATGTTCCGCAGAAGTTTCAGTAATACCTCTCATCCGTAGAAGTATTATGTGATTTCTGATTCAGCAGTTCTGATTCAGCAGCAAAACAAAACAAATGCATTATTTGAACTTTTACATCCGATGTAAGGTTCCGCAGATGTTGACATCCGCAGAAGTTAAGGTTCCGCAGATGTTGACATCCGCAGAAGTTAAGGTTCCGCAGATGTTGACATCCGCAGATGTCAAGGTTCCGCAGATGTTCTGCGGAAGAGATAATGCATTCTAAACACTTGGTATGCGGATAGGAATGGATGGAAGTGGGCCCAACATAATTAATAAAAGAACATAATTAATAAAAGAAATTAATATGTTCCCCTATAAATAAGGTTTCTGATATTTTTACAGAGCACTTTCACTTTTAACCTAGAAAATCGCCCATTTTCCCTCTTTTTCAAATTTCAAAATATCCGTTTCCAAGAACACATCATCAACATTATCCTGTAATAAATTACTGTTATCGCAAAGGTAAATCATGTCTTAAACATCAGTACGAAACTGTTTAATCGGTTATTGACATTCAAACGATTCAACTGCATGGTTTCTAACTTGATTTTCTTTGCAGATGGCAAATAGATTTGCTAAAGAACACAATGTGTGCGCGTTCTTGAACGCTGATGATCCAGCAGCGGAAGGATGTCGAGATATCATAAGATATCTCCGACGATCCAGGCTCTTCTACGCCTTGACGGCTGAGCCTGTGATCCATCAGGCGCACATTATTGATTTCTGGAACTCAGCACGAGTTGAAGAACAAGACGATGAGGAGGTGATAGTGGCTGAGGTTTTGAGTCAGCGTCTTCGATTCAATGAAAGCACCTTACGAAGATGTCTGGAACTGGGAGATAGAGAAACAGGGCACCCCGATGTATTCGAGAATGAATACATTGAAAAAGTATTCAACCTAATGGGGTATGATGGTGACTACGAGAAAGGGGAAATCAAGAAGGGTAGGCTGTGCAAACCGTACAGATTCTTGTGTCACACCTACCTAAAGTGCATGTCGAACAGGAAGTCGGGGCTAGACAGATTCTCTCGGCACATTTCATCCGGAATCATTGGAGTATTCGAGGGGAGAATCTATAATTACGCCAAATACATCTTCAATTGTCTGATTGAGCAAGTCAAACTGCAAAAGAATGACAAGATGTACATGTTCCCGAGATTTATTCAACTGGTGATTAACTCAGAGCTTCCAAGGTTGAGCAGAGTTGGAGAAGTGTTTGTACAAGCACACCTGAGCAAATCAGTGTTGAACAAACTTAGTGGGAAGTATGAGGGTCCTGATATGCCAATGTTCGCACATGTTATAGATCCTCAAGCAGACCTGCCACAAGAGTTGGCATGGGCAGATGAAGCAGAATCATCTGCTGATTCTGCACAATCTTCTCACTCTCCACACCAAACACCACAACACCAACAACAATCACCACTCCAAACACCACCACTACAACATCAATCACCCAGCCAATCACCCTCTCAACAACCACAATCACCAGCAAGCCTAAACACCCAACCAATCTCTCCAATTCACCACCATCAATCACCTGTACTAATATCATCATCGACCACCAAAGATACTCAGCCAGTATCTCCTATCCAACAACAATCATCATCATCCTCTCAATCATCATCTCATCACACTCAACCATTCTCTCCACAACAAATCCAATCCCCCGTACAACCACCACCAGAATCTCCAAAACATCAATCACCGGAAAGTGCTGGGACTGAACCTTTTGAGGTAACTGAGTCTGTACACTCCGTACACTCAGGAGACACAGAAATATTATCTGAAGCCAGCACTGTTCCTTTCTCACCAACACACAGAAAGAACAACCTTCATCAGCACATACCGAGCCCATACCTTCATTGAAAGATGAACAACTTGCTGATGAACACGGGGAAGTTCAAGAATCTGCTCATGATGTCACTGCATACCATGAAGATGACTTAAGTGACAGTGACATTCCTGTGAGCAAAAGCTTTCTGGTTGCTAAGTACAACAAGTTGGTACTTAAAACCAATAAGCGAAAACAAAGAATTCTGGAGCTGAAAGGTGTAATTCAAGAAAAGGATGAAGAACTGATGAAGAAGGATGCCAGTCTAAAAAGACTCAGAGAAGATGCACTATGCAACAATGAAGTTATTGATGCATTGTTGCAAACAAAACGAGAGTTAGAGGCATCTTTAAAACTTGAGCAAAATGAAAAGGCTGAGCAAATAAAGCAAAAGGATCTAGAGATAGAAAGCCTGAAAAGAAAACTCTCTGATCTGAAAACAAAAGTGGATTCAAGAACTGAGCCAGCAAAACAGTCGGGTAGAGCTACTAAGCCACTGATCTCATACACCCGAAAAAGAAAATACTTTGGAGCTACTCTAAAGAAACCTGAAGAAGAAAGCTCCCCAAAGAAACCAAAACTTCCATCTCCTGCACCTACACCTTCAGTAGAAGTGTCTGCTGTGAAGGTATCCTCCGGAGAAGAAGATGACAGTGAGAAAGAGTGGGAGGAACTAACGAGAATGGAGTCCCCCACTGGTGATAAGGGTGGAAAGGCCGATGACCTTCTAACAACCGCTGATATCATGGAAGAGAGGCCTGATTCCAGCATGTTTATGACCCTCATCAACCATGGTTTTCCGTATGACATGGTTGAGAGGATGAACACATCAGAAATGACCAATGCACTGAAAGAATTTGAGTTTGCCAGGTTCATAATCCCAAACTGTGATTATGAAGCCTTTACTACATTTCAATCATTGGAGAAAATCAAGAAGGATTTGGGCCACTGTGACACAGCCAAACTCACCAAGTATAATATGACTTGCTGGTTACAGGGGCACAACTACAAGCCGCATGAACTTAAAGGTAGAACTACTGGAGAGTTGCGGAGGATGATGGAGCATGTAATGAAGGTGGAGTTGGAAACAGGTGTAAAATTCAGAACAACAGCTCCTCATCCTACTGATGACAAACAAAGCAAATCATCTGCTGATCCAATCACTGTGGAACCCAAGGATCAGCATAAAGCTAAGGATAAGCTCATCAGGGAACCAAGGGAAGTCATTCCAGGCAAAGTATGGCCCCTTGGTACCACTGTCAGAGAAATCACTGATCAGAAGTCCACTCTGATTCAGTTGATTGATCACCTCACAACTCCCAACTCAGCTGAAGAAAATAAATAATGGCATGGAAATATGATCAGGAGTGGGATTGTGCAGTGATTAAAAGGACATCAGGAAGAGTTGAATACTTCCGTGATGTGTTTTCAGTACTCTGCCTTCCTGAGAATGATTTAAAGGACCTGCAAAGCCTTACTTTGACAAATTATCCAATACACCCAAGGGGCAGGGACTTCTCAAGCAGAGTGGGTCAACTGAAACAAGGTTCAAAGATGATGTGATCATAGGAGCTAAAAGAGATGATGATGCTCACAAACGAAGAACTCAAGGGCAGAAAAGATCCAAGTCCAATGCCTCTGACTCAGTAGATGATGAATTTCTGAAGAGGGTTGGATATAACAACAGAACATCAGCAGCCATCAAACGCATTGAAGGAACTCAATACACACTCCCTATCACTGAGTGGGGATATGTAGAGAGGACAAAAGAGCTGGTGCTGATGAGAACTGCAGAGAACAAACGCGCAGAAAATATCAGGATCTTTGATCCTGCGGAAATCAAGTTGCTTCATCCAAGCTACACTTCTTACCTTCATGACAAATTCTTTCCGAAGCTGAGTGATGAAGCAGCTCAAAATGATCTGTTCCTGCATGTACACATGATCCAAGTCATCGACAAACTTCATGCAAAGGCCTACAAACGACGAAGACATAATGCAGGCTTGCTGAAGGGAACAGAATATGAAGAAGTCTCAGAACTTCGCCTCTCCGAACAAGATGAGCTTGAAGTAGTGAAGAATGACCGAGTCTTGGAGACTCTCACTACAGAGGAGGATGTTCTGGGACTTGGATTCGAGACTCTGAAGAAGATCAGCAAAATGGAGATCAAATACAAGTATGATGATCAACAGACAGCTGTATCTTACTTCTACAACAAAATCATATCAAGAGTCAAGGATCTTGCTGTTTTGAAGGACTGATTACAAGGAGCTAAGCCTAAGGGGGAGTATTGTTAGATCTAGATTGTATAGGGCTAGATCATTTTGTATAGGCTTAGTACTTGAATCAAGTCTTGTAATTAATATTTGTAACAGTCAATATATATATATATGTGAATTGAATTTATAGGTTAACCCCATATATGTATGTGTGTTGATTTGTGACTTGACAGGAGAAACAATATACTTGGATGGATTTCCTGAAATTGACCAAGTGTAGGAAACATCTACGGATGAACAATTTTGTTAATCCGTAGATATGTTTCATACAAGACCAAATGACCAAGTGTAAGTTTCTGCGGATGATCAAGTTTCATGAAGGGAAGACTCCTACGGAAGAAGGATTTCCTACGGAAGAACAACATTCCTACGGAAGAGCAAATCATCTACGGAAGAACAAAAGATCTGCGGAAGGCAAGACTCCTGCGGAAGATCATTATACTTGTGCGATTACAAACTCCAAGAAGTCAAACAAGTCAACACGATCAACAACAGATCCCGAGAGATCCGGTGTTTCCTTAGCCGACTCAAACATCTATAAATATGAGTCCTAGGTTTCACATCTCGGTGAACACAATCAATCATTATTACGGCTGTCAAGTTACATCATTGTGCAACCCTAATCGCCGTCTCATCAACATCAACATTATTTGATACACTGTATTCGATTGTTTATAGTATTCATTATTATTCTTTTGTAATCATTACATTATAGTTAATGAAACACGTTTGAATAATTATTGATTTCGCATTCATGTGTTTCTGTGGTTGTGTTCATAATTAATCATCAAACCAATTAAACGTCAATTAGTGATAATTCCGCGATCATTAAATTGATTTATTTTAATACTGATAATTCCTGAATTGAGATCCTTGGATTCACAGAAGTTTATAACTTCTCTTTCTGAACAGCAATTTTTTTCCTCCTAAATTCAGCTAATCCTGCACTTGCAAGAATTTGAACTCACACCAATTTGTGGAGGGCAATCATCAATGCCACTAGACCATAGGACAGGGGCAGTTTAATTATAACTAATTTAGTTTTTCTTTATTGATTATAGGATCCAGAGAAGGATATAGGGAAAAGTTCCTCAAATATCTTCGGTTAGTAGGCATTCCAACTTTGAGATTGGTTTACACTTTTCATAAATCAGAAGTTAAGCTCTAAGTTTATGGTTTTTAAACCAGAAATGGCATATAGTATGCTACTCTTTATAGCAATCTACTGTTGACATTGTTCTAAGTAACATTATAACATTGTTCTAATGTGACATTATAACATGATAGATAGTTTAATGCAAACAAACTCTGTTGGAGTATAAAGCTAGCATTTCTATGTATGCGCAGCTTATTTGTCTGGTATTCTTGGGATATCTTCATGTTTTCAAAATGTAGTTGTTAGTTTTATGCACATAGTTTTATGCACATAGGCTTTGGGTCACACTTTCATTTAATTTGCTATTTGGGCCCGCTTGCATATGGGTCAAAATGAGGCTACTGTTGTGTATAAGAAAACAGGATGGTTGGGTATTTATAATTTGTTTCTGTGTGGTCAGTTTATATATAGGTCAAAATGGGTGCTACTTTGTCTGGGGGTAAAATTAGATGTTACTGTTCTGTTGTTTGTTAAAATGGATATGGGTCAAACGGGTGCTTTTTCATAACAAAGTTGCAATAAATTATACTTTTGTGTATATTAGGTTTCTATATATTTCATCTATATGATGCAAATAATATTTGATATTTCATAATTTACAGTTACACCAAGGTTTAGTAAACATTTTCTGGTTTAACAAATTTCATGTTATGATAAACCAAAATTGAACTCAAATGAGGTTATGTTTTTAAATAGATTTCATTTAATGGAAGCAGGACCACAGAAAGCAAGATTATGACTGCTGCAACTTAAAATATTAAGTACTCCTATTACTATCAAGTATAAAAGAACAAAATTTGGAGTTTGAGTAAAAATCTAATAGTTGTATTTGATGATGTTGACATTGATAAAGGTTGCTTGACACCCATTTAAGATCTTTGATTTGCTATGGAAGAACTTTATGGGTGAGAAATACTAATATTTAAATCATGGCTTGAATTGTTTTGATAAATTTTTATGTTGTTTCAAGCACAATCAATGCTGTTGACAATTTTGTTATTGCAATGATAAAATATTTTAACCATGAGTTGATGTATTTAGGTTAACCAGGTATATATTTAAAGTTCAAATGGTAAAAAGGATGTGATTACATGAAAGATTAAAAAGGCTTACTTGGTTGATTTAAACAAAAGCAATTTACAATGATATAAGGCATTTATATAATGTATATGTCGTCGAAGTTGAGCCCGCAAATTCTAACGCTCCCGCTGCAACGCGCGGGTTTGTCCACTAGTAAAAACAAAAATATACTAAAAAAGAAAGCTATGATGATCAGTAGTGTCTAAAATGAAGGGTTAACACTTTCAGCTACCTATATTTTATGATCAATTTAGAAACTTAGCTTCGTATGTTGCCATAGATTCTTCGAAAAGAAAGCAATCGGCTTTGCACAAGTATAACTGAGCTTTCTCTTGTCGATGAGTCTCTCAGAATAGGGGAAGGACACGCACCCTCACCTGCAAGCGAGTAAAAGCAATCCATCTCCCTGAAGGAGATGTGAAAGGAGGGGGTTCTTCACCAAAACAACAAGGAGAAGAACGACAAATAGAATTGTACACAAATATCAGCTTCTGTAATATCAATCTTCTATGAAAAGATGAGATGATTCGAGGGTAACAACTCCTATTAGAGACATTAAAAATAGTAAAATTCGCTTTTAATCCCTTAGATTTGGAATTACCATATCAATCCAAATGCATTGGCCATTCTAAAAATCTAACTGTTTTATACATTAAACGGAAAAAGGTTATAAAATACAAGCCAGAGAGCTTGATTTTCTTAAAAAATTTTATTTGTACTCAAATAATTAAAGGAGTTAGTTAATGCATTTACGTCCCTGAGGTATCATAAATTCAAAAGTTTAAATTTTGCCATTGCATCCAAAAGTTTCATAAAAATTGTTGTTTGAATCCACTTAACTACTCCAAATTAACGCCGTTAAGTTTTCTAAATTAGAAGTATTTTAGTCAAACAATTACGAAATAAAAAATCAGCTCTACATGATAAGTTTTAAGCATTCAGTCTCCTTTAATAATCACATTATGATTTTAATTTACTAGAAATGATTGTCGGTATTTCTTTCATTTAATTAAGAAAACCATCTCTAGACGTCATATTGTATAAAATAAAATATGTATAGCTAACTAAAATGATTCATTTCTAACTTTATAAAACATACAAAACAAAATATATATATAAATAAACAAACAAGTCATATAATATAAATTATTTAAATTTTAACCATAAAAGACACAATTATCATAAAAGTATAAAAATAATTTATAGAATTACATTAACTGCCCATGAATAATAATCATAAACATTAATCATCAGAATCATAATTAAGTTTTAAACTAAACAAATCTATGTTTAGTTAATAAAACGGGCAAAAGTAACATAATTATTAAACCAAAATACATTAACAAGACAAAATAATAAAATACAATTATAAAGTCAAATCATAACTACAATTATCAAAAGAGGTTAAACATATAAAAACCCTCACGGAGTTGGTTTTATTTTGTTTAATTTTTAATCAAAATGACTATCATGTTGAAAACTTAATGGAAAAAGTTAACCGTGTTAATTAGGTGTAGCCAAATAATTCAAATGACAATTTTAGAGAACCTTTGGATGCAAATGACAACACTTTAAATTTTTGAATTCAAATGACAATTACTAGAACCGAACCCAAATAGTAATTTAGTGGGTTATAAATTTCTCATCGTATCTACTGGCTTTCTTGTTGAACTGCCAGTCATATTAATCTCCCTCCACCATCACCATCAACATCGAGCTTTCTCTCTGTAAATTGATCACACTCGAATCACTACCTTCTAAGATCACCCTTAAACCTCTCACCACCTGGCTCTCATCAACCCCACACGATTCTTCATCATCTTCTTCTAGATCACCCCTCACATTCTTCAATATTCTTCATTGCAACAAGCGCCCGAATCTTTCATCTCTTCTTCAGGTTTCTTCATCTTCTCATACCAGTCTTCAGCCCCAATCGATGTTTGATGACTCCAATTGTGTTTTGCTGCTTCTGTCGGTGACCCTTTACTTCAATTGTTATTGGGTGGTTGTTGTAATCGTGGGTTCTCGTTAGCTGCTTGAATTAGGTTAAAATTTATGTGGATTTGGGCTTTTTGTGTTCTGGGTCTGTTGTGGTTTTTTGATTTTACTAGTGGTTGTAATTGGGAGAGATTATTTTTTAAATTGGTTGTTTGATTGATGGGAGTTTGTAAGTTAAGATCAAACATTGATTTTGATCATTTAAAATCACATAATTAGTTTCAAAATTGGAAAACTTGGTGGTACTTTCTTGTTTGTACCAAGATTACAGCATATGTAAACTATGCAAATGGACATATGTACAGTGTAGTCGTGTGTAATCTACAAAAGAGAAAGTACCCATGCACCAAATTATATGTGTAATTCAATCAAATGTGATTTTCGTGTTGTTAATTTCTTTAAAAATTTATTTTGGTTTATTACTGCTTATGGATATGGATGTTCATATATGCAGAATATATCGACTTGTTAAATATGTCTCAGGACAATTCCTCCATGGTTGAATCACCTAGAAGGCGTTCGGGTTTACTAAGAGATCAAGTTCAATTGGTTAAGAAGAAAGATTCGTCTCGTTATGAGATCGCCCCTATCCAAGATCCATTGTCGTTTGAGAAGGGTTTCTTTGTAGTGATCAGGGCATGCCAGTTGTTGGTTCAAAAGAATGAGGGGATTCTATTGGTTGGGTGTAGCCGGTCCTTCTGGGGCTGGAAAGACTGTATTTACGGATAAAGTTCTCAATTTTATGCCAGCATTGCTGTCATAACAATGGATAACTACAATGATGCAACTCGTATTGTTGATGGAAACTTTGATGGTAACTAGTCTTAATTTCTTCTTTTATGCAATTGATTAGTTTAAAGTATCTGTTTATCAGATCAGCTTTATGGATTTCTCTAGTCAACATAGTTCATGGTTGCATATACTGATTTTTTCTAACTGAACCGAATATCTTTTGGTAGTAATTTGAAAGGTGGCATAATATCTTCGAAGATAGAGTGAGCATTGATTCTGTTAAAGGGCAGTTGGATGGTTTTTGAAAGTGATATAAGATATCCCTTGATTATATCTAGATAATCATGCAGAAGACAGTGTTGGGCATGCTTATGTTGTTTAAAGTTGTAATGATCGAATAATTATAAATCTAAAATTCTGATTATCTAAGGAAATAATTGAAAATGGGCAGAAAGAGATATTATTGTGAAAAAGTAGAGACATTTTGGTAATTGGGTTAAAAGTGCTGATTGATTTTAAAAGCTGGTAATAAGTAAATGTATTTTACTATTGGGTAATCAATTTATTTGATTGCAGATCCAAGGCTGACAGATTACGACACATTACTTGAAAACATCCATGGCCTGAAGGAAGGGAGGCCTGTTCAAGTTCCTATATATGATTACAAGTCAAGTTCAAGAATTGGTTACAGGTTGTTATTTTGTGTGTATTTATATGTTCATTGTAGTAGTAGTATTTTCCTCATTGTCTTTTAGTATTTAGCTTAAGTCAGAGTGGTTTAATTATGTGATGCAACAGGACAGTTGAAGTTCCTTCATCTCGCATAGTGATTATGAAGGGATTTATGCACTTAGTGAAAAACTAAGACCATTTTTAGATCTCGTGTGTCTGTCACTGGTGGAGTACACTTTGACTTGGTCAAGCGGGTTTTGAGAGACATTCAACGTGTGGACAAGAACCCGAAGAAATCATTCATCAAATCTCTGAAACTGTATTTCAGTTTCACTACTTGTTTATTCTAGAGGTGCAAGATGGGTAACGGGTCATACCCCATATGGTTGGGTTGATCTACAAAGTACAAACACATGTCTATGTTAACTTTCTAAGAAGAAATAATTAAGTCGTTAGTCATAATAACTAGAAAATTATTATACTTCAAAACTAATCTGAATCTTTGAATAAGATGATTTAGAAGGTTACGTGCATTGATGTTCAAGTTTCAAGTTTCAACCCATTGACCCGTTTCCGTTTTAAGTTTTAGATTGGCCCGTTATAAGTAACTGGGCGAAAATTGTCACTACTAGTTAATCATAATTATGTTTTGTCTCTTAAATCTAAATGAATGAAGCTGTTGTTGCACACAGGTGTATCCTATGTATAAAGCTTTCATTGAGCTGATTTACAAACCGCACACATAAAAATATTAACAAGTTCAATCCATTCTCCGGATTCCAAAATCCCAGTTATATTCTGAAGGTTAATTGATCCTTTAATTCTTTCTGAAAAGGAAATTACAAGGGTCATTATTAATCTACGGCTTATTTTTGTCAACCGCAGTCTAAAAAGACTGTGTCCCCCGACCAAATGAAGTCTGTTCTCTCTCAAGAACATGAAGAAAGAAGAGAAGAAACTTATGATATTATCTTCTTCCACCTGGTGAAGATCCTGAAGCTTGTCAATCATATCTCAGGATGAGGAACAGGGATGGCAAGTACAACCTTATGTTCGAGGTGCATCTTTATTAATGGTAGAAAATAGGTAACAGGTCAAAATGGTCATGTTTTGGTCCAGATTGGGTTTGGTTGACCCAACCAAAATAAAAGCTATAAGTGATTATTACAACATTAAACAAAAGTTTAAAAAAACTATACATATGCTGTATACACTTCGGTGACTTTCAACACATTTCATTTGTAACTAAGTTTATTTTAACCTATTTGATCGTTTACAAAAAACAAAGCCCATATCGACCCATTTATAAGCATACCGGTTGAAAACTGCCACCTCTAATAGTTTATTAGAATCTTTTATGTTATAGGTATATTACAAGTGTTATATTGGTTTTCAGGAGTGGGTGACAGATAGTCCATTCATTATATCACCTAGAATCACCTTTGAAGTGAGTGTACGTCTTCTTGGTGGGCTAATGGCATTAGGATACACAATTGCTGCCATACTCAAAAGAAGCAGCCATGTTTTCTATGATGAAAAGGTGTGTGTGAAAACCGATTGGTTAGAGCAACTCAACCGCACCTATGTTCAGGTATTTTATTTGAACACCATCTTGTAATAAATAGTCTTATTTTTAAGTTCCTTCCTTGATTTTTCTATAACCCAATTGACTAAAAGGTGCAAGGAAGAGACCGTTCGTATGTGAAATATATTGCAGAGCAGTTGGGTTAGATGGTACATACGTTCCTAGAACTTATATAGAACAGATACAGCTAGAAAAAGCCGTAAACGATGTGATGGTATGTGTTATCTTATTTCATCGCAAACATAGAAGGTAAGTGTTTGTGTGTGTGTTTTTATGGTCTTGACTTGGTCAAATAATCTACAGGCATTGCCAGATGATCTAAAAACAAAACTCAGCATAGATGATGATTTGGTTTCAAGTCCTAAAGAAGCTTTATCTCGTGCTTCTGCTGATAGAAGATCCAAATACCTTAGCAGGTATGCATCAATAGCTTGCAAGACTATTGAGATCTTTGATCCAGTTAAATTTAGGTTTAGCAATTTCGACTTTCTCACATAAATGGATTATGGTCAAACAGGTCGATAGCCGGGCCCAATTCTACATAAAACCTCTTTAATTATGTTATTCATAGGATTATGTGATAGTTTAAAACTTTTTCAAGTTTTGTAGAATTATTGATCCACTAGTCATTTACTAAAATTTTGGGTAAAAAGTGTTTTGGGTCAACCTGACTCGTATCTAAGAGTTACCTATTTTGACCTGTTACCAATGAATAGGGGTGGGGCGCACTCATTTTCGACACGTGAAAAGAATCTATCAAAGCTGACGAAACTTTCCATTAATAGTAAGAGATTTGATGGGAGGACCCCTGATTCACCCGCAGCAGCTGTAAATCAAGTAAACCCAATCTCTTTCTGTTTCTTATTTATGATTGTGTTTGTTCTATCCCTATTATTTAGCACTCGGTTCGGTTGTTATAGGGAGTGATTACTCAACTATCAGAACAGATTTCAACCCTAAATGAAAGGATGGATGACTTTACTTCTCGTATTGAGGAGCTAACTTCAAAATTTTCGGAAAGAAGAGTACCTAGCCATCAAAACATGGCTGGCCAGGCTGAATCCTGCAACGGCTCTGCAACTTCACTGTTTGTGACAGGCCTAGGAAACGGTCATGACCAGTCAAGTGCTTCCTAATTCTGCTTCTTCTCACCAATTGGCGCGAGAGACCCCCCTCATGGAAGAGGGTACAACATCATCTTTCTCCAATCCTTGTTTTTTTTGTAGTCAAATATGACAGTTGCAATACATTCACTTAATAATAAGGTCGATTTTGGGCCGTTCTATATCCCAAACGGGTCAAATCAACGTAGATTGAAATGGGTCAAAGGTCAAAAGTCTACTTTAATTGCATAAAATCTGTATTTTTATATAAAAAGAATTTTGAATATTTTCTTGGGTTAGGTGCACCATTTCTCTCTTTTCCAATCTCCTTTGCTTTTCTTGTAGTCAAATGTGACAGTGGCAACACATTCACTTATTCATAAATATGATTAGGGACATGGGTTGGAGGAGTCACAGGTTGAAGCCTGTTTTCAAAGCATACAATCTATATTATCGTTTTTTTTTTCCTTAAAAAAATGTTTGAATCTTTTCCTCCAATTTCCTTGTGTTTTTCTTATAGTCAAACGACAAACATCAATTGCATCACATTCACTTTATATAGGGTCGATATGGTCATATATATCTTAATGGGTCAATTTAGGTTGGTTGAAACGAGTCAAAGTCTAAGTCTATTTTCAAACATATAATCTTCAAAATCATTTATTCAACAAAGTTGAATATTTTCTTGGAACAGTGCTTCTCATTGCAAGGGGACAACGCCAATTGAGCATCAGCTAGACAACTTAGTAGCCTGTTACGAGACTATGTGGCAGAAAAGGGTAAGCTTGACCGGCAAAAGACACAACCAACAGATTCACAGAATTGAATCGTTTGGAGTGCCGATTATTGCAGCATTAGCTATAGGTGGGCTGGGATTCTTATTGTGCAGGACTCTGTATTCTCAAAAATAAAGTAACCACCCCATTTAAAGTTTACAAATAAATAACACCCAACAGGAGGCTGGGATCACAATCACTCATATACTGTATAATGTGTAAGAATCAGGTGAATTTGTCCCTGAAATGAACATATAGTCACAGAGAATACATATGACCCATGTAGTGGTTACTTGTAACCATATTTACTTGTTTGTATGAATCAATAAGTTCATGTTATGCAAAACAAACAACATATCCTACTTCAAGAAGTATAAAGTTAAATAAAGTTGATTCATGTTTGTCAACCTTTTAACTGATGTGTTAGCTCTCCTTTATAAAGACGGGAGACTAACAGACTACCAGACTAACAGATAAATACAAGCTGTATAAGCATGGGTACAGGCCATACACATTTCGGACTAACTCAACTAACTCAATACTCTCTAATATGCCTCCTCAAGCCGAACGTGATAGTGTAATGTGAAGCTTGTTTGACCCAAGAGTGTTTAGAGCGAGGAGAAGACAGTCCTTTCGCCAAAATATAAGCCAACTAAAAAATGGTGGAATATAACAAACACATTTGCTAAGCTAGCACCATATCACGAATGAAATGCAAGTAGCACCATATCACGAATGAAATGCAAGTAGCACCATATCAAAATAAAATGCAATTAATTTCATACGTGTCATGAGCTAATGAAACACAGAATTGATAGCCAAATATGCAGTACCAATGTTGACAACACCATAAAAGAGAAAATTTAACAAATCTACAGCAATATGGGCTAGGGCATGATACTTAGAGCATTCACAACCCCGTTCTTTAAATTTATGTGAGTGTGTTCCTTATATTATTGGTATGGTTATAAGTGTTGTGAGTGAATGATATGAGAAATTTACTGTTCAATCTGTATTTTGAAAAACCTGTTCAAACCCTATAATGTTTTTAATATATTTTAAGTGGTTGTGAGTGATGAGAGAAAAAAAGTAACGATAAAATTGAAAAGAAGAGAGAAAAGTAGTGATTTTTTATTATAATTATATGGATAAATATGAGGATTGGGTTGTGAATGATCTTAGTCTCTATTACTAGAACAAGCAACAATGTGTTGTTTCTTAGAGCTCCAACTAATCAAGTTGGGCCCAAGAAATCACATTAGTCAGTAGTAGTAGTAGAGTAGCATGAGGGCAAGCGCATCAGAATAAGCATGCATAGTGGAGTAAAATTTGAAGATGTCTTAATAGTAAGTCCATGAGATAAGGTACCTTTCAGGTACTAGAAAATATGCTTGACCACAACCCAGTGACGATCAGTAACTTTTCTTTGGAGAAACGGAAAAACCTACTGACCGAAATGCAATCTCGGGTTGAGTCAAGACTAAATATCATAAAGCTTCGACTGTGCTCTAATAGAGCAAAGGGTCCGACAAGGAATCCTCGTGTAGCAAGAAAGTTGTCGTAAAAAAGAAACAGGAGTAAACAAAGGTCATCAACCAATAAAGCGTGTGCGATGTAAGATCCTGCAAATTACATTGTTGTGAAAGATATAGCCTGGACACCCAAGAAATAAGATAATAAAAGAGAATACCCAAATCCTTGAGTGCAAACTGAGAGTCTAGCCGACGAATCAAATTAGCAACAAAGACGAAAGAACTCCTAATAATAATAATAATACCATCAACATAGATTAGGATGTAGCACATAATAGAATCTATGTGATAGACAAATAAAGAGGTATCCGAGTCACACCGAGTAAACCACAAGCATTAAGATCATAAGCGAGCTTGGAAAACTAAGCATGATGTCCTGCTTATGGCCAAATAAGGCCTTTCTGTAGCAACCACACATGATGTGGATAAGTCGTGTCAATAAAACCATGAGACTGTGACATGTACAAAATCTCAGATAAGTCACCATGAAGAAAAGCATTGTGGATATCAACTTGTCCAATATTTGAGCCACAATAAAAGGTAACTAGAAGCACAAGACAAGTAGTAGTAGGCTTAACCACATGACTAAATGTATCAATGAAATCAACACCCTCTGTCTAATGAAAACCTTAGCAACAAGCCATGCTTTGTAGCAACTAACATAACCAGCGGGATTACGCTTAATCATGTATACCCATTTACAACCAACAATGTTAACTGTAGGAGGTGTCGGTACCAACTTCCACGTCCGGTTTAAGCGTATAGTATGACACCATCACGATATAGGTGTGTAGACTTTGACCGTAAGTTGACTTTGACTTTGACCATGATGTTGAATTTGACCTAAAGTTGAATTTGACCTAAAGTTGAATTTGACCTAAAGTTGAATTTTTATGGACTAGATCTGACTAGGACAGGGATTAGAGACTTAGACTTGTGTTGATGTGTATTGTACATGAGAATGTATGATATAGATTCAAATAACGAGACTTACACTCTTAGACATACTCACAATTGATTGAATTACCAAATGACCTTGACAGATGGTTTCATGTCGTAAATCGATCAACTACTTGTAAACGAGCTGAGCCAAGGCGAGCCTGAGCTCATCTAGGCTTGAGCTCAGCTTGTTTTAACTTAAGAGAGCTCGAGCTCAAGCTTGGCTCATTTCAAGGTTTATATCTAAAGCTTAGGTTCGGCTTATCAAAACTCTTTCAAGCTCAAGCTCAGCTCATTTATTATCTAACTATTATTTTTAATATTTTTATATTTTATTTTATATATATTTATATTTAGAATTTTATATATATCATTATACATATTAATTAATTGGCTTTTCTAAAAGTATATACGTAAATTTATTTATATAAATATATTGTTGGAAATAAATAAAAAGTTAATTACACGATTGGGCCCTGTGGTTTGCCCATATTGCAATATTGGTCCTAACTTTTAAGAAATTACAGATTTGGTCCTTACTGTTACCAAGCCGTAATATTTGGTCCCTGGAGTGGATGGACGTTATATAAGTCCGTTAAGTGGGTGTGAAATACCAAATTACCCCTTATCTTTAAATTTTTAACTAATATATAATATATGATATTAATGGATCCCATTCTACCCGATCCACCCAGCCCACCCCTCTTCTTTTCCTCACCATATCAGCAACCACCAATGGTCCACTACTACCAATTTCCCACCGCAACACCACCACCCTCTTCTCCTCAACCACAGATCACCATCACCACCATCCACTAAAACCCCACCGGAAAACACCTCCACCAGGAATACCTTTGTTACAACCTCCATCAACATCACCACTAGCCCAATCCATCGAAGCTCCGCCAACCCTTCCCTCCGGCATCGACTGCCGCCTCAGCCAGCAACAGCGGCTCTACAGATCTAAACTACCACCATCGCAACCCATCACTACCATTATTGGCCACCTGCTCGATTGAAGCCCTAACCACCTTCTCGATTGAAGCTTTAACCACCTGCTCGATTGAAGCCCTAATCGATCGGATGTGATGGAGGGAGATGGTTGGGGGAGATGGTGGTGGTTACAGATGTTGTTTTGATGATGAAGATGATGTTGTGGTGATGGGGGTGGCCGAAGGGGGTGCCGATGGTGGTTGTTCGTACAACCGGCGACTCACCAGATAATTTGGTATAGTTTGGTGTATGTGTTTGAGTTTATGATGAGGGGAGTGTGGGTGGTGAGATAGGAGGATGGTGATGGGAGGCAGAGAAGGAGTGGAGATGTGGTCGAGAAAAGTGGCGAGTACGAAGATGTGGTGGAGGACAGAACCACCACCGTCACCCCTTCATCCTCCACCGTCACCCCTTCATCCTCCACCTTCACCCCTTCATCCTCCACCGTCGGCTATTCATCCTCCACCGTCGTCACTTCTGCAATAGATGGTTCTGCAATTGATGATACACACACACATACACACATGCATACATACATACACACACACACACACACACACACATATATATATATATATGCATGTATATATATATATATAGGTTGGGTTCTATAATTAACCCTAAAATAATATGAGAACCCTTTAACTCAAAAGAACCAATGAGGAGTTGCCACATCACCCACCTTCATAGAAGCTGTTAGGGGTTTTATGGTCATTTCCACCCAACCTCCATTTTGCATCCCATGCTTTTTGACAGTACCTTTTGTACTATGTCAAACCCATTCCCACCAACCAATCACATCCATCAACTTTGTACAATTTCGAGACCTTTACACGGATGTTATCCTTCTTCTTCAATATTATCCTTCTTCTTCAATTTTGCATCACTTGTGTCATAATTTTGCAAGAACAATTCTTCTTTCATGGGTGGCGGTGATGTTTCTCATACACCCACTTCACAAACATTGCAAGTTGTCGACATAAGTGTGCAAGCACCTGTAATGAACCCCGTCCCTCCATCAAGAAATGTTCCTGTCGAGGATTCGGATAACTCCGATCGTGTTCATGATGAAGAATCTCCTGCTAATGAAACCCCTCCACGTGACGCTGTTTATTCAATTTCTCCTATGCGATACGTCGGTTATGATCGTCGTGGTTAGATTTTATTTTTTTGCTTCCTATTTTTCCAGTGTTTGTATCTGTTGTTGTTAATTTTTTTATTTTATTCATATGAAAGTTTATTTTTCTTATTCTTTTTGTTATTAAAGTTTTATGAACGACATTAATCATTTGTATAAAATGTTTTTAAAATTTTTATAATATTCATTCAAAATATAATAATGGTCTTCTAAAGTTGTTAGTTTTTAGTTACCCACATAGTAATGATTAATGTAAGTGTTTTTGTATAACAATGTATTTTTTTGGGTTGTTATTTATTGTGTTTTGACTTCTTCATTCAACAACAATCAAAACCCTAGGAAAATAAAAAGTTTGTTTTAGCCTTTACTTATTACAATTTTATTTTACCTATACCCACTGTCAATGTCTTGTGTGATTGTATTTTAACATTTGTATTTGTGTTTTGACTTGTTCTTTCAACAACACTCAAAACCCTAGCAAAATAAGAAGATTGTTTAGCCTTTAGTTATTACAATTTTCTGTTACCTATACCCACTAAAAATGTTTTTTGTGATTGTATTTTAACATTTGTATTTTTAGAAAAGCACTGTAATATTTATTGTGGTGTGGTATTTTTGTTGGTTAATGACCTTTAACATGTAATATTTTTTTAAATACATAAATGTTGTTTTTTTACCAACATAAGAATTTTCAGTAGCATTTATTTTAAAGTTGTTTTTGTGTGGTGGGAATGACTTTTAACATGTAATGGGCCTAAATACATGTAAGATTAATTTTTTATAAACACTAAGTTAATGTTTAATTTTTTAATTTATAATCAGCAATTTAAAACTTGCCGTAAGTTTTTTATGACTTTCACTTTATTATCACACACTGATAAAGTATAGCACTTGTTTTTAATAACAACATTTTGCATGTAGTTACGTGTAATATTTTTTTAAATAAATAAATGTTGATTTTTTTAAAAAATAAGGACTTATTAGTAGCATGGATGTTGAAGTTGTAATAACTAGTTGGGTGGTAACGCATTTTAACATGTAATGGGCTTAAATACATATGACATATTTTTTTTTATAAAGATTAACTTAGTGTAATTTCATGTAATTACATGTAATTATATGTAAGGGGAACTGGCTTTATTTAATTATATAAAACTTCCTGTAACTTATTTTGGACTTTTACTTTATCAGCACACATTGAAAAACTTCATGCGTAGTACATGTAATTTCATGTAATTACATGTAATTATATGTAAGGGGAACTTGCTTTATTTAATTTTCATGTACTTTAATGAAGTTTTTTCTAAAAAAGAACACATTTAATAATTTAGAAAGTACCATCAGTAGTAATGTTGTTTTTTTAAAGTGAAAGTGATGTAGTTTAAGGTTACTTTAAGGTGACGTAGTTAAAAAGTTGCTGTTAAAAAGCGAACGTCTAGTAGTAGTAACTTTTTTAGTTACACACACTAAACTAAAAGTTTCTGTAAGTATTTTTTAAAATAAATAAATTTGATTTTTGTTCAAAATAAGATTTTTTCAGTAGCATGTTTGTTGATGTTTTTTTTGTGGGGTGCTAACGTATTTTAACATGCAATGGGCGTAAATACATGCAAGATAATTTTTTTATAAACACTAACTAAATCTTTCATTTTTTTATTTTAAGCAGTAAATAAAACTTCCTTTAAGTGGTTTTTGACTTTAACTTTATCAGCACACACTGAAAATGTTTTGCGTATTACATGTAATTTCATGTAATCACAGGTAATTATATGTAAGGGAAACTTCCCTGTATTAAATTTTGTTGTACCTTAATGAAGTTTTTTCTAAAAAAAACAAAATTAGAACTTATCAGTAGCATGGATGTTGATGTTCTTTTTGTGGGGTGGTAACGCATTTTAACATGTAATGGGCCTAAATACATATAAGATATTTTTACTTTTATAAACACTAAGTAATTTTTTCATGTTTTATTTATAAGTAGTAATAAAAACATTTGTTTAAGTTTTTTTGGACTTTCATTTTATCAGCAGACATAGAAAACTTTCTACCTAATACATGTAATTTCAAGTAATTACCGGTAATTACATGGAAAGGAAACTTGTTGTATTAAATATCCATGTACTTTAATGATTTTTTTATAAAAAAAACAGCTTTGCATATGTTATTTTCATGTACGTACATGTAAATACAAAGTAATAGCACTTGTTTTAATAACAACATTTTGCATGTAGTTACGTGTATATTTTTTTAAATAAATAAATGTTGATTTTTTTAAAAAATAAGAACTTATTAGTAGCATGGATGTTGAAGTTGTAATAACTAGTTGGGTGGTAACGCATTTTAACATGTAATGGGCCTAAATACATATGACATATTTTTTATAAAGATTAACTTAGGGTAATTTCATGTAATTACATGTAATTATATGTAAGGGGAACTGGCTTTATTTAATTATATAAAACTTCCTGTAACTTATTTTGGACTTTCACTTTATCAGCACACATTGAAAACTTTATGCGTGTACATGTAATTTCATGTAATTACATGTAATTATATGTAAGGGGAACTTGCTTTATTTAATTTTCATGTACTTTAATAAAGTTTTTTTCTAAAAAAGAACACATTTAATATATTAGAAAGTACCATCAGTAGTAATGTTTTTTTTTTAAAGTGAAAGTGATGTAGTTTAAGGTTACTTAAAGGTGACGTAGTTAAAAAGTTGCTGTTAAAAAGCGAACGTTTAGTAGTAGCAACTTTTAGTTACACACACTAAACTAAAAGTTGCTGTAAGTATTTTTTAAATAAATAAATGTTGATTTTGTTCAAAATAAGATTTTTTCAGTAGCATGTTTGTTGATGTTTTTTTTGGGGTGAACTAAATCTTTCATTTTTTTATTTTTAAGCAGTAAATAAAACTTCCTTTAAGTGGTTTTTTGACTTTAACTTTATCAGCACACACTGAAAATGTTTTGCGTATTACATGTAATTTCATGTAATCACAGGTAATTATATGTAAGGAAAACTTCCCTGTATTAAAATTTCTTGTACCTTAATGAAGTTTTTTCTAAAAGAAACACATTTAATACTTTTGAAAGTCACATCAGTAGTAATGAATTTTTTAAAGTAAAAGTTATGTATTTTAAGGTTATTTTTAAGGTCACGCATTTACAAAATTGGTGTTAAAAAGGGAGCGTCCCACTTGTCGCAAGTTTTTTAGTTACACACATTAAATAAAAAGTTGCTGTAAGTTTTTTTTATTTAAACAATACACACTTAAACAGTGGCATGTAAGCATGTAAGCATGTAACAGTATGTTATATAGTTGTACTGTATTCAACAATAACGTACGTAACATGTACTTACATGTCAATACATGTAGCGAATATATGTTTTTGGTGGACTTTTCATATCGTTAATTATTTTTTTTCTTTTAAAAATGGTTTCCCAAATTCTAATAACCAAAAAATTCATGTACACCTATTGTACCTGCTAGGGGGGTTACTATGTGTTACATATAAGAACATGTAATATACTGCAAGAACATGTAACATAGGCTGACAACCATGTTTTTGTGTATTAAGTGCATTTTTTTTGAAACCATATGAATATTGCACCTAATTTCTTTTATTGGCAGGAAATCATTGTAGTAAAATTTTCCAAACTCCAATGGAACTAAGTTTTGGGTGCCTGAGGTTTCTGTTGATGACAAGCCTTACGTTGGTGCTATTTTTACTTCATGGCAACACGTCATGAAAATATACCAACGCTACGCCGAGTTATCAGGTTTTGTTGTACGTGTTGGCGGTTTTAAGAGATGGAACGGAGCAATTACTCATCGAACATTGTTATGTAACAAATGGGGTAAGCCAAAAGGGAAAAGTGTAGATACCACAGATCCCGCCACCCTAATTCCAAGTCGTGGTTGTCCATTTAAAGTGACTGATTGTAAGGCTCCAATTCGGTTGAAAGCAATTAAAGGAAGCCCACAGTATTTTTGTATGAATTCTCGGAGAAGCACAATCATGATCTTATATCTTCTGATAATATGGACTTGACTCGTACCGGACGGCAGTTGGACTTTCAAGATATTAAATTTATACATACGATGAGTTTATATCGACTTGGCCCTACTGTTGCATATCGTTTGCATTCGGCGTTAAAAGGAGGTCACCATAACATGAAAGGTACAAAATCTGCTTACAAGAATGTCAGTCGTGACATTAGAATGTTTATAGGTGATCGTGACATGTTGCTTGTACTTGGTAAGCTTGAACAATTTGCCAACAATCACCGCAACTTTTCATATGACATTTATCACGATGGGAGTGAAGTGAAAGCTATTTACTGGGCTGATGAAATATCTCAGATCAACTATCGTTCATTTGGAGATGTCATTGCTTTTGATGCTACATATTCAACTAACAAGTATCCATTCTTTTTTTTGAGTGCTACTACATTTACTATCTTTATGTCCATAGTTTTTTATGTCAAATTAACTTTTGTTATTTTTCATTCCTCACATTTGTAGGTACAACATGATATTTGTTCTTTTTACTGGCGTAGATCACCATAAAAAATGTGTAACATTTGCTGCTAGTTGTTGTCTGATGAAACGGCAGAGTCTTACATGTGGCTACTACGTTGTTTTTTGAAAACTCACAAGACCCATCCTACTTTAGTGTTAACTGATCAGGATCCTGCAATGAAGGTTGCTGTTGCAGCTGTTTTTGTCAAATCTCATCACCGTTTATGTATATGGCACATCATGAAGAAGTTACCGTCAAAGGTATAATTTTTTAATACTATTTGAATTTTTTACCTTTTAAACATAAGATTTGTTTATTTGATTTTTTTTGACAATATAAAATTTTATCTTGAAGTTAATTTTTCTTTATGATCTTAACTTGAAATCGCTAACATGGAATCGTTTTTTTAATATGACCCTTATTTTTTTGGTTAATTTTTTGTGAAAAAATGCAGAAGCAAATTCTTAAGCAAAAAACACACATATGTATGTTCTATTTTTATCCAACGTTTTGTGTTTGTTTTTATAAAAACCATTAATTTGAAGGAGTGTAAGTTTATGTAAGATGTTGTAACTAGTATGTAAGTCACAGTTTTATGTTTACAATGGTCATATATATTACGTTTACATAATCACAACCTGTATTTAGTGGGTTTTTTTAATTTTTTTGCAAATTTCTTCTGATATTCTTGACAACTCAAACATTAGGTCGGCCATTCATAAGTTGGTTTGGAATGTTTACATCACACCTTCCACATTTGAGGAGCGTTGGAGTAATCTAATAAATTCTTACAATTTAGCGGACAATGTGTGGTTGAATGACATGTTTGCTATTAGACAGATGTGGGTGCCTGCTTATTTCAGAGAGATCCCTATGTGTTGTCTCATGAAGACCACCTCTAGATGCGAGAGTTCCAATGCATCTTTCAAGGTTAATTCCAGTCATGCGCACACGCTTGTCCAATTTCTCATGGCGTATGACACTGCTATTGATAACCAACGTTACAACCAAAGAAGTGTTGACTATGTAAGCAGTACCACCCGCCTACCTCAGCTTAGCAGTTTACCGATTGAGAAACATGCAGAACGTTTCTATACTCAAACTCTATTCAAGGAGGTTCAAAAAGAGATATACAAGGGTTTAATGTGTTGTTTCATAACTAATGTTGATGTTCAGGATAATACCAAGGTTTTCACAATCTCTCACATGGACAAAAGGACGGATTATGTCAATGAGTTTTATGTAAGGAATTACATTCAAACCATTTATATTAAACTTTTTTTGTGTGACCTGTTAAATTAATTTTTAATTAATCATTGTGTGTTTGAGTAGTTATTTATTTAATTTTCAAGTTTATCATCATCTGGTCACCAAGTCTTACGAGTGTTCATGTATGGGTTTTACGCGGATGGGTTATCTTTGTAGACACATTTTCTGCGTTTTGCGTTTAAACAAAGTGACAGAAATTCCAGATGCTTATATATCTCCTCGTTGGTATCGTGAAAGTCTCCCTACTCAGGTATTTAGTTTGCAGAACAGGCTCACAGTTGACACGAGCGAACAAGCGGTTTTAAGGAATGATGTATTGCAGTGTGTGAATGATTGTGTCGATAAATTAAGGGACAACATTGATGGGTTATCTGGTTTAGCTTCAAAGTTAAAGGAAATCAAGGCGGAAATTCAAGCTAAACAACCAACAGTAAATAGTTGTAACAGTAGGAACGAAGTTATCAAGATGGTTGTTGGTGTTGAAGATGTAGCTGAAGTTAATTTAACAGCACCTCAAGGTATTAGAAACAAGGGATGTGGCACCAATCGACGATTAATTGGACCGGGGGAGAAAGCTATCGAGAAGAGTATGAAGAAGCCAAGGTTGTGCAAAATATGTAACGAGTATACTCACCATGATTTTAGGAACTGCCACAAGAAGGTTAAGCCGGGAGGTCCCGTCCCAACCCTCTAGTTTATCGCAGACACATCTGGTCTATTTTTTTGGTTACCACTATCTTATTGTGGGGTAACGGAAGTTGTTCTCCTATTTCAATGACTTTATATCTTTTGTGTAGGGTTGTTTGTTATGTTAGATCATTATGTTTCTTTGCTATATGTTTTTGGGTTTCCCTTATAGATTTGTCTTGGGGCAACGCATGCATATGGTTTTATGAAACATCATTTGATTATTAAGACTTTGTAAGAACCATATATTTAAATATGATGTTATGTGTTTATGGTTTTCTTTGTCCTCAAATGAAATTGAATGTTTTTTTTCATTGTATATGTGAATTTTGGAAACAATTAAAAAGAATTTTCTTTAAACAATTAAGTATTTTTTTTCGGGTTTGGTTTCTGTTTTACATGTAATTACATAAAGTTACATGTTATTACAGGTGCATGTTCATTTTTTAAAAAATTGCAACATCAGCCTCTGTAAGTCTATATAACCATGTCTAATAATAATTTTATGTTTTTTTTATATCCTCATCGAATGTCAGTTTTTTTCTTTCTATATTTGATTTTCTTCGAAACAGTAAATGAATTTTCAGGAAATAGTTCAGCGGTTTTTTTATGTTGTGTTAATTTTTTTACAGGTAATTACATGAATTTACATTTATGGTAATACATTTTTTCATACATCTATTTACATGTTATTACATTACACTTTTGGTCTCTAGTATACATGATCTACCACATATTTTTAATTTTCAACTGTACATCAAATTACATGAAAGTTACATGTTATTTACATTATATTACATGTAATTGTAATTACCAGTTCAACTTTTCAATTGCCGTCAAATACATCACGCAAGGCACATAATGTGAGCTTCACTAACTTTCATGAATTAAATTTATGTGTTTCATTATACAACATATGTTCCTTAAGGCTAGCATATATATATTCTCGTAATTTCACCCCGCCCAACACGCGTTATTGTACGTATTGTTTACAACAACTTATATTCATATAGGAACGGTTTTGTAAGTCTTACACCCACTTTCCTCTTATATTTAATACATCAAATAACCTTTTTTGAAAGACATGTACACAATGTTACCTTTTGTATCTATTCCTACATCTAAACTTCATATTACGATTGGTTAGATTCTTTAATTATCACAAAAGGTAGACAACAACTACTTTTTTTTTTGTAATACATCAAACGCATTTCAAACATTCCACAGTCCATTCGTTCCAAAATATTTCTACATGCCAATACAAGTCTTGTTTAACATTACATGACATTAAACATCTAATACATACCATTTTTTTTTCATTGTTCATGATAAAATATTCCCATCCCCACATTTCATTAACCTTTGAGATTGTAAGCGTCCTCCAGCACTTTCTCCTTGTGAATGTTTATATCCGAGAGCACTATTCTAGCTGCGTAT
Organism: Flaveria linearis; assembly: GCA_024085815.1. Lineage (NCBI taxonomy): Eukaryota > Viridiplantae > Streptophyta > Magnoliopsida > Asterales > Asteraceae > Flaveria > Flaveria linearis. The sequence continues at coordinate 37,730,205 of CM044005.1, read as the reverse complement.
TTCTTCCTCAGAATTTTAATTTGGGACTTCAATGCTCTTTCGTTAGTCTTGAACCCCAGTCAAACTGTGACCCTGTTTTTCCCATGAACATCTCCATATGTCTCATTGTAAAGATTTCACAATCAGTGTAGTTTTTCTTAGTTGCCCATGGAAAATCTATTCTGTTCAAACCCGTTGCCTCAATTCTCCCGCCTTTGCAGTTCCCCATTTTCAGCAAGTATTTACTGAAGATATGTTTCTGCGTATATTGTAACATTTCCCTATTAGTTAACCCTTTCTTTAAACAACACTACTTAAAACGATTAATAAAAATTCAATTACTTGGATATTGAAGATATGGTTCTGCATAAATTTGTAAAAATGATGAATAATTTGTTATACTATTGATCTTACCACTTTGTAAGGTGTGTCTTTTTTTTTGATACTCGTCATGGTCCCCAAGTTGGACAATGCTCTCTTTAGCGTCCATATTGTCAATGACAAAACTTGACGGGTTCTTTATATCAAACACCACAAGGTAGAAATGTTTCTTTTCCAAGATTGGAAAGAACACAAGATCAAATCCTTTGAGATCTCTTTGGCTTTCATCCCTACTGTAACGCCCCGAAATTTCCCAAACGAGCCATTTAATAATAATAGGCTTTTAAGGGTTAATTTAAGAAATAAAGGGGTAAATTAGTGGGCTATGGATAAAATTAGTCTTAATGGGCTAGACTTGATGGGTTTAAGGGCCCTAATCAGCCCTTAAACATGCATGATCAGATCCATCTCCTCACTTCAACCCTAGCCACCAAAATTTCGTAGAGAGAGAAAGTAGAGAGAGAAAGTGGGAAGAACTCAAGATTTGAGCTTGGAAGATTGAAGGATTGAAGAGCTGGGTGTTTGGAGTATCAAAACCCAAGGAAATAGCAACAAAACAAGGTAAGAATCAACCCCTAAGGCCTTCTGTAGATCAAACCCGGATTCTAGGGTTTTGGGGTTTTGAAAAGTTTAAAGAAACACATAAAGGTCGAATTTTTACGTATGAAAACGTGTAAAAAGCTTAGATTTGGTTTCATGGAAGGTAAACCAAGGATTTGGACGTAAAAAGTTAAGATTTTGGGTTAAAAATGGGCTGGATCTGAGTTTATATTCATCCAGCGAAACTGGATCCCGATCCAGCGAAACTGAGTATTTCATCCAGCGAAACTGCTTAGTTATACAGCGAATCTGAGGGGTTTCCAACGAAACTACAGTTTCGCTGCAGCGAATCTACAGATTCGCTGATAAGTTCGCTAAGTACTTAGACTGACCTTAGATATTTCGAAAGTAGGAAACTCCAACGAAAGTTGGGCGCTCAAGGCAGCGAATCTGTCTAGCGAAACTAGCAGAAGTGCTGCCCAGCGAAACTGCAGGCGAAACTACAGTTTCGCTAAAGCGAAACTATGGGCGAAACTATGAAGAAAATGACGTTTTTGTTTTGCATGTTAACTTTCGTGCAGCTAGAGTATTCAGGCTATAGCCTAAGTGACTTAGAATTTAAGCTACTTGGACGAGTTCAGGTGAGTTCTAGATCCCCTATTTTACACATGATTTAACTGTTTTGGGGCGGTATGCATACTAAGATACATACTTTTTATGATCAGTTCTTTTAAAGTAAAGCTTTACATACTATCTTATATGAGAAATGGGGTGTTATAATGAATTGATAGTGTGTTTTTCCTTATCGAGATGTAACCTTGTAGTGATTAATTGCCTTCGAGATGTGTTGTGTTATATATATATATATATAACTTAAATAAGAAAGTGAAACGTAAAGAAAGGTTATGTGGCCCATAACGTGTACCTAGATAAAGTAAAGTCTTGCAAGTAAAGTCCTGCAGGCAAGGGATAAAGTAAAGGCTTGCAAGCAATGGCTAAAGGAGGGTTGCATTTGTTGTGCCCTCACCCGGATAAAGTAATGCTCGAACGGGCAGGTCTGTAAGCCCTGAATTGGCATGACAATAATGGCCCGATCGAGTACGACTGTAAGCCCTTAATTGGCGTGTCGGTAAAGTCCTAGGCGAGCCTAGGCACCGATAGTGACAGAGAATTGACGGATAAAGAAGAGTAATAAATAACAAGAAATGAAAAGTAATGATAAAGTATCGATAAAGTGATAGCCTGTATGTATTGATGCGTGATAGATGAGAATTATTTTCAACTGATAAAGCTAATGTCTCTTACAAAAGTTATTTAGCAAAGTAAACCTAGAATTCACTCAGCGAAGCTGACTTTTGTATGCATATCAGTTGACAGGTAAGAGTTAGAGCGATGGAATAGAGGCATGGGACTGAAGCTTCTTGGCACTAGAAGACTGGCATCCCGGATGAAGAAAAGCTAAACAAAGAACTCCTAAATAGTTTTGTGGATTAAAGACAATGCTTATATTTTACTTGTAATGAATTGAAATGACAGTATTTTTCCGCTGCAATATATTTTTATACGTATATGAGTAAATGATTGTTTTAACTCGATGTTTTGCTGTGAATGACCAACTGTGAGGCTTCCCTGAGAGAGGTGGGCCTTACAAGTTGGTATCAGAGCCAATGTTTAAGAGATTTGGGAAAATTATTTTATAAACCTAAACTTAACAGAGAATGGGACCAAGTGTCAAGGATGCCAGTCCAAGAAGCTCCATGCCCAGAGGTAACAAATATGCTATAGGTATTATTCTAGCGGATAGTGCCTTCTTATTTAAGTTAGAGCCGAAGTAGAGTAGGATAATGTTATCTGTGATGCCTATCTGAATTTATGTGACTTATACGTGCATAGACTAGGTATAGTAGGTTCTGGTGTTGGTGTGGTTCAGGATAGAAAAGTTTATGGCACGAGAAGTTCTGTAAGTAGTTAATCACAACTGGCCACTGTTATTAAAAATTTACAAAACTTGTCGTGAACTGAACTTGCCTTGAAAGACCATATTAACATTCTGAATCTTATAGGAAGTAGAACGAATGGCACCTAAGAAAGAAGTTCCAACCATGGTCACCCGGAGAAGCACTAGGGGAAGGCCCCCGACTAAGGCAAAGGAAACTGCAAGTGCAACTGTGAAGCCAACAAAAGGTCAACCAGAAAGCCGGTTGAGGAACCGATTAAGGAGGAGGAGGTTGAGTTAGGAACGGGAGCCGAGGGGTCTACCCCTGATCAGGCCAAACTGAAAGAGACAGTAAAGGAAGCTATTGCCCAAGAGGTGCATCAGGTCCTGTCTGGAGTGATGCCCGCCCTGCTTGTGGAATTTGTGGAGCAGGTTAAGGACGACAGTAAGAAGAGTACGGCTTCAGAAAAAGTTGATAAGAAAGGGGCAGTCAAGACTGAGGAGTTGAGCGACGAGGGAGATCGTCTGGGTAACCATGATGGCCCTGAAGTGGAAGAGAGGGCGAAGGGGTGCAGCTACGGGGATTTTCAGAGGTGTAAGCCCCCAACGTTTGATGGTACTGGTAACGCTGCCACTGCTCAGCGTTGGGTTAGGGAAATGGAGGCCGTACTGAAGATCAGTGAGTGCCGTGAAAACCAAAAGGTGAAGTTTGCTTCCCATTCCCTTCTGGATCCAGCACTGTGTTGGTGGGACAACATTGCTGAGTCTTACGGAGAGGAGGCCATTGAGTGGATGAAATGGCCGGAGATGAAGAGGTTGGTGATAGAGGAGTACTGCCCGGAAAGAGAGCTTGACAAGGTCGAGCAAGAGTTTGTGAGTTTGGAGGCTGGAAATATGACTCACCAGGAGTACACTACAAAATTCAATGAAATGGCACGTCTGGTGCCTGATTTGGTAACTCCTGAAGCCAAAAGGATCAAGAGGTACATACAAGGGTTGCCTCTAGACATTCGTAGGGACATGGTCACTACTCGACCTAGTACTTTTAGGTCAGCAGTGGACCTCAGTGGAAGGTTGTACGATCATCGTAGGCCGGTGACAATGGGTGAAACAAGAAAGTTTGGAACACTAATGGGAAGAGGTATGGAAGTGGTAACTACCAACCGGGAAACAAGAAAACGAGAGTGGATGCAAAACAAGCGATCGTGAAGGGGGTAGAAGAAATTAAGAACTGTGGGAAGTGTGGGAGGAGGCATCCCGGGAGTGCCGATTGGGTAGCCATGGGTGCTACCGGTGTGGGAAAACGGGTCACATGGCTAGGGAGTGCCCGGAAGTAAACGAGTGCTTTAACTGCCATGAGTCGGGGCACTATAGCAGGGATTGCAAGAAAGCCAAGCCGGGAAGCTCGGGCACGAGCAGGGGTGATGACAAGGGGGATGATGGAAAGCCCAAGGTCAAGGCAAGGGCTTTCACCATGAACAAGAAGGAAGCAAGGAAGGACCCGGACGTAGTGTCAGGTACGTTCCTTGTCAATGATGTTTGCGCCTCCATATTATTTGATAGTGGTGCCAGTAAGAGTTTCGTATCTGTGTCCTTCTGTGCTACACTAGATGTCCAAACTAAGGAAATAGATGATGCCTTCGAAGTAGAAACAGCCGATGGTAAGTCCATTAGAATAGTCCGGATGATAGAGAACTGCCACATTAAACTAGGAGGCCATTACTTTCCCGCACGATTGTTTGTTATGCCCTTAGGAGGTTTCGATGTCGTACTAGGGATGGATTGGCTAGCTGCCCATGATGCTAACATAGTATGCCAACAGAAGATGATCCGATTAACGGCTCCAGATGGTAGTTCGGTTACGATCTATGGTGATAACGATTGTAAGGTTCCAAGGATCATTTCCATGATCAAGGCGGAGAAATGTATGAGGCGAGGGTGCGGAGCTTATATAGCGTATGTCAAGGATGTCAAAGATAAGGCAAAAGGGTTGTCCGATGTGCCAGTGGTGCGGGACTTTCCTGACATATTCCCAGAGGATCTGCCCGGAGTACCACCAGATAGAGAGATAGAGTTTCAGATTGACTTGCTGTCAGGAGCCCAACCCATTGCTAAAGCACCCTACCGCCTAGCTCCGTCCGAGATGAAGGAGCTCATGTTACAACTGCAGGAACTCCTCGACAAGGGATTCATTAGGCCCAGCATTTCTCCATGGGGCGCTCCCGTGCTGTTTGTGAAGAAGAAGGATGGCAGCATGAGGATGTGTATAGATTACAGGGAGTTGAATAAGCTGACCGTGAAGAATCGGTACCCTCTACCTCGAATAGATGATCTGTTTGATCAGTTGCAAGGGGCAAGTTGGTTCTCCCGGATAGATCTCCGATCCGGATATCACCAACTGAAGGTAAGGGAGCAAGATGTCCCAAAGACGGCCTTCCGAACGCGCTACGGCCACTACGAGTTTCTGGTTATGTCTTTCGGGCTAACCAATGCTCCTGCGGCATTCATGGACTTAATGAATCGCGTGTGCCGCCCGATGCTGGACAGATCGGTGATAGTATTCATTGACGATATCCTGATATACTCAAAGAACGAAGGAGATCATGCTTGTCATATCAAGGAGGTGTTAGAAACTTTACGAAGGGAGAAACTGTATGCGAAGTTCTCTAAATGTGCCTTCTGGCTACGGGAGGTACAGTTTTTAGGGCACGTTATAAATTCCGAGGGAGTAATGGTTGACCCAGCGAAAGTTGAAGCAGTTACGCAATGGAATTCCCAGAGGACACCCTCCGAAATCCGTAGTTTCTTGGGATTGGCTGGTTATTATAGAAGGTTCATCAAAGATTTCTCGAAGATAGCTTCCCCATTAACAAGGTTAACGAGAAAGAACGTGGTTTTCGACTGGGGAAAGGAACAGGAAGATGCGTTCCAGGAATTGAAGGATAGATTAACCAAAGCTCCTATACTAACCCTACCGGAGGGAGATGAAGACCTAACGGTATACTCCGATGCTTCTTACTGCGGGCTAGGCTGTGTGTTGATGCAAAGAGGAAAGGTTATAGCTTACGCATCCAGACAGCTAAAGGACACGGAGGTTAATTACCCGGTTCACGATTTGGAACTTGCCGCAGTAGTGTTCGCATTGAAGATCTGGAGACACTATTTGTATGGAACTAAGTGCGCCATATTTACCGACCACAAAAGTCTGAAATATTTCTTTGTGCAGAAGGACCTAAATATGAGACAAAGGAGGTGGTTGGAGTTGATAAAGGATTACGACTGTGAAATCCATTATCACCCGGGTAAGGCGAACGTGGTAGCCGATGCCCTGAGCCGAAAGGAAGGATATGAACCGATCCGGGTGAAGGCGTGCCAACTAGTAGTGACCGCAGATGTTATGAGGATGATAAGCAAAGCTAAAATAGACGCTTTAAAAGAGCAGCAAATCAATAAGGAAAGGATGGTGGGAAAATTGGATGAATTGGTAGAGAACACCTTGGGTGTTAAGACCTTCCATGGCAGGATATGGGTTCCGAAGCATGGTGACCTGCGGGAAAAGATTATGGATGAAGCGCACAAGACCCGCTACTCAATTCACCCAGGCGCGAATAAGATGTACCACGATTTGAAGAAAGATTATTGGTGGCCCGGGATGAAGAGAGATGTGGTTACGTATGTAAATAAATGTCTCACGTGCCTACAGGTGAAGGCTGAGCACCAAAGACCTTATGGTTATGTTCAGCCATTAGAAGTGCCAGAGTGGAAGTGGGAACATGTTACCATGGACTTCATCACCAAACTACCCCGCACGGCAAAAGGCCACAACGCGATATGGGTGATAGTTGATAGACTAACTAAGAGTGCGCAATTCCTTCCAATCAAGGAAGCAATTAGTTCAGAAAAGCTTGCTGGACTGTTTATCCGAGAAATCGTGGCGCGACATGGTATGCCCGTATCGATTGTTTCAGATAGGGATATGCGGTTCACCTCAAAGTTTTGGAAAAAGTTCAATGAAGAGATGGGTGCGAGGTTGCATGTTAGTACCGCATACCACCCGCAGACCGACGGGCAATCGGAGAGAACTATCCAGACACTGGAGGATATGCTTCGGGCATGCGTTATCGAATTTGGCGGTAACTGGGATGATCATTTGCCACTAGCCGAGTTCTCGTATAACAACAGCTACCACGCCAGTATTAAGATGCCCCCATATGAGTTATTGTACGGTCGACGGTGCAGAACTCCTATTTGTTGGGGTGATGTCGGACAGAAGGAGCTAGGAAGCTTAGAAGTTGTGGAAGCCACAACGGAAAAGTTGGAGAAAATCAAGGCGTATATGAAGGCTGCCAAGGATAGACAAAAGTCATACGCCGACAAAAGAAGGAGACCAATAGAGTTCAGCGTGGGTGACCGGGTAATGCTAAAAGTGTCACCATGGAAGGGAATCGTCCGATTTAGGAAGAGGGGGAAACTGAGTCCCAGGTTCATCGGACCATTCGAGGTACTAGCACGAGTTGGGGACGTAGCTTACAGGCTAGACCTTCCAGAAGAATTAAGTGGGATTCACCCTACCTTTCATGTGTCGCACTTAAGAAAATGTTTAGCACCAAATGAGGCAGTCATACCTCTAGATGACATCGAGGTGGACGAGAAGCTGAACTATGTAGAGCAACCATTGGCTATACTGGATCGGAAGGAGAAACAATTGAGAAATAAAACAGTCAAGCAAGTCAAGGTGCAATGGAAACACCGAAAAGGGTCGGATGCCACCTGGGAATCCGAGGAGGAAATGAGACGCCAATACCCCAACCTGTTTAATGACGAGTCAGGTTTCGAGGACGAAACCTAAATAAGGGGGGGAGACTTGTAACGCCCCGAAATTTCCCAAAACGAGCCATTTAATAATAATAGGCTTTTAAGGGTTAATTTAAGAAATAAAGGGGTAAATTAGTGGGCTATGGATAAAATTAGTCTTAATGGGCTAGACTTGATGGGTTTAAGGGCCCTAATCAGCCCTTAAACATGCATGATCAGATCCATCTCCTCACTTCAACCCTAGCCACCAAAATTTCGTAGAGAGAGAAAGTAGAGAGAGAAAGTGGGAAGAACTCAAGATTTGAGCTTGGAAGATTGAAGGATTGAAGAGCTGGGTGTTTGGAGCATCAAAACCCAAGGAAATAGCAACAAAACAAGGTAAGAATCAACCCCTAAGGCCTTCTGTAGATCAAACCCGGATTCTAGGGTTTTGGGGTTTTGAAAAGTTTAAAGAAACACATAAAGGTCGAATTTTTACGTATGAAAACGTGTAAAAAGCTTAGATTTGGTTTCATGGAAGGTAAACCAAGGATTTGGACGTAAAAAGTTAAGATTTTGGGTTAAAAATGGGCTGGATCTGAGTTTATATTCATCCAGCGAAACTGGATCCCGATCCAGCGAAACTGAGTATTTCATCCAGCGAAACTGCTTAGTTATACAGCGAATCTGAGGGGTTTCCAACGAAACTACAGTTTCGCTGCAGCGAATCTACAAATTCGCTGATAAGTTCGCTAAGTACTTAGACTGACCTTAGATATTTCGAAAGTAGGAAACTCCAAAGAAAGTTGGGCGCTCAAGGCAGCGAATCTGTCTAGCGAAACTAGCAGAAGTGCTGCCCAGCGAAACTGCAGGCGAAACTGCAGTTTCGCTAAAGCGAAACTATGGGCGAAACTATGAAGAAAATGACGTTTTTGTTTTGCATGTTAACTTTCGTGCAGCTAGAGTATTCAGGCTATAGCCTAAGTGACTTAGAATTTAAGCTACTTGGACGAGTTCAGGTGAGTTCTAGATCCCCTATTTTACACATGATTTAACTGTTTTGGGGCGGTATGCATACTAAGATACATACTTTTTATGATCAGTTCTTTTAAAGTAAAGCTTTACATACTATCTTATATGAGAAATGGGGTGTTATAATGAATTGATAGTGTGTTTTTCCTTATCGAGATGTAACCTTGTAGTGATGAATTGCCTTCGAGATGTGTTGTGTTATATATATATATATATAACTTAAATAAGAAAGTGAAACGTAAAGAAAGGTTATGTGGCCCATAACGTGTACCTGGATAAAGTAAAGTCTTGCAAGTAAAGTCCTGCAGGCAAGGGATAAAGTAAAGGCTTGCAAGCAATGGCTAAAGGAGGGTTGCATTTGTTGTGCCCTCACCCGGATAAAGTAATGCTCGAACGGGCAGGTCTGTAAGCCCTGAATTGGCATGACAATAATGGCCCGATCGAGTACGACTGTAAGCCCTTAATTGGCGTGTCGGTAAAGTCCTAGGCGAGCCTAGGCACCGATAGTGACAGAGAATTGACGGATAAAGAAGAGTAATAAATAACAAGAAATGAAAAGTAATGATAAAGTATCGATAAAGTGATAGCCTGTATGTATTGATGCGTGATAGATGAGAATTATTTTCAACTGATAAAGCTAATGTCTCTTACAAAAGTTATTTAGCAAAGTAAACCTAGAATTCACTCAGCGAAGCTGACTTTTGTATGCATATCAGTTGACAGGTAAGAGTTAGAGCGATGGAATAGAGGCATGGGACTGAAGCTTCTTGGCACTAGAAGACTGGAATCCCGGATGAAGAAAAGCTAAACAAAGAACTCCTAAATAGTTTTGTGGATTAAAGACAATGCTTATATTTTACTTGTAATGAATTGAAATGACAGTATTTTTCCGCTGCAATATATATTTTATACGTATATGAGTAAATGATTGTTTTAACTCGATGTTTTGCTGTGAATGACCAACTGTGAGGCTTCCCTGAGAGAGGTGGGCCTTACACCTACCCAAGCCCTCGAAGATGTTATTGGTAAAAGTTCTAAGGCATTTTTCCTCGTTCACGAACAACCATTCTAACTGAAAAAAATAGTATAACTTAAATAGGATAACTTACAAGTCTTTCAAATACGTTTACTTACAAATGGTTGATGGCAGAGAAACAGCCGGCGCGGTGAATCCTTGCTCCTTAGGTTTTCCTCATCATTTAACACCGCAGACCAGCAGTCTATGATGTTTCCATACACCTCTCTACTAGCCTCTAGTGTTCGTAGAATAAAAATCTCTGTCCTAACCCCCATTGGAGTGTCAAAAACTTGTTTGCTGCATTAACGTACCAAGAAACTATTATTACTAAATATCGAGAGGCGTAACTAAATTTGAATTTTTTTTACCTCGGGTCTGCCTTGAAGATTAGATCCCATATTGCGTCTTCTTCCTTGTTGAACAATGGTTCTATTGTTGTTCCCCTAATTTTGTATGGGGATTTTACCTTTGACGACACCATTCTTTTTCTTCGTGTAATTCTCCTTCCTTCTTTATTGTCCTCCACCTCTTTCTCTGCACATTTCAATAGGGTAAACAATACCGAAATTATGTAACAGTCTATTCTTTATTCAGTGTTGGAAAATCACAAAAAATCATTCTTATTTTTTACATAAAGGTTGGCTTATGTCATTACCTCCAACAGTATTAATCTTTTTGCATTCATCATTCTTTCTTTCTATGGCCACTGTATCCTCTTCTTTGCTTCCACTCTCTGTTTCTTTGATATTTTGCAACACAGTTATACTTACATCAACGTCTAATTTGAAATTTGTACTACATACCCAAATGGGGTCAGAACACATTTTTTTACTTGTTATTACATCAGCTTACATTATGTTACATTGTTAAAAAGATTAGACTAAACCATATGACTTCTGTTAGACGGTAAACAATTTATAAGGGGAGACTATAAAGCAACACAAGAAGCTGTACCTGTTGACTTTCTTCCATACTCCTGTGACAAACCCAAACTGAAAGACGGTCCACCCAACTTGCTTGATGTATTATTTGGAACTAGAACCACACAAACATTTGGATTAAATGTTTATGTTGATTAAAATTTTCTTTAATCACCATACAATATATTACATTATAAAAATTATACTAAACACATCATTTATGTTTGATTGTAAACAACATATTATATTTTCTACTACACCCTTTAATCTATTATTTTGTAAAACACCGTATTCAATAATTAATTACAGTAACTTACGTCAGAATGTTCAAGTTTTCTGTGGTATTTATTACCATCATATTAATGTCTGATTTCTAAGTACGACATGTCACAATGCTACAATATGTTACTCATTAAAAACATTTACATTACATTTGAAAGGAGAATTTATCTACACACAATAACTTGTACCTGTTGTCTTTTTCTCAAATTCCTGTGACAAACCCAAACTGAAAGATGGCACACCCAACTTGCATGATGTATTATGTGGCACTACAAGTACCGAAACATTAGGAATTAAAATTTATTAACGAATTTCTTTTAGTTTGTAACAAAGTGTGTAAAATGTTTTCCAAATTTTGTAACCTTTTATTTTTTTCGTCCAACTCTTTCTTGACCTTCTCCAACAGATTTTTGGGTATCATATCCTCATTCTCCTCGTTACTTGTTATCATTTCTAAACCTACAATAAAGAAGAGTTTATACATTTTTTCTTGTTCCGACAACTTTCCAAAATATAGCCTTGATTTTTTGAGACAAACCTGGGGTCGCCGTTTTGCTCATGTCTGCTGAACTTGTATCCACCTTCTTCCCGCTCTTAAATGGATTATTTATAATATCACTTTTAGTGTATCCTGCAGGAAGTAAAGTTTATATTGTTACGACAATGATTAAATTAGAACTAAAAGTACATAGAAAATAAAGATGTTTTAACCAATGTAATAAAAACACCGTAAGTTTACATACTTCTGACGACTTTTGGACCAATGTCTGTCACCTTTTTCGATATAGCACTTTCCCCTTCTATCCCCACTGATGCTTTTCCTTTTATCCCACCCTCGTTTATTGTGAAGCTCTCTAAGACAGTTGTAATTCCATCAGCATCACACTTATATTTTTTAGTATCCAAAGTAAATGATCAGAATACATATATTTACCTGAGGTTACATCATCTTACATTAGGTTACAATGTTAAACATCTGTTTATTTTGTTTACTTTACCTCAGCACGTACTACATTCAAGTGCCACATTTCTAGTTTCTATAGTTTTTTCGTACAAAATGTTGTACTATGCATTCCCCTGTAAACAACCTTAGCCTAGGTCCAAATGTACAAGTTGTATGTGATATTTCTTACCATCAAATAATGGTACCTGCTTTAATTCTAACATTATGTAACATCATGCTACAATATGTTACACTAGCAAATGTATATTAACCACATTAGTACCCTTTGACTATAAACAATAGATGTTACTTTGTACTATACCCTTTAAGCTACATTTTTCTAACACACTGTATTTAATATTTAATTTACATTATCTTAGGTTGAATGTACAACTTTTATGGGGTATTTATCACCTTCCCTTTAATTGTCAGTACTATAAATTTTACATGTTCTTAAATCATGTTACAATATGTTACTATTTGGTACGTAATGGTAAAATATGGTCCCCTGCTCAAGATGTTACCTGTCTCTGATATAGGATTTTTATCGTCTTGTGACAAGCCGAGGCTAAACGATGGACCTCCCAGTTTTGTTGGTGGATGTGCTATGAAAGGCACGACCATATATTGAACGAAACGTTAGCACATAATATCTTGTATATGTCGTACAACACACTAAGATGCTGTTAGAAGCAATCAAATTGTTACATTTCAAACGTGAATGTATATGATCACATTATGCTTTTACCTGTTGTGTTTTTCGCAAACTCCTGTGACAAGCCCAAACTGAAGGACGGTTCACCCAACTTGCATGATGTATTATGTGGAACTACGATAACATAAACATTATTAGATAACAATTGTTTCTTAATCATTTCATTATGTTTCTAACAAAGTGCATTTTAACTATTTCGAAAGTTGATAACCTTTTAATGTATTTTCTTCCCACTCTTTCGTGATCTTTTCCATCATATTTTTGGATATCATAGCCTCATCCTGCTGCTGAGTTGTTAGCGTTTGCAAACCTACGACGATTAATAGTTTTTACACATTTCATTAATGTTAGAAATTTCCATATATAGCAGTCCTGTTTTGATACAAACCTTGTTCCGCTTCTTCAAACATGTGTACCGAACTTTTATCCACCTTTTTCCCGCTCTTATATGGATGACTTATTATATCACTTTTAGTATAACCTGTAGAAAATAAAGTTGAAACTTAAAGAAAAGGAATAAACTTTAAGTTAAAAAAATGTCTTAAGCAATTTAATAACAAGTCTCTAAGTTTAAGTACCTTTGATGACCTTCGGACCAAAGTCTTTATTAAACTTCTTGTATTCATCAAATTTTCCTTCTATTCCCACTAAAGTGTCTTCGTTTTTTTCACCATCTGCAACTGTGAACATTTCCAACACGGTTGTAATACCATCTACGTGAAAGTTAAATTGTTGAGTACGGTAAAAAGAGTGATCGGCCTATATATGTCTACTTCCTCCTACAGGATGTTACATGATGTTACAATAAGAATAGAAAATTGAGTTACCACATAACTACTGTTTCAATTTTAAAAATCATATTATTTGGCTACGTTTGTACTGCATGTACTACTTTATGTCGTGCTTTCTTAGCATCAGATGCTCTAAATCATACATGTTCTTACATCATTCGACAATAACTTACACTCTCCAATTTATTCAAAACAACTACACTTTTCTTTGACTACAAAGCAAATGCTAATATTTTCTGTATTATAACCTTTATTTTTTCTAACAAATTTGATGCAAAGACATACTTGTTCCTCCAATTTCTTCCCCACCACTTAACACTTTATTGTTAGCTACCTTTTTTTCGCCCTCATCATTTGAACGTCTTCCATCAAATTCCTTCTTCTTCAACAACTCCCCAGCTTCTAAGGATTACAATGTCCATTCAAAGTACTTTTACTTTACAAACTTTAATAAAGTAGGAAAAATCACATTATATAATTACCTGTTGGTGTCATACGTTCTTCGTCATTAGTCATTTCGGACATTTCTTGGAGATTAACTGCCTCATCAACTTTAAAGCTTCGATCACCTGAACTTCTGCCTAACAGCTCTCCTCCTGTGACAATTGAGATCATTAAAAAATGTATTTGTTTTCCATATAATTGCTTTTTATGAAACTACAAACTACATACCATACGTATATTGGTTTTCCTTATCTCTAAAAACATCATCTTCTTCACTCTCAATAGAGGTTGTCTATTTTTATTAACTTCCATACAAACCTTAAAAATCAAATCATCCAACAACTGTTCCTTTTCCAAATTACCTTCTTCCTTATCATCATGCATTTTCGTAGGAGAGCATAGTGGTCTAGGTTTATGGTTGAACACGGTTTCAAAACTACACAATAATCTATCAGCTGCGGCTACTTTCTTTCCCACGGCCAGCATTTCTAATATTCCCAACTCAAGTTCAGTCTTTAGCTGCATAACTTTGTTCATAACTTTCTCAAGACGTGCAATATTCCCCTGGAATTTATGTTTAATAACAATAAAAATCATCATTCATGTTACCTGGTCTGTATTACAATGTATTACATTGACAAGAATGTTAAAATTTTATAATTCTTACCTTCTTATGAACTTTAGAAGCAACGTTGTCATCTTCCGTACTAGTACCTTCTTTCCCTTTTCCTCTAATATCTGCCCCACTCTCTAACAGCTCACCTCTACCAAATCCCCCATTTGTTATTTCAATTTTTTCCTCTTATTTTCAATTTTTCAAAATTCCAACATTGAATCACAGCTTTTGATTTGTCATACTCCATACCCCGGCAGCTCTTCCCACCCGCGTACAACAACTGTCTTGAAAAAAAAATGGACGTTACAAATAATTAAAGTAATTTCAGGTCAAAATCAATAACAATTATAAAGAAAAGATGTACATAAGCTTTCAGATGGTGTAATATACCGTAAGTACGGTTAATGGGCCAGTGTATGGTTTCTTGTTTTTTCGGTCCCAAGTCAATTTGCTGGTTTTAAGTCTGCTACACACATAAGCACACCAATTTATCTGCCTAACCTCGAATCGGTTGTTAAGCTGGTAGATTGCATTCAGTTTACATTTCCCATGGGCATGACATTCCACCATAGTAGACAAGAACAATGCCAAAAAATCAAGTTCGAAGTGGTGAATGTTATCAACTACAGTGTTTGATATCCTAGCAACGATATCCGCTGGTGAAATGTATGAATCCCCATATGAAGTTCTCCAATCCTCAACAACTGAACTTTTAAGATCTGGTTCTTCTAAACTATCTAAAACAATACCTTCTTTTGGAATACCGAGTAATTGGTGTATTGCCTCCTCATCTACTTTTATTTTCCCACATGGCAAATCTAATTCCATTGTTTCCTCATTCAAAACTTCTAAGACATAGTATCCTAGTCTTTGGGGGATTCCATCAACCTTCATTAGCAGAAGTTTACCAAAACCCATTCTCTCTACAATATTACGTTGTTCATTGTTTAGTAAGGTAACCACTTTTGTCATTGGTGTTGGAGAACATCTATTAAGTATCATAGGATACTTTTTGTATTTCTTATGCACAACGTTTTTCCCCTTATGTTTCATATTTTCTATATCTAACTTACTATAATCTATCTTCCGCCTACTACGACTGCTACTTTCCACACACAGCACCTCCTTACCTGCAAGAAACATTATCAAATCATGACTACTTACTTAACTTCAATTATACATTTTAATCATTAAGTTATATTATATTAATTAATTAATGTATAATAAATTAATCATATTTATGTCTTATTAATAATTTTATTTAATTCTACTAATATAATTGAATGATAAGACAAGTATAAGTTATGTCTTACCTTTTACCGGGGATTTATCTTTCTTCTTACAGTCGGCTGTATCAGTCAATTTCCCCAACACACAAGCCCCTGAATTTTTTAGCAAGCGTTTATTATCCATAATGGTTTTTTGAAGTCGTACAATCAACTTAAAAGAACATTCCTTACTCTTTGCGTTTCGACGAACACTAGTTCCTCCAGAAGATAGTAATGAAATAACCGGAACAACAGTACCTTCTTCCAATACTGTTACTCAGAAATAAATGGTTGAAAAATACGAGCACTATAATAAAGTGGGGGTTGTATGTCTTATAATTAATTACATAACAAAGTTTTCAACACCTTACCAGCTTTTCTCTTATTTCTTGCTTTAGCACGCACACTTGGATCGGCCGACGACACTAGCGATATGATTTTCATGTTTGATGCATCTGCAATTCGTTTCAATTTAAAATTAGGGAAAAAAAATTTTCTTATGGTTAATAAGGTTATAAACGTTTCTAATATATAAACAAAATATGATTATGTAATTATAAACAAACTTTGGTTACTTTGTCCACCACTGTCTATCTCTATAGGGTTCCCGGCAGTGTTAGTAAAACGGGTGAAACATTTGCGAGCTATTCTTTCACTGCTACGACCTGTTTATTAGAGTTAATCATAATGCGCTAAGAAATTGTTATTAATCGTACTTCCTTACAAGGTGACAAAAGATAGGTGCACCATTTAACACAAACCTGCAGAGTGCCTCCATTTGTTTGAACTACTTCCAACATTGATATTCTTACTGCCTTTTTTTCTATTACATTCACCAAAAATACATAAAACCTATCGAGTCAGTACGTAATTAAATGTATCTACATATGGATTAATTGGAGTTGGAATGACTCGTCCATTGGGTACACATTTTTTTTCGTTCTAATATTAATTTAAGTTTAATTATACATAAAATTAACTAAATTGCAGGTGTAGATACAGTCATAAGTGAAAGTAGGCGTCGCGTTTGTGTAATCATTTCTACTACCCGTTATTACCCTCTGTTACATGAGTTTACATAACTTTACTGAACATTACACGTCTACTACATATAACAACAAATGAAATGACTGCGCATTGTTAATAAAACCAGATTTTAATGTCATTTAATTTGAATGTAATTAAACATAAATCAAAGCAACACGTAATTTCATCTTAGGAATGAAATAAAAAATGTCCCTTTCCTTTTTTAAGTACGACAATAACTTTTATTACATACAATTACAACAAACATTTCAAGAGTTCATTTTAAAACTCCAAACACTTTGCGTCAGATGCAATAGTTGAAACAATATTACATTTTATGAATTACTATAGTTAGTATAGAATTTCATTTACCAAAATAACCTTTACATTAACTTTTCAAACAATATCAACAAAGAACATGTACATAACCAAAAAAAATTCCATAGTTCCAGAGAATGAAATGACATACCAATTTCAAAAAAATAAACCATATCATACAGAAAATGATGATTTAGTACAAAGTGAGAATCATACTATGCATACAACGCATATATAGTGTAGTCCATTAGAGTCCTCAATTTCAATTTCTATACTTTAACATTATTCTCAATTTCATTTAACAAAAACATTCATTAACACAAACATACACGGGTCGTTTAATATAAAATAAACAAAGTTTGAACTTTTCTAAAACAAAGTATAGACATGTGTAGATCTTTGCTAGCAAACATTACAAAGTGTAAAATAATTCCAAATATTAAACAAGGATAACATATTTTAAGAACGGAATTTTTCTTTTTAAACGTAATGTGTACTAATTAAATCACTTACCCAATTGTTGCCTCCTCCATTTTCTTTTTGTAGGACAATGAATCCTCACTTTCTTATGAACGCTTTCCTTTACCTACACCCAAAAAGTATAATCGATAAACCAATGTTTAGTCTAAAATGTCACCGTCCCACTATTTACACACAGAACATCAGATAATAATAGATGGAAAGGGAATTTTGTGGTTGGGGAACATACTTAGTTGAATTATAAAAATTGAATTTCAGTTGGATGTCAATTTCATAAATGTGTGGGTTACCTTTGGGTGGTGGTTAACTATGTAGAGTTACAAATTTTAAATTACATGCATACCCTTATAAGGGTTATGGAGGCCTGCAATGTTGAATAATTTAATTAAAAAAATTTCTGCCACTTACATGAACATTTACTTTAAAGATGAATGGTTAACAATTCTGTTTAAGGTTTATTACAGAAACAATTGGGTCTATAAATTTAGGCCTTTGCAAACAAACACACACCCACCTTAAATGAGCTGCATTTTCTTGGGTTACCAGTCACATGTGGTTAAATGTAAATACACATTCTTACATAGTTGTTCACCTTAATCCTACGATGAACTACATTTTATTGGTTACCAGTAACATGTGATTACATGTAAATACACATTCTTACATACTTGTCCACCTACTCTTACATAATAGTTTAACTTACAACCCCAAGTAATACCAACTTCATAGATCTGCATTTTTTTGGTGACCACTAACATGTGGTTACATGTAGATACACATTCTTACATACTTGTCCACATTTACAACCCAAATTAATACCACAACTTCGTTTATGTTTGTTGTTCCTGTACTCAACAGTATGTAACAGGACTACTTACTTATAACAAAACCGGCTACGATATATAGTCTAACTAATTTAAGTTAAAACGATAGTAATACCTTTAATGACCTGCATTTCTTAGGTTACCAGTAACAGGGGTTTTAATGTAAATACAAATTCGTACATACTTGTCCACGTACTACTACAGTAAATTGCAACCACCGATATGTAACAAGAATAGTGACTTATAACAAAACAGGATTCGATATTCAGTCTCAGTACTTTAATTTACAACCCAAAGTAATACCTCAAATTCTAAATTCGAAATTGTAACTTCATGAATAACCAAATATATGCTTATCTCCCAAAAATACATTACTAACAATATGTTTTATCACTTTTATGCGTGTTGTTCCTCTACTTTTAACTTCCTGTAAACAAAACGAATCTTAAAACCAAGCAGAACCTATATTCATAGGTAATGTAAGTAACATTGGCCGACATTGAATCTTCCCTAACCTAACAGTTTTCCTCAGTTTCATTTGAAGAATCAATGTCCCATTAAAACGAAAACGAAAGCACATTTTCTAGGGTTTGCAGCAATTCGAGCAACAACATAAGAGAAATCATATATACCGTCGGAGGTTTTGGATGCAAAGAACACGAAATTAACCAAATTTCACAAAATTAAGTACCAAACTACAATTACGAAAACAATTTCAAAGTCCATGGGTTCTCAAATTAAAGGACTTACCTTTTTCGTCCCCTCGTTCTTCTTCTGAAACAAAATGAAAATTCTTTTCGTATGCACCGCTTTCCGTCGATTTGAAGATAAACCCAAATCGATTTTCAATTTTGAACTTCGAAAACCTTCATGTCGATGTTTTAAGGAACACGTGACCAAGGAACCACAGACCGAGTATGGGTTGTTTCGTATGCACTGCTTTTCGTCGATTTGAAGATAAACCCAAATCGATTTTCAATTTTGAACTTCGAAAACCTTCCTGTCGATGTTTTAAGGAACACGTGACCAAGGAACCACAGACCGAGTATGGATTGCTTCGCAGCCTTCAGTTCTCTCGATTTCTCATGTGTAAAATTTGGAATGTTTCGAGAGTATGGAATATTTCAATGGTTTCAATGGTTACGGTTAGGAAGAAATTTGAAAAGGGGGTGGTTGTGAAGAATGAGTGATTTGACAGTTGCTTTTGGAGCACACTACGTTTTGTACGGTTTATTATTTCAAGGCATCAGCCAAATTACCTATTTACCCTTCAAAGAGGAATTGAGACCTGCAACACATGTTTATTTAATTACAAATAATCATGTCCCTTAGATCAAAACTAACTTTTCAGATCAACGATACAAAGATGGGTTAAATGGTTTTGACATAAAGGAGGGGTTCTCAAATTAACCCCACCCTATATATATATATATATATATATATATATATATATATATATATATATTAACTCTTATATATAATTGTTTAATTAAGAAATAGTGGGACTCATATAAATTAATTTATATTTATATATTTTGTCTTTTAGTTGGGGGGTATTTTAGACTTTTCACCTCTACTTAACTGAAAAACTTAACAGAAGTTAGTGTCAGGGACCAATCGTGTTACGAGTTGGCAAACAATAAGGACCAAACCTGTAATTTCATAAAAGTTGCGACCAATATTGCAATATGGGTAAAGCGCAGGGGCCAATCGTGTAATTAACTCTACATAAAATATATAAAAAAAGCTTGTTAGGTTCGTGAGCAGGCTCGAGCTCGATATGTAAAGCTTAGGCTCAATAAATTAATGAACATTTTTAGGCTCCGGCTCAGCTCGAGCTTGCTAAAGCTTGGCTCATTTCGAGCTTTTTTTGGCAGCCTTAGGGATGAGATTCGACAAAAGGGGCCAAGGTCCGGGGCCCTTGTATAGGCCCTCTTTATCGTGAAGATCTTTACAACGTGGTGTTTGGATCGTCAAAATTCAATAAAACCCTAGTTAAACTGTTTTTCTTTCATTTACTGTAGTTTGCTGATTGTAATCCATAATCGAGTGGTCTTTATAGTCAATCTTGGGAAAATGCTTTATTAAACATTAGAAGTATCAGTAATCAGATAATCTTATATGAAAATACATTTAAATAATTGAAACATGGATTTAGAAAACAATCTAGAACGCAAACCAACAACATAGACAACATTTAACGGAATCGTATTGGTTTTATGTTAAATATTGGGTGAACATGGGTGAAAAAGAATGAATTGGGGTGAACTAGAACCAATTAACGAATTGGACAAAAGCTTATAGAAAACTCGGGACAACTTGTACATGGCATAACTTGACCATAGAAGATCATTGTCTAATTTTATGTCTAAATGCAAGTTCTAAGAACTCTCTTTTCCACCCAATTGGTCTCACCTTAAACTGATCACATTTAAAACTCCAAACAATCAAAACAAATTCAAAGGTCTATACTAGAAATTTCTAGCAGAATATTGGTATGAGTTCACAAGATCAAAACTCTCATATACTTATCCAATTGTTTTGATTCCTGATCTGAGAGTTATTTTGAGAGTTAGATTTCCAACCCCACTGTTTGCATTGTTTCATTACCGTAAAGACCTCCGAGCATCCTACACAAATTTAGTGCATGCATAACTCTACAAGCTAAAATGTTAGGCTAAAAATATAGCGTTTAAGATAACATTTAAATTACCACAAAGAGTTAATAAACATGAGGAATGATCAAACATAAATGTTTAATGGTAAGAAACTCGAAGTTAAATAATCTTTAAACTTCAAGCTAAATTGTGTACGCTAACAAACATAAACTATCACAAGAACATAAATTGAACAACATATCAATTCAAGATTATGAATACTTAGACGAGACGTTGAACTTGAACATATAACGAACCACGTTTTTTGATAATTAGTTTATGGTTGAATATTAAGGACCTGACTATGTAGATTACAATGAATGTATATCTGATCAATTAGTAACCTGTCCTTAATTTGCTCTTATGATGTAGTTTGTATGTGACTTTTTAAGTTTCACAATGTCTTTTTATTATTGTTTTACTTTGGGGGAAAACATATTCAACTATTTTAGAATATGTCACGCTTTTTACTTATTTTGGACTGACATTTGTGGTTTGGGTCATAACATCAAATCCAGATGTCCTTCATGAGGTCTACACTTGTTCTTGCGTCCCCATGTTATTTTTCATGACCATTTAACTCTGGTTTGGGTGTCATGGAGAGTTATTGTTAGCACTAACGAGTTGACACCCCACACTTTTTGTCAATATGCTAGTTAAGACTGACTAGGCCATGATGAACCTTTGAGTGAATATAATATGACTGACTTGTGCTTGTGCTTGTGCTTGTACATGGATCATATATATCGTTAGGTTTGGTTTTGAACCTGAGTTAGTATTTAGACTGATTACGTACTTATTGACACACAACTATGATACTTGGCTTACATGACAAATTATTTTGACTTATTAAACTTGAACTCAACATCTGTTGACTTTTTAAATCGTATCTTTTCATGTGATAGGCTTCCGCTGAACTAACCAGATGGGCCGCCCAAACCTAGAGCTGACATTGAAATCAGAACGTTTGAAATTTGACTGATCTAGCTAGAGAGACTGGTAGATGAGACCATCCTATTTTGGGCAGTACACATTTAAACTGTTCTGTTATGTCTGGTTATAGAACTAGTTGTGAACTTGTATGTCTGGTTTGGTTCATTTGTACTTGGTTGCGCGTGTTTTGCATTGGTTGTCGCGGTTTAGGAACTTTAGATAATGTTTGTGTTCATTTTATATTTCGTAATAGTAATGGCTACCCTTGGCACTAGTTTTTTATGTGTCGGGCAACGTCATGATCTATTAATAGAAAATGCATTTAGTGATTATCTTAAACCTTCAATATGTTATGACGATTCCATCCATCATATCCTTGTGTTTTCGCTATCGGTGTGGACATGACACATAGCATCCCACCATACTCTCCATTTATGGGCTGATAAAAATAGTATGCCCACTGGTAGGAGTCGTAGACGCATGAAATAGAACATGATCCAGGAACTTTCTAGGAAGATGAGTATGACCATGAGAGTGTGTGATCATAGAATGAGATGGATCCAATGGAGAAGGAGGAGCAGGTGAAAGAGAAGAAGACAAAGAGGAAGAAGAAGATGGACATAGGGTGTAAACAAGTCAAGTCGGCTAGCAAGCTATTCGGGATCGGATTGAAAAGGCTCGAAATGATCTAGCTTAAATGAACTCGAGCTCACATTATGGTTTGTTTAATAAACAGAGCCTCAGCTTCAGATATGAAGCTCGACCTGGCTTACGAGCCTAAACAAGCTTTTTGTTTATATAATTTTTTATTTACATATTAAACATATATAAATAAGTATTACATAAATCATATATATATATATATATTATTTATGATAAAAATAATCAAATAATATATATTATGTTATATATAAAAAGTACGATTATAAATAAATATAAAAATTAAACTCTTAATAATTTAACAATAAAGGATCCGAGCTCGAGCCTAAAAAATTTCTGGCGAGCCGAGCTCGAGCTATAAAAATGAAACTACAAACGAGTCGAGCTCGAGTTCGAGATTTGTAAAACCTAAACGAGCCGAGCTTGATCCAAGCGAGCTCGGGCTTGGCTAAGCTTGTTTACACACCTAGAAGGGGGAGAAGAAGAAAACTAGGATGTGTGAAATAAAAAAAGAAGGGGTGGCATAATAGTAGATGGAGAAGGAATGTGAGATGAGAATGAAGTAGAAATATCTGGAACGTGAAAAAGGATTCATGAAAAATGACATGACGGGAGGTAAAAGTATGACAAAAATGTGGATCATAACATAGGTATCCACGATGATGAGGAGCATATCCCAGAAACAAGCAAGGAACATATTTACATGATCAATTGTCAATAAGAGTATCACCCAAAAACGAATAACATAAACCCCTAGAAGTGTAAAGAATAGAATAATCAAGACGAGAACCAAATTAGACCTCATATGAGCAAGAATGATAATCTTGTTGAAGATAATCGGTGATGAGAAAGATTTTATGGTATATGCACCATACTATAAGTGCTTAGGTATATGCACAACATAATGGTTGAACTGTCTCATAAAGATGGTAGTTTTCCCTCTCAGCAACCCCATTTTGTCAGGATGTGTAAGCATAATAAATCCAATGTGAAATACGAGAGTCAGACAAATATTTGGCCATTTAGTCTAGAGTAATTTTAGAAGCTCCAACACATTATAAGTACTTATTGTACATAAGAACAAATTCTCAACAAGAGGTCTAAAATTGCAGAAGGCCTCCACTGCTTGAAAGCGATGAGTTAAAGGATACACCCATATAAATCGATTGTAATCACCATAAAAGAGAAAAAATGGTAACTAAATCTAGAAATAACACGAGATAGGCCTCATATATCATAATGTATATCATGTGAAGGAAAAATATAGTGAGTTACAACAATGTGAAATGGTAATCTAGTAGATTTCAAAAAATGAAAAGAGTTACAAGGTTTACTCATAGATTCATTTGACAAGTTCAAAAATATAAGTTTAGCTGACACAGCATCACACCGATGAAGTAGAAACAACAGGTACAACTGATGAGCACTAGCATGTGTGTGGTGGAGGATTTGCAAATGTGTAAACAGATAAGCCAAAAAGTGAGAACAAAACAATAACATGATGGTCAAGCACAAGCGATGAAATGGATATAAGGTTTATGGCTAAGCCAAGAACCACATGCACATGTTTAAGTAAAAGAGTGGAGTGTGATAAATGAAGAAAAGAGTGGCCAATATGAGAGATAGTAAGTGCCATATCATTGACAATAATGCCTTCTCAGAATCACGATATGGAGTAGCACCATGAATCATAGAAATGTTAGGAAGTAATATGAGCGGTAGCACCAGATTCAGGGATCTAAAAGTCAACTCGTAGGCACATGTCTACAACATCAGAAGAAAGACCAAATAAGAAGATATCAAATGACTCAATTCAGTCCTAAAGAAGTAGAGGACTAATTTGGTTGAACCAGAAGTTTGGCTAGAGGTCAAAGAACTAGGAAGGCTTAACCCATAACCATAACTAGGACCAAAGGAGTTGACTCGTGGTTCGTGTCCATAACGGGACCAAAAAGAATTGGAGGCTCGCCATGACCTTTACCATGCGAAACTAATCCGAAGTTGAAAGATCCACATAAATTTAACCTAAAGCCATAGAAGTCAATATATTCCTCATTTTGATCTAGGTTTGCTCAAAACCTAACGTTGTGTTCTCGAATTTACTTAAGGAAAGAAAACAAAAGAAACTTTCCTTTCCTTTCCTTCCATTTCATTTCTTTTCCTTCCTTAAATGAACTCCAAAACATAATGTTCTTACTTTCTCTTTATTTTTATATTTAAAAAACTCTAGAACACAACTGTATTTTTTTCCTTTCAATTCATTTCTTTTCTCTTCTTAAATGAACTTGGGAACATAGCTTAAGGTTTACCCTGTACCTTCAGTTCAACGATTCCGACCAACAAAAAAACCACCACGAAAGCCATTCCGGCCACCAAAATGATGACCTCGACCAGAGTTATTAGACCATCAACCATTAAAGTTGCGAGTGGGAGAGAAATTGTGCGATGCAAGAACCTAAAATAACTATTGGTGACTCGATGACCTTTCTTAGGACAGATTTGACATACAACAGTTTTATTTGATGATTCAAGTGAAGAATCGCACAGATTCAAGGCTACCCTAGCACTAATCGGTTGTGTAACAATAGTTTGCTGAGTTTTTTGAGATTCATAAGTAAAGTAATTTTGAGCTTAATTGGTTCTCATATTCAGCATAAACATGTTATAATTCCAATTTAGACCTTACAACACTTAAAGAATAAGCATAACATCTGAAATTGGGTCACAGACAGTGCGAAGAGTATCAACAATTGAGTTTACTTTGGTACTATATTCAACGATATACGTTAAATTTTGCTTCAACTAATGAAATTTAGTACGCAGTTATGATTGATGAGCAAATACTTGTTGATCAAAGGACTCTTCAATAACACTCCACAACTTGGTAGTAGTTTTGATGCCAACCACAAGAGAATCAAAGGCTGGTGAGAGTGTAGCAGGTTACCCAAGTAGCACATATGAATCAGTTCGTTACCACAATCGACACCCAGGTGCATCAACAACAGGAATTGGTATGTGTTTATTCAAAAACTACAACGGATCTATAGAATCGACAACTGTCACGATCAGATGCTTCCAAGAAAAAAAATAGTATCATCCAACTTAATTGTGAGAAAAGGTGATGGTTGCGAGACTGAAGACCTGACGATGACATGAAAGACTAAAGAAATGAAAAGAAAACTAGAAGATTTATATAAGAAATTTTTTTTTGCTAGAGTCTTGATCGGAGAAGACCAGTAAGTTACTGTGAAAAGGCAATTATGCGACCAGAATCAGAGTTGATAGCTCTAATACCATCAAGATGCATAGAGATGAACACAATCAATCCAATGTATGTTAACTTTCTAACTAATATACTGCTCTCTTTTATATAGACAAGAGAGTAACAACGTATAAGCATGGCTAGAAGCTATACTACATCTCCTAACTAACTCAACTAACTAAATACTCTCTGATATTGTCTAAAGATGGTGATATAAGTATAAATCTTACATCTATCTCATTATATAAAAAGATTATTTCATATGAGAAATAGTTTATGATATCATGAAGTTTAATTGGCTTAGGGGCTATTTGGTAATTTCTGAATGATTAAGGGGCTGTTTGGTTGGGTCTAACCGACCCCGATCAGACGTGCACGCATGACTCGGTCAGACGTGCCTTTGTTTGGTTGCTTGCATCTTACCGGAGAATAGGTCTGACCGAACCCCTTATTCGGTCAGAACTAAACCCACATCTGACCCAAGTCAGACGTGGATTCGGTCGGCAACGTGGTTCACGGTGGTGGTTCGCGATGGTGGTTGAGGAAGAAGATGACCAAACATACCTCACAGTGGTGGTTTGCGACGTTGTTCACGGTGGTGATTTACGACGTGGTTCACGGTGGTGGTTCGTGACGTGGTTTACAGTGGTGGTTCGCAACAGTGGTTCACAAGCTCTCTGTCTATCTCGCTTGGGCCTTGGGGTGGTGGTGGATCTAGGGTTTGAGGGTTGTGGGGTGAGGGAGAAGATGCTCGTGAAACAAACAGTCTAAACCATTAATTGCTGAAGCATTCAGACATCTGAACCATTAAAGTGGCTGATTCAAATACTGCCAAACAACTCCTTAGATGGAAAAGAATTAAAGATTAGATCAAAATTTACTTTGAAGAACCAACCTCCAAGTGTAAATCCACCATAAATTAATCTAAAATGAGATATTGAAGGGAAATAAACATAATGTTTAAAAATCATGTCTGATCATAAAATCATGTCTGACATCGGCCTGTAAACTGGCTTTCGATTCATCCCGCACTGCTGGTTCTACTTACAAATAACAGCCCACTTGAAGCTCTTGATTCCATGGCACAACTAATCAAAGTAGCCTTGCCATCCTACCTATTTAAAGTTTACAAAAATGCTTTGCTATGTTTCTTTCAATAAGATAGTGGTTTGTTATTCTTCTTTATAAGAATTCCTAATATGTGTTTGAATCACAATATAACTAAATTTATAATCCAAAATCAACTAAACCAACTAAACCAACTAAAACCAACCGACAGCAATTAACTTAACTCAAACAAAATATCTTTTCTGATAACCAAATTATCAGAACTATTTTATACAAAAGCTGTCAGTTATATATTAAGTATTAGTCTGTGACCGAATCAAACCAACTCATGTTCGCCCTAACCAAAACCAATGCAATAAAAGTGGTACATAGGATTGGACTTTTGAACCGCTTGGGGAAAAAGGCACAAAGATTCATGTTCATCGCATGATAGGCTTCTAACAAACTTAAACAACTAACACCAACAAGTTGAAGTACAAACAATTGTGTTCAAAACATAGAAGCAGCAAGTGAATTAATTTCTGTTGCGACTTGATCATATTCGGTTTTCAGTTTCTGTTGCTCTTCCTCTCCAAGTTCTCCCTTGGTTGGCTTCGGTAGAACCAAAACGCAGCATGTTGGCCTCTTGTCGCACCTGCATTTGCAAGATCCTGCACATTTTGTCATGTGCACATCAGCCTCATTAGTTATAAACCATCGCGCATAAACAAGTATCTTAAAAACTGTCTGCATGTGTGATGCTTTCATTTGCAGCATGATCATACGAGCACAGACGTGCATAACAATAACAGTTATCAAGAAACAGCAAACTTACTTCTTTTGATGTAACATAAACATATGGTATATCCGCCTCCTCACATAGGATTGGAACGTGAGTTATCACATCGATTGGACTTATATTTCCAGCAATAACACATACTCTGCATTCGACAAACACATGAGAGATTAGCAATGATTCATCTTCCATTAATGAAACTAAATGTACTATAGGTCACCGTTCACTTTCGTAAACAGCACCCATTGGCCACCACCACAGATGGGTGTGTCCTAAGAATGGGTCGTGTTGGGTGGTTTCAGTGGATCATTATGCACCCCAAAACATCAAAGTAGAAAAGCACGAAAATTTCCAACACGACATAAAAACAATAAGGTTTTGGGCTGTCATCTATCCCGTATAATAAACAGGTGGTGTATGGTTTGACCTGTTAAATTAAATAGGTCATGTTACCCGCCAACCAGTTTAGAAACCATTTAACCCATTTAACACAATCCGACTAACAAGTCTACAACTTGATTTCTACCAGCAAACCTGATGACACGTTTAGAAAAATAAGTAAAAAACGAATCATGTTACGCGCTTTTAAGTGTGTTTGTGTTAAGGTTAAAGCTTTCCACAAAGATAAATATATGCGTCGCGTTCAACTGGAACAACTCGACCACTTAACACGCCACCCCGACACGATTACACCCTAAATTAGTTGCAGTAGCGTTAGAACTGTGATATCCATTAGCAAAACCCTAATCCCCATTTCTATCTTAAAGCATAAAGATCAACCATTATACAAACCATCAAAGTACACCAACAATATAACTTAGGGTCTATAACATCTAAACTCACCCTTTATTACCGCGTCTGATGCTCTTCACGACCTCTTTAACTCCCCTCTTCAAGCACTTATGTTCAGCAGCTAAATTACATCAAAAACATGAACATCAAAAGCTAAATCTCACATATTCATCGAAACTGAAGACAAAATCGAATCAAAAGCTGTTTTGAGAGACTGAACGGACCTTTGCGAACGAGTTTGAGGGGCGTTTGGAGAGCTTTTGCCAGCAAGGGGCTTGGCGATTGGGGCTAAAGCTTGCAGCTTTTTCTCTCCTTTTGTGATGATTTCTCTGCTTCACTGTCACTTGCTCCCATTTCTGTTGATCTGATGTGAGTTTCAGTATCGAGTACTGATGAATTCAGGAGGCGAAAGTAGAACTAGGGTTTCCTTGAGAATGATGTTTGATTTTAGGGTTAAGAGGGAGAAGAAGAGATAACAATAAGTAAATTACGCTTTTCGTCCCTGTGGTTCGGTGGTTATAACCATTTTCATCCATAGTTTAAAAACACCCGATTTAACCACTGTGGTTTAAAATCTGTCACAATAAATTCAGGACACTAACCCCCATCCATATTTCCGTTAAGTGTATGTAAAAAGACAAAATACACTTGGACTTAAACTTTTACTACAATATCTATGTATAAATTAATAATATATATATATACAAACACACTCACTCTCTCTATCTCTACTCTCTCTCTCTCTCTCTCTCTAAAACCAAAGCCACTCCACCTAAGCAGCCTTACCCCCACCCACCATCTATTTTGTCACAAACTCACAACCATGGCACCACCACCACCCGCATCCATTGCACCAGCGCACCACCACCACCCGCATCCATCGCACCACCGCACCACCATCACTGTAATACCATGACCGACCACCCTCATCCAACCCCACCATAGTTTCAATCACACGTCTGCCACACCACCACCTCACAGCCCCGTCGTCGCATCGCAGCCAACACCTCGGACCCTGAACCACCACAAAGCCGTCAACCATGAACCACCACAAAGCCGACCACAACACCGAATCGTCAACCATCACAAAGCCACCGAAACTTCAACCACCACCAACACCACCAATTGGGTTCTTGAATCTAGCCTTTGCCATGACCGACGGCGGAAGATGAGGGGAAATACGGTGTGGGTGTGGTCTTGATGATCTGTATTTGATGATCTGTTGACCTATTCTTTGTTTGATAATTTTGCAGAAAACCAGCTAATCCGAACATTGAAAGCCAAAAGGAAAAAATTTTGAAATAGATCTGATGGTGAGACACATATCAAGTTCTGCTTTCTTGATTTCTGTATGATATTCTTTTGTTTATGGGATTTTTCTGAGTTAAATTAAAATCAGATTTGGGGTTTGAAGGTTTGGGGTTTGAAGGTTTGGGGTTTGAAGTTTTAAAGCACCATTGTTGGTGGAGAAGATGAAGGTGGATGACAGGGGAGGTGGTGAAGATGATATCAAGGTGGTGGTTCTTGTGATGGTCTTCATATGTGGTGTTTAATTATATATGTACATATATATATATGTATGTATATACGTATATATGTATGTATATATATGTGTGTGTATATATGTGTGTGTGGTAATATTTAAGATATATGTTTGATTTATATATTAAATATTATAATAGTTTATATATTGTTATAAGAGTAACACTTTTAATCCAAAGGGTATTATCGTCTTTTTGAAATATTTAACAGAAAAATTGGATGGAGTTAACGTTTGGACTTAATTGTGACAGATTTTAAACCACAGTGGTTAAACCGGGCGTTTTTAACTATTGGATGAAAATGGTTATAACCACCAAACCACAGGGACGAAAGCATAATTTACTCTAACAATAATAATAATGATAATAATCATAATCATATAATCATAATAATAAATATAAAGAAACAGTTATCATTCGTTCAAATGTTGGCCTGGGCCAATGTAGTTTACGTCTTCTGGTTAACATTGGCCTGATAATTTTACAACTTCTAGTTTACGACTTCTAATTAACAAATTTCTTGTTGATTTTGAGGAAAAAATAGAGCATTTTCTGTGATAGGTTTTGTATTATTTGATAATGGTAAATTAACTTTTTTCCACTCCTTTTAATCAAGTCTGTAGGATCTGATATTGTATTAACGATTTCTTTTGTTGGTTTAAGTTCATAAAAATATTTCTTATATCTAAGTATAGTGTGTGTGGCTCTACTATCTGCTTCATTTTTTGATCATGCGCTCCAATGATTTTCATTTTAATCTTGAAATTATAAAAAAAATAATGAGTGAATAACGATAATATATTATATATTTTAACAAAAACTTTATTTAATCAAAAGAAAACATTACATGAAGGAAAAATACATAATTAAAATATAAAACACTTAATTGTTGCATGTAACTATTATGATCACGCAACATGTGTTTCAGAGTTCCATGTCAAAGTCTGTATCAACTCAACATTGATATCCTTAAAATTATCAACATGGTTTACTTCCTTCTCTTTTCTTTTAAGAGAGGCTTGGTATAGTTCACATAAATGTAAAGTTGTGCGACAAGCCTTCGACCAGTGGTTTGTGCTACCATATCTAAAACAGAAAGTGTCATTGTTTTCGGACCTACCACTTCATTCCCTTTGTACTGGTTGGAATTGTTGTTTTGTGGGGTGGTAATTGATTGTTCTTTGATTTCTACCACGGCCATATCCACGACCAAGACCACGTCCACGGCTATAAAAGTTACCTCGGTAAATTATTATTACCCTTAAAAGAATGGTTGCGACCATTAGGGTCACTTTTATCAAAAGAACCACGACCTCGTCCTCACTTTCTTCAAGAGTTTTTAGTAGCAACATTTATTTCTGAAATTGCTAACAATCCCATGGGACGAGCTTGATGATTTTTCATCAAAAGCTCATTATTTTTTTTGCTATGAGGGAAATGAATTTAATCAGGATATCTTTAAACTTGTGCAACCTATATTGTTGTTGCAAGTTTATATTTGATGATGAAATGTGGAGAAAGTTGTCTCCAACATATCTTCCTCGGTTACATTTTGCCCGCAGAATCTGAGGGTAGAGCATATTCTGAACAAAGCCGAGGTGACTCGTGTACGTTTTAAATTCTTGGAACCTAAGATTGTTCCATTCATCTCTAGCAGTGGGAAGTAGAACTTAAAGGATTTGCTTTGTCCATATTAAATGCTTTAAGAGTTTCTCAGTATAAGTTGACTGATGTGCGAGGATTCTATTATGCATATGCTCAATCTGCAAACCAAGACAATATTTGGTTTTATCAAGGTCTTTCATTTAAATTCTTTCTTTAAAGCATTTTAATATGGACAAAGCAAATCTTTTGTGAAAAACCTTGAGCTATAAGCCTAGCTTATACCTTGTAACTTCATTTTTCTCATTTCGTTTTCGTACAAAACCCCATTTATACCCTACAGGCTTACAACCATCGGAGTAATAACAATAGGTCCAAAGACCTTTCGTTTGTTAGTGAATCTAATTCAGCTTGCATAGCTCTGTTAGGTCTAGTCTAGATCAATTTTGTATAGGCTTAGTACTTGAAAATCAAGTCTTGTAATTATTATTTGTAACAGTCAAAGTATATATATATGTGATTTGAATCTATAGGATAACCCCATATATATATGTGTGTTGATTTGTGACTTGACAGGATAAACAATATACTTGGATGGATTTACTGAAATTGACCAAGTGTAGGAAACATCTACGGATGAACAATTTTGTTAATCCGTAGATATGTTTCATACAAGACCAAATGACCAAGTGTAAGTTCCTGCGGATGATCAAATAGCATGAAGTGAAGACTCCTACGGAAGAAGAATTTCCTACGGAAGAACAACTTTGCTACGGAAGACTAAGTCATCTACGGAAGAACAAAAGTTCTGCGGACGACAAGACTTCTGCGGAAGACCAATATACTTGTGTGAATACAACTCCAAGAAGTCAAACAAGTCAACACAATCAATAACAAATCCCGAGAGATCCGGTGTTTCCTTAACCGACTCAAATCATCTATAAATATGAGTCCTAGGTTTCACATCTCGAAGAACACAATCAATCAATATTACGGCGATCAAGAGTTCATTGTGCAACCCTAGCTGCCGTCACATCAACATCAAACATCATTCGATTCACAGAATTCGATTGTTCATAGTTATTCATTATTCTTTTGTAATCATTACATTATAGTTAATGAAATACATTTGAATTATTATAGATTTCGTCTTTATTGTGTTTCTGTGGTTGTGTTCATCATTGATCATTACAAACAATTAAACGTCAATTAGTGATAATTCCGCGATCATTAAATTGATTTATTTAATACTGATAATTCCTGAATTGCGATCCTTGGATTCACAGGTGGTATCAGAGCAATTGGTGCTCATTGATTTAGATCAATTGATCTATCAGTATTAAAATTGTTTAATTGATTTTCAAACAATTAAATCAACGACTGATTTTTCAGCAAGCACTCTCTCATTGCTTGTTTGATTTAGATCTATATTCAAATCAATTGAATACTAGATCTGGGTCTTTGATAGATCGTCAATTTTCGCTTTTAAGTTTTTATTCATTCGTTTGCATTAAACATGAGTACTTTTGGTGGAGGATCTTATCAACCACCAAAGTTAGAAACAAAAGCTGATTTTAAATCCTGGAAGATCAAGTTCAGGAATCATGTGAACTACACAGATTCTGACTTGTGGGAGTCCATCACACAAGGTCCTTATATTCCACCCACTCTTGGGCCGGATTATAATGATAAAAATCAGCCTATCAGCACTAAGGACTTGCCACCTGATGATGTCAAGAAGGTCAAAGTCGATATTAAAGCATACAGCTTGCTTAGTATGGCTTTGCCTGAAGAAATCTTGATCAGGTGCGAGAACTATAAAACAGCCAATTCCCTGTGGAAGATACTTCACACTCTCTGTGAAGGGAGTGATGAGATCAGAAGCATAAGGAAAGACACCCTTAGATCACAATATGAAACTTTTCATCATATTGAGGGTGAGTCAATTCCTCAGCAACTCCATAGATTTATGCAACTTGTTACTGAGATGAACATCTTGGAGTTAAAATATACTACTGAGGAACTGAACAAGAAGATGCTCCACACTTTGCCTGAAAGTTGGAAGCATACAGTCTCCATGTTCAAGAACACCATAGATCTCAAGACAACTGGTCTAGATACTTTGGTTGCCAAGGTTGAAGCACTTGAACTGGATGAACAAACAAGAAACAAGAGTGTGAGAACTCATGTCTCACCTTATCACTTCAAGGAAACCAAGAATGCTGGAAGTGCATTTATTTCTAATAATGAAGAGATAACTCTTGTGCTTTGAGTGATGATGAAGAGGAAGTAAGCTTTTATGCGTCCAAACCCACTAAGAAATCATCTCAAAGTAAAAATCAAAAGGAAAAGGCTAAATCTACAGAGAAAAGAGAGACATCAGCAACAGCAAACTCAGAACCAATAACTGTGATATTGGATTCTGAAGAACAAAAAGCAGCCTTTGCAGCTTTCAGTTCTAGCTTCCAAGCATATCTTGGAAGTTCCCTTACATCAGCTAACATCTGTCAGCAAGACTTGGAGGAACTCCCTCCTGATGTAGTAGAAGAGATGGATCTACAATGGCAGATGGCGATGATTGCTTACAGAGCCAAGCAATATCTTCGAAGAAATAAAAATCTGGCAGCAGCAAGCAAAACATCGAAGATTGGAGTTGATAAGTCTAAAGTCAGATGTTACAAGTGCAATCTCTATGGTCATTTTTCTAGAGAATGCAATCAACAATCAACTCCACAGTATCAGCAGCAGCAGCAACAAAATCAGCAGCAACAACACTATCAGAATCAGCAGCCGACCTCTCAAAGATCTCTGCATAGACAACCTCAGCTCACATCCCCACCAGCCACAAATACATCAGCAGGACCAAGCAACTCTAAGGAGACAGGGCTGATCATACTTCAGGATGGAACATGTGACTGGAGCCTGTATGAGAAGGAAGTGATAGAGGAGAATCAAGCACTGATGGCACATATGGAAAACAAAGTTCCTCCTATGGCCAGAGAGGTAAAAGACAGGTTATGTTCATCAACATGTGTTGAGGAAGTTGAGAGATATAGAGTCCATGCTCAACAATTGGCTGATAAAGTAAAAGAAACTATGGTTTTAAATGAATCACACTTAAGAGAACAAAAACTATATCAAATCAAAATAAGTTCTTTGCAAAAGGATTTAGAAAAATATGTTTCTGAAAACTACAGTCTAAAAGCCCAAGTTGAGCATCTGACCACTTCCTTAACAAAATCCATGGCTGATCATGCATCCACTGAAGTGAAACTTCAGAAGTTTCAATTATCATCTCAGCAATATGAGAAGTTGCTAAATTCTCATATTGAATCAAAGAACAGGTCCGGGTTGGGTTATAATGCTGTTGCACCACCTATTAATGATAACTACACACCTTTACCTGAAACAATGACTAACAATTTGTCAAATCATTTTGTGCAAAGCACCAAAATTGACATCAACGATAGTCAAACAAACAACAATAAATCTGAGATGAGTGAAACTGAATCTACTGAATCAGAATCAATTAAATATAATGAATCAGATTTTGATAACTATGATGACCTGGATGATTCTGATGAACATGATACTGATCAACTGAACATTGGTAAGAATGTTCAAGTTGAAACTGGTCTTCCGCGAGTCCTTGAAGAATCAAAGCTCAATATCCGCCAAAGCAACGGAACATGCTGAAGACTATTTGCAAGAGGATTGCTGAACTTAATGAAGGATTACAAGAACTGAATCTTCACAAGATTGATAGCTGCGGATCAAGCACAAAAGCACCTTTGTCATCTTCTATAAAGGTAAGAAACAATCAAACAAGAATCCTCAGAAAGCACCAACTGAAGAATCCGTAGAACACCTGCGGAAAAGAATGAGGAATCCGTAGAACATTTGCGAAAGCAAAAACTAAGTCCGTAGATCATCTGCGAAAGGCAAAAACTACTGAATCCGCAGACAAGCAACGGAAGAAAGAATCTGATACTGCGGACAAGGTAATAAGAGAAACAAACAAACATGCTCAGAAAAAGCTCAATATCAAGCAACAAAAGGGAGCCAAAGACAAACAAACAACAGTAATGAAGCACCAAACAAAAACAAGAAGAAATCATCTGATGTTTCAGCAAGTGAGAACAAAAACAACAAAAAGAAAGCTGAACTCGAAGACACTTCTGAGAAATATTGCAAATGGTGTGATATGAAGAATCACAACACTGATGAATGCTATTTCAGTAGCTACTGTTCCATTTGCAACATGAACAATCACATGACTGATGATTGCTTCTTCAACAAACATTGTGCCATTTGTGACAAAAATAACCATTCACTCAGGAATGTTATTTTAATAAGAAGAATAAGAAAAAGAGCAAAAAGAAGTCACAAGATACATCATCTGAATCAGATTCTCAAGCCTCAGAAAGTAACAAAGAGACAAAGATTCAGAAAGAACAACAAAAGTCAAAGAAAAGACCCTCTGCTGCGGACAAAACTTTGAAAAGAAAGCACCAATACAGTCTAAGACACCTCATAAAAAGGTGGATTTGACAGATAAACAAAGTGAAGCAGCTGATGGTTTCTTTGATAACTTTGCTAAAGGAACTCCTGTGTCTCAATCAAAACAGAAAGATGAAGAAACTTTCAAGTCTACAGGATCCTCTTCAAAGTTAAGATACCAACCAAAACAAGCCAAGTTGAAGAATGACTCGAATAAGCTTGAAGATACTCAGAAACCTGAATCATCTTCAACAGAATCATCCTCACCACCATCAGATCAAAAAGAAACAACTAATACTGAAACTTCAAGATTAATTCATGAAGGAGTAACTATTGTTGACACAACTGGCAAACCCAAGACAATTAAGCCTTGGGTTGTCAAGACTAACTAAATTCTTTTTGTGTGCAGGAACAATCATGGAGAGCTGACAACAAGTGGTATGTTGACAGTGGTTGTTCCAGACATATGACAGGCAACTGTGCACTTCTCCATGACTTCAAACATAAACATGCCTCTTATGTGGCATTTGGTGGGGATAAGAAGGGAGGTAAAATTGTTGGTGAGGGAATGGTAACTAATGGTGTTTTAACATTTGAAAAAGTAAATTACTGTGAAAATTTGCAGTATAATTTACTTAGTGTTTCCCAAATTTGTGATCAAAATTATTTAACACTCTTTGATAACACTAACTGTTACATTCTTAAGCCAGGGTTTACAGTTCCAGCAGACTGGATACTTCTTACAGCATCAAGAAAAGGCAACACATATATATTGGATATGAACAACACAACACTCACAAATCATGAGACATGCCTGCTGTCCAAATCTTCCGACGATGAATCTCAATTGTGGCATAGAAGGCTTGTCCATTCCAACATGAAGAACATGAATAAATTGGTGAAAAATGACTTAGTCATTGGATTACCAAAGAAAGAATTTCATTGTTCTAATCACTGTTCTTCATGTTATAAAGGAAAACAACACAGAGTGTCTCATAAATCCAAAACAATCAACACAAACACTACACCACTCAAATTGCTTCACATGGATCTCTTTGGTCCAACCAATGTGCTGAGCATTGGAAAAAGGCAATATTGTTTGGTGATAGTTGATGATTTCACTAGATTTACATGGGTCTTTTTCTTAAAACATAAGAGTGAAACATCTGAAACATTAATGGACTTTGTGATCAAGATTGAGAATCAACTTGATTTAAAAGTTAAAATTTTTAGGAGTGACAATGGAACTGAATTTGTTAATGCTGATTTGGATTCTTTTTGCAGGACTAAAGGAATAGCTAGACAATTCAGTGCCCCAAGAACTCCACAACAAAATGGAGTGGCTGAAAGGAGAAATAGAACACTGATAGAAGCAGCCAGAACAATGCTAGCTGATTCTCAGTTGCCCATTACATTCTGGGCAGAAGCTGTGAATACAGCTTGCAATGTTCAAAATAGAACTTTGATAGTCAAAGAACATAATAAAACACCTTATGAACTCTTATTTAAAAGAAAACCTTTTATAGGATATCTTAGAGCTTTTGGGTGTCATGTGTCTGTTTTAAATACTAAAGAACAATTGGGAAAATTTTCTGAAAAAGCCTATGATGGTTTCTTTGTTGGATATTCATCCACTTCTAAATCATATAGGGTGTACATTCCAGAACATAACATAGTTGAAGAGACTCCCAATGTGTCTTTTGATGAATCCATGTTTACTACCAATGTAAAAGGATCATCTTGGTTATTTGATATAGATGCATTAACTGAATCATTTAACTCTGGTTATTTGATCAATGCAGGTGCTGCGGATACATGTTATCCCTTTGTGCCCCCAAGTGTGAATGAAGTACCTTTAACAGCTGACCCACCAAGAGCACAAGTGTCACCTGGACCACAGCAAAATCAAGTCAGCAGCATGAAGCTACTTCCGGAGAAGCAAACTCTTCATCCCCAGCACATGGAAATTCATCAGCAGATGTTCCCTCATCCGTAGATATAAATTCTGGTGCAACTACTGATGCTAGAGATGGACAGGAGGTAGTCATTCAACAACCATTGCCAGCTGACCAACATTGTTCATCCGTGGATGGTGATATATCTCCTACGGAAGAACAAAATACTGCTTCCGTAGAACCTCCTACGGAAGAACAAAATACTGCTTCCGTAGCACCTCCTGCGGAAGAACAAAATGCTGCTTCCGTAGAACTCCTGCAGAAGAAGACAAAGCAGCCAATCAAACACAAGCTGATCCGAACGACCATGAGCCTTTTGATTATTTCATTGACTCAACTTCTCAGCTACACCATCTGTTTCAATGGGTTTCACTAACTTAGACTCCACAGTTCAAGTTGATGCCGTCTCAACAAGCAGAGTACACAAGTCTCATCCAACAGACAATATCATTGGGGACTTGCATGCTAGAACTACAAGGAGCAAAGGAGGTGTGGCAAACATTTGTTTGTTCACCTGCTTTTTGTCCAAATAGTTCCTGCAAACATTACAGCTGCACTAAAAGACAACAGCTGGATTGAGGCTATGCAAGAAGAGTTACAACAATTCAGAAAACAGAAAGTGTGGACTCTTGTAGATTTGCCTACGGGTCAACATCCAATTGGCACAAGATGGCTTTTCAAGAACAAGCTGGATGACAGAGGTATCATAGTGAGAAACAAGGCCAGACTTATTGCTCAAGGATATACTCAGGAAGAGGGGATAGACTATGATGAAGTCTTTGCACCAGTTGCAAGGATTGAAGCTATACGAGTCTTCCTCGCTTATGCAGCATTCAAAAAGTTCACAGTCTATCAGATGGATGTGAAGTGTGCTTTCCTTTATGGGAAAATTGATGAAGAAGTCTATGTGGCTCAACCCCCTGGTTTTGAAGACCCTGATTATCCACATAGAGTATACAAGCTTGATAAAGCTTTGTATGGTCTTCATCAAGCACCCAGAAAGTGGTATGATACACTATCATCCTTCCTGCTGAAGAATGGGTACAAGAGAGGAACTATTGATCAGACACTCTTCCTCAAACAAGAACATCAAGATCTTTTGGTGGTTTAAATATATGTTGATGACATCATATTTGGGTCAACCAACAAGAAGCTGTGTCAAAGCTTTGAAGACTTAATGAAATCTGAATTTCAGATGAGCTCCATGGGAGAATTGACTTTCTTCCTTGGCTTACAAGTTCATCAGAAATCAGATGGCATTTTCATCAATCAAGAGAAGTACATTCATCAAATCTTGAAGAAGTACAATCTTGCTGATTCCACTTCATGCAAGACACCAGCATCAACAATAGACAAGATTGTGCCTGACCCTGCTGGCAAATCCGTAGATCAAAGATTGTATAGATCAATGATCGGTTCATTAATGTACTTAACTGCTAGTAGACCTGACATCATGTTTGCTGTTTGTGTTTGTGCCAGGTATCAATCAGACCCAAAGGAGTCACATCTGAATGCTGTAAAGAGAATTTTCAGATACCTGAAAGGCAAACCTGCATTGGGACTTTGGTATCCCAAAGATGGAGATTTTAGCCTCTACTCATACTCAGATAGTGACTATGGAGGGTGCAACAACAACAGAAAATCCACAACTGGTGGATGTCAATTTTTAGGACCAAGACTAGTTTCATGGCAGTGCAAGAAGCAAACAAATGTATCTGTATCCACAGCTGAAGCAGAATACATAGCTGCTTCAGCAGGTTGCTCTCAAGTACTTTGGTTGCAAAACCAATTACTTGATTATGGTTACAATTTCCTTCACACACCAATTCATATTGATAATTCAGCTGCTATGTTTATAACTGCTAACCCAGTTCAACATAGTAAAACAAAACATATTGAAATCAGATACCATTTTCTGAGAGATTGCTCTGAAAAGGGTCTAATCAAGTTAGTCAAAGTAGACACAACCAATCAGCTTGCTGATTTGTTTACTAAAGCATTTGATTCTGTTAGATTTAATTTTCTGATAGAATCTTTAGGGATGATTAACTTAGAATAAAACAACAAAAGCATATGATTGACTTTGTGCAGAGTAAGCATTAAGGATAACTTAAGTGTCTGATAGAACATCTATACATGCATTATATATGGGAAATGATAGTAGACTATACTTGGCTATTCAACAAAACCCAATCTGACTTATATCATACTGATATGTGAGTAGGTTCAACTTGAGTGGAAACAAAGCTAAGAGCATGCCAAACTAAAAGCATGAGGTAACTGTCTGTGAGGATTCCATTTGAGATTCAGGAAGGTATGGTCTCTCCTGATGTGATCAAATCACTTACACAAGCACACTATGTAAAATACTTTATAATATTCTATCTTTGCAAAGTCATATTCCCTCTGTTTTGTGTGAACAAAGACCTGGGACTGTGATCAATAATGTGATCTTCATTCTCCCTCTGTTTTGTGTAAACAAAGACCTGGGTTAAAGTTCACCTCTGTTTTACGAAAGTAAAGACCTGGTGACTATGAAGATCATATTACCGCTCTAAAAAGGAATCACTTGTGATCCATTGAACATCAAGTCAAAGAGCTTTAACATCAAAGCATTCATGAGACTGAAAATTGTCTCAAGATAGAACTTATAACTTAATGTACATAGTCATTAAGTGTGGGATGTAGTGATTTGCCTCACCTACGGAAGACATACTCTAATGATAATTGAATGTGGGACTCATGATTGCTACTGATTAACAAACTTCACAACATGATAAATCGCATGCCTAGTTGATACAACACTCATGTTTGAATTTAAGTGGATCTATATACTTGCAATCAGATATGTGTTGAATCAACTAATCAACATCAGCAGAAGCCAATTTATAGTATGATCCCTCTAATATATATGCTTGCATGTAACTGTTTGTCAGATGTTTAATTGTTCTCTCAACTGACTTTCTCTCATTTAGGATGTCATATGCCTGTCATGCCTGTTCACAACTTAAATTTATGATGAATGCAACAGTTTCACATTAATCACAAATTTAGGGGGAGTAGTTCATGCATGAAAAACAATACAAAGTTGATAATTGATTTAAATTACTTTGAAGGAATTGGAACTTGAGCACTAACTTGAATGCAGGATACAGGAAACTTGCTTCCCTGTACTTAATTGCCATGCAAATAAAGTCAACAATGTCCAACATCAACATTTGATTCTACTATGCAGATATCATACATTTAAAGTTTTCAAACTTTAAGTTCCGCAGAAGTTTCAGTAATATTTCTCATCCGTAGAAGTAACAGTGAAATTTCTGCATCCGCAGAAGTCACAGTAATACCTCTCATCCGTAGAAGTATTATGTGATTTCTGATTCAGCAGCAAAACAAAACATGCATTATTTGAACTTTACATCAGATGTAAGGTTCCGCAGATGTTGACATCCGCAGAAGTTAAGGTTCCGCAGATGTTGTCATCCGCAGATGTCAAGGTTCCGCAGATGTTCTGCGGAAGAGATAATGCATTCTAAACACTTGGGATACGGAAAGGAATAAATGGAAGTGGGCCCAACAAAGGAATAAATGAAAGTGGGCCCAACATAATGTGAGCCCAACATAATTAATAAAAGAAGTTAATCTGGTCGACTATAAATAAGGTTTCTGACTCTTGAAATTCATTTATCACTTTTACAGAGCACTTTTTCAGATTAACCTAGAAAATCGCCCATTTTCCCTCTTTTTCAAAATTTCAAAATATCAACATTATCCAGTAACCGATTACTGTTACTGCAAAGGTAAATCATGTCTTAAACATCAATACGGAACTGTTTAATCGGTTATTGACACTCAAATGATTCAACTGCATGGTTTCTAACTTGATTTTCTTTGCAGATGGCAAATAGATTTGCTAAAGAGCACAATGTGTGCGCGTTCTTGAACGCTGATGATCCAGCAGCGGAAGGATGTCGAGATATCATCAGATATCTCCGACGATCCAGGCTATTCTACGCCTTGACGGCTGAGCCTGTGATCCATCAGGCGCACATTATCGGATTCTGGAACTCAGCACGAGTGGAAGAACAAGACGATGAAGAGGTGATAATGGCTGAGATTCTGAATCAGCGTCTTCGAATCACTGAAAATACCATAAGAAGATGTCTGGAACTGGGAGATAGAGAAATAGGGCACCCAGATGTATTCGAGAATGAATACATAGAAAAGGTATTCAATCTCATGGGGTACGATGGTGATTATGAGAAAGGAGAAATCAAGAAGGGTAGGCTGTGCAAACCGTACAGATTCTTGTGTCACACCTACCTGAAATGCATGTCGAACAGGAAGTCGGGGCTAGACAGATTCTCTCGACATATATCATCCGGAATCATTGGGGTGTTCGAGGGGAGAACTTACAACTACGCCAAATACATCTTCAACTGCATGAGTGAACAAGTCAAATTGCAAAAGAATGACAAGATGTA
Organism: Flaveria linearis; assembly: GCA_024085815.1. Classification (NCBI taxonomy): domain Eukaryota; kingdom Viridiplantae; phylum Streptophyta; class Magnoliopsida; order Asterales; family Asteraceae; genus Flaveria; species Flaveria linearis. The sequence continues at coordinate 37,687,669 of CM044005.1, read as the reverse complement.
TATGTTCCCGAGATTCCTACAACTGATAATCAACTCAGAACTTCCGAGGTTGAGCAGAGTTGGAGATGTGTTTGTACAAGCTCACCTGAGCAAATCAGTGTTGAATAAACTTAGTGGAAAGTATGAGGGTCCGGATATGCCAATGTTCGCACATGTTATCGATCCTCAAGCTGACCTGCCTCAAGAGTTGGCATGGGCAGATGACGCAGAATCATCTGCTGATTCTGCACAATCTTCTCACTCTCCACAGCAAACACCACAACACCAACAACAATCACCACTACAAACACCACCACTACAACATCAATCACCCAGCCAATCACCCTCTCAACAACCACAATCACCCTCTCAACAACCACAATCACCAGCAAGCCTAAACACCTAACCAATCTCTCCAATTCACCACCATCAATCACCTGTACCAATATCATCATCGTCCACCAAAGATACTCAGCCAACATCTCCTACCCAACAACAATCATCATCATCCTCTCAGTCTTCATCTCATCACACTCAACCATTCTCTCCACAACAAATTCAATCCCCCGTACAACCACCACCAGAATCTCCTAAACATCAATCACCGGAAAGTGCTGGGACTGAACCTTTTAGGTAACTGAGTCTGTACACTCCGTACACTCAGGAGACACTGAAATATTATCTGAAGCCAGCACTGTTCCTTTCTCACTAACCCACACAGAAGAACATCCTTCATCAGCACATACCGAGCCAATACCTTCATTGGAAGATGAACAACATGCTGATGAACATGGGGAAGTTCAAGAATCTGCTCAGGATGTCACTGCTTACCATGAAGATGACTTAAGTGACAGTGACATTCCTGTGAGCAAAAGCTTTCTGGTTGCTAAGACAACAAGTTGGTACTTAAATCCAATAAGCGAAAACAAAGAATTCTGGAGCTGTACGGTGTAATTAAGAAAAGGATGAAGAACTGATGAAGAAGGATGCCAGTCTAAAAAGACTGAGAGAAGATGCACTGTCCAACAATGAAGTTATTGATCTATTGTTGCAAACAAAACGAGAGTTGGAGGCATCTTTAAAACTTGAGCAAAATGAAAAGGCTGAGCAAATAAAGCAAAAGGATCTAGAGATAGAAAGCCTGAAAAGAAAACTCTCTGATCTGAAAACAAGAGTGGATTCAAGTGCTGAGCCAGCAAAACAATCGGGTAGAGCTACTAAGCCGCTGATATCATACACCCGAAAAAGAAAATACTTTGAGCTACACAAAAGAAACCAGAAGATGAAAGCTCTCCAAAGAAACCAAAACTTCCAACTCCTACTCCTACACCTTCAGCAGAAGTGTCTGCTGTGAAGGTATCCTCCGGAGAAGAAGAAGAAAGTGATAAAGAGTGGGAGGAGCTAACAAGAATGGAGTCCCCCACTGATGATAAGGGTGGAAAGGCCGATGACCTTCTAACAACCGCTGATATCATGGAAGAGAGGCCTGATTCCAGTATGTTCATGACCCTCATCAACCATGGTTTTCCGTATGACATGGTTGAGAGGATGAACACATCAGAAATGACCAATGCATTGAAAGAATTTGAGTTTGCAAGGTTCATAATCCCTAATTGTGATTATGAAGCCTTTACAACTTTTCAATCATTGGAGAAGATAAGGAAGGACCTGGGCCACTGTGACACAGCAAAACTTTCAAAGTACAATATGACTTGCTGGTTACAGGGTCACAATTACAAGCCGCATGAACTTAAAGGTAGAACTACTGGTGAGTTGCGGAGGATGATGGAGCATGTGATGAAAGTGGAACTGGAAACGGGAGTTAAGTTCAGAACCACTGCTCCACATCCAAAAGAACAAAGCAAACTTGCTGCTGATCCAGTAACTGTTGAATCAAAAGATCAGCACAAGGAAAAGGAAAAACTCATCAGAGAGCCAAGGGCAGTGATCCCCGGAAAAGTATGGCCTCTGGGAACAACTGTTCGAGAGATTACCGAGAAGAAATCAACTCTCGTACAGTTGTATGATCATATCACAACTCCCAGTTCTGTGGAGGACAACAGGATTATGGCCTGGAAATATGATCCAGACTGGGATTGTGCAATAATCAAGAGGACATCTGGAAGGATTCAATACTTCCATGATGTGGAAGACATGCTCAGTCTTCCGGAGCAAGATATGAGGGATCTATAGAGCATCCCAATGTTCAACTACCCAATCCATCTCAGGGGGAGAGACTTCTCAGCAGCTGTAAATGGTATGAAGACCAGTTTTACTGATGATGTGCTCATGCAAGCAAAGAGAAATGATAAGGAGCACAAAAGAATGATACAAAATCAGAAAAGAAAAACAGCTGAAGTCTCATCCCTTGTAGATGATGATCTGCTAAAGAGAGTGGGATGTACTAGAAGCTCACACACCATCAAAAGCATCACTGGAAATCAATTCACTTGTCCTATCTCAGAATGGGGATATGTTGAAAAGAATAAAGAGATGGTGTTGTTGAGAAATGTTGAAGGGAAGAAGGGAGACAAAATAAGAATCTTTGATCCAATGGAGCTAAAGATGCTGCATCCCAGCTACACTTCATATCTTCATGATAAATTCTTCCCAAAACTAACCGATGAAAAGGGCCAGAATGATCTCTGCCTGTACGTGCACATGATACAAGTTATTGATAAACTGCATGCAAAGGCACACAAGAGAAGGAGACATGAGGCTGGGCTACTGAAGGGGACAACCATAGCTGAAGTGTCTGAGCTCAGAATCTCAGAAGAAGATGAATTAGAGATTGTACATAATGATAGTGTAGTGGAAACACTCACTACGGAAGAAGATGTTTTGGGTCTGAGCTATGACACATTGAAGAAGATCAGCAGGATGCAGATCAAGTACAAGTACGATGATCAGAAAATTGCTGTATCTTACTTCTACAATAAAATGATAGCAAGAGTTAAGGAGCTTGCTGTTTTGAAGGACTGATTACAAGGAGCTAAGCCTAAGGGGAGTATTGTTAGGTCTAGTGTCTATAGGGCTAGATCAATTTTGTATAGGCTTAGTACTTGAAAATCAAGTCTTGTAATTATTATTTGTAACAGTCAAAGTATATATATATGTGATTTGAATCTATAGGATAACCCCATATATATGTGTGTTGATTTGTGACTTGACAGGATAAACAATATACTTGGATGGATTTACTGAAATTGACCAAGTGTAGGAAACATCTACGGATGAACAATTTTGTTAATCCGTAGATATGTTTCATACAAGACCAAATGACCAAGTGTAAGTTCCTGCGGATGATCAAATAGCATGAAGTGAAGACTCCTACGGAAGAAGAATTTCCTACGGAAGAACAATTTTGCTACGGAAGACTAAGTCATCTACGGAAGAACAAAAGTTCTGCGGACGACAAGACTTCTACGGAAGACCATATACTTGTGTGAATACAACTCCAAGAAGTCAAACAAGTCAACACAATCAATAACAAATCCCGAGAGATCCGGTGTTTCCTTAACCGACTCAAATCATCTATAAATGAGTCCTAGGTTTCACATCTCGAAGAACACAATCAATTAATATTACGGCGATCAAGAGTTCATTGTGCAACCCTAGCTGCCGTCACATCAACATCAAACATCATTCGATTCACAGAATTAGATTGTTCATAGTTATTCATTATTCTTTTGTAATCATTACATTATAGTTAATGAAATACATTTGAATTATTATAGATTTCGTCTTTATTGTGTTTCTGTGGTTGTGTTCATCATTGATCATTACAAACAATTAAACGTCAATTAATGATAATTCCGCGATCATTAAATTGATTTATTTTAATACTGATAATTCCTGAATTGCGATCCTTGGATTCACAGCTCCTTTCCATTTATCCCAATCATATGTATTGTTAGTCACTAACTGATTTTGGTTCTAGATCATCATCTCCACTCATGATGTCACTTGCTATTGAATAAGAAACATTTCATCAATACTTTCCATTTCATCTCGATTCCATAAAATATGTGTGTGACTATAGTTAATTGAATTTTCTTTGTTGTTTTCATCCAAATCCTCCTCATGAGAGTTTTGGGTATTTAATGTTGTATCAAGATCATGCACTTTATGGCCAACTTCCTTTTCATGATTTTTTCTTTTTCGAGGATTTTTATCCTTGGAACCGATTGGTCTTCCTCGTTTCATACGTCTCTGAGATTCATGAGCTATTATGTTATCTATTTGCTTATTTGGAATCTCAACTTGAGCTGGAGCATTAGCAGGTGTATATGAGATTTAATAACTTTGTTTGTATCAGTAAATGCATCTGGTAATTGATTTGCAATTTCTTGCAGGTGTATTATCTTTTGAACCTCTACCTCACGTTGTTTAGTTACTGGATCAAGATAAGATAATGAGGGAACATACTATGAGACATCATCTTTTTATTTTTTCTTTTCTCCCCCTAATGCCGGGAAAACTGTCTCGTTAAAGTGACAATCGGCAAAACGTGTTGTAAATACATCACCTGTAAAAGGTTAAAGATATCTTATGATGGAAGCTGATTCATATCCAACTTATATTCCCAACCTTCTTTGAGGACCCATTTTTGTACGTTGTGGTGGTGTAATAGGGACATACACAGCACATCCAAAAATTCTAAGGTGGGAAATATATGGCTCAATGCCAAAAACATGTTGTTACGGTGAGTATTTAAGATTTGCACTTGGTCTAACACGAATTAATGATCCAGCATGAAGAATTGCATGCCCCCAAATAGACACAAGGAGCTTTGTCCTTATTATTAATGGTTTAGCTATTAGTTATAGACATTTGATTAACGACTCAACTAAGCCAGTTTGTGTGTGTACATGAGCAACAGGGTGTTCAACAATTATTCCTACAGACATGCAATAATCATTAGAAGCATGTGACGTGAATTCACCAGCATTATCAAGTCTGACCCTTTTAATAGTATAATTAGGAAAATGTGCTCGTAATTTGATAATTGTACAAGAAATTTGCAAATGCCACATTACGAGTTGATAACAAAGAGACATGAGACCATCTACTTGTTACGTCTATCAAAACCATAAAGTATCTAAATGGTCCACATGGTGGATGAATTGACCCACATATATCTCCTTGAATTCTTTCAAGAAACAAAGGTGGTTACTTTTCAATTTTCACAGGCGAAGGCCTTGTAATTAATTTTCCAAGAGAACAAGATATACACAAAGGAATTTCATTCGATTGTGGGATCTTTTGATATTTCAATGGATGCCTATGAGTGTTTTCAATTGTTCTTTCATCATTATAGATCCTGGATGACCTAATCTGTCATGCCATAAGTTAAGTGTTTCAGGATCATAAAATTTTTCTTTGGCTGCCATATATGCCTGACGCATATTAATGTGTGTATAATATAAACCACACTGAAGCATTGGTAGTTTTTCTAATATTTGATCCTTACATATGATATGCAAATATTTTTTATTATCAACAGTCCTTGACTTAGTATTATATCCGTTATGATATATGTTTTTGAAACTCAATAAATTTCTTGTTAATTTTGGGGAAAATAAAGCATTTTCTATTATAAGCTTTGTACTATTTGATAATGCTAAATTAGCTTTTTCTACTCCTTCTATCAGGTCTGTAGGGCCTGATATTGTATTAACAATTCTTTTTGTTGGATTAAGTTCATAAAAATATTTCTTAGATCTAAGTATAGTATGTGTGGCTCCACTATCTGCTATACATATATCTACTTCATTTGTTTGATCCTGCGCTCCAGTGATGTTCATTTTAATCTTGAAATTATAAAGAAAAATAATGAGTGAATAAGGATGATATTGTTATATTTTAACAAGAACTTTATTTTAATCAAAAGAAAACATTACATGAAGGGAAAATACGTAATTAAAGATATAAAAACACTTAATTGTTGTGTGTAACTATTATGGTCAAGCAACATGTGTTTCAAAGTTCCATGTCAAAGTCTGCAGCGTTCAACTCAACGTTGATATTATTAAAATTATCAACATGGTTCACTTCCTTCTCTTTCCTTTTAAGAGAGTGTGAATCCTTGGATCGCAATCAGGAATTATCTGTATTAAAATGGAATCAAGTTAATGATTGCGGAATGATCATTAACCGTTGCTTAATTGTTTTAATTTAAAATTTAATATCAAAATTAATACTTGTTATGACGAACACAATTATGTCTATGCAATAAATAAGCAAACAAGAATTGATTCAAATGTGTTTCATTAAAACTGACTAATGATTACAAAAGAATTTATGAATGCTATGAACAAAAACTGCTTCAATCGTATTGTTGTTGATGTATTGATGTGACGGCGGATAGGGTTTGATTGTGTGATATGATGTATTTTTGCCATATTAATGCTCTTGTGTTGCCTTTGATGTGAAACCTAGGACTCATATTTATAGATAATTTATGAGTCTGTTAAGGAAACACCAGATCTTTTGGGATTTGTACTTGATTTGTTGACTTGTTGACTTGTAGCACTTGTAAGATGCGTCTAAGTGTTTTTGCTCTTCCGTAGGAACTTTGTCTTCCGTAGGAACTTGTTCTTCCGTAGAAACTTGTTCTTCCATAGGAGTCTTCACTTTATCTTGTGCTGATCATCAGTGAATACTGATGTTCATCCGTAGACAATCTATGGAAGCCTTGTCTTGTAAGAAACATATCTACGGAATGACAAAGATGTTCATCCATAGATGTTTCTTACACTTAGCCAATTACAAGAATTCACCAAGTATATTGCTTTTACCTGACATCATACACATCAATTAACACATATATGGGTTAACCTATATACTCAATGCATATATAAAGATAGTGAGTTACAATCATTTATTACATGAATTGATTAAAGTTCTAAGCCTATACAAAATGATCTAGACCGATTGTTCTTAGATCTAACCAGAGAGTCTTGGTATTGTTCATATAAATGTGGAGCTGTGCGACAAGCCTTCGACTTGTGGTTTGTGCTACCATATCTAAAACAGGAAGTGACATTGTTTTCGGACCTACCAGCTTCATTCCTTTTGGTACTGGTTGGAATTGTTGTTTTATGGGGCGTGGTAATTGATTGTTCTTTGATCTCTACCACGGCCATATCCACGGCCACGACCACGTCCACGGCTATAAAAGTTACCTCGGTAATTATTATTACCCTTAAAGAATGATTGTGACCATTAGGGTAACTTTTATTAAAAGAACCACGACCACGACCTCGTCCCTACTTTCTTCCAAAGTTTTTAGTAGCAACATTTATTTCTGAAATTGCTAAAGATCCCGTGGGACGAGCTTAATGATTTTTCATCAAAAGCTTATTATTTTTTTCTGCTACGAGGAGAAATGAATTTAAATCAGAATATCTTTTAAACTTTTGCAACTTATATTATTGTTGCAAGTTTATATTTGATGGATGAAATGTGGAGTAAGTTTTCTCCAACATATCTTCCTCGATTATATTTTGCCCATAGAATCTGAGAGTCGAGCATATTCTGAACAAAGCTAAGGTGTACTCATTTACCTTTTTGAATTCTTGGAACCTAATACTTTTCAATTCATCTCTAGCAGTGGGAAGTAGAACTTCCCTTTGGTGATCAAAACTGCTTTGTACATCTTTTCATAAAATGTACGGATCTTCACAATTTGAATATTCAAACTGTAACATTTCATCAATATGCTTATGTAAAAAAAAACATCAGCTTTCGCTTTGTCTTGTTCCGAGTAAGCATTCCCTCTTGTATAGTTTCTAAGACACCCATGGATTTAAGATGTCTTTTTACATGAGCAGTCCACTGCATATAGCTTTCTCCATTGATATTTAGAGCTGGAAATTCAATTTTTGCAATGTTTGACATTTTGTTTGCTAAACAATAATTAAGCAAATAGTAAGATAATTATTAGAATTCATATATATCAATAAACACTGCGATACAATAAAGCGGTAGAGCTATAAACAAATACAGAAATAAGAAAAGTTTAAATTCTTCGGGTGGTAGTTCAGCAATAGGGATAAGAATTAAAATAAGTATTATGGTTATCAGTACTAAAACCGGATGTATCATCTTTTTAAGATTGTCTTGGATAAACTTGAGAAAGGAGATAATCTGTTTATTGAAAATAGATCGATAGTAGTCAATTTATAGTTTAAATTATAACCGTTTGTAACGGCTATATACAACGACTATATAACCGTTTATAACGGCTATATAATCGTCGTGTGTATATATATCGACAGTAATTTTAAATAAATAGATAAGTATAATTATGTTATAAAAACATAAATTTAGTTTATAAAAACAAAAAAAAAGAATAAGAACGACAAGTTAGAATAAGACGTTAGTACGAATAAATGTTAATAAACATAACCAAATGTTAGTTATATAAAGTTAGTTGACATAAAAAGAAATGTTAGTTGTATAACTAAAGATTAAGTAAAAGTTAGATGCATAAGTAAATGTTAGTTGCATAAGTAAAAGTTAGATGCATAAATAATATGTTAGATGTATAAGTAAAAGTTAGTTGACATAAAATAAAATGTTAGTTGCATAATCTAAAGTTAGACGCATAAATAAAAGTTAGTTTGCTAGTAGTTCCATGGTTATCAAGATGTCTATAATAAGATCTTAATTATGCTTACTTTATTTATCTTAGTTATCTTCTCAATATAACGTATTATATATTATTACTTAATGAAGTCCTTACCTTGATTATGAATGACTTTGTACTTTCTTGATCTTTCTTGATTAGAGTTTAAGAGCTCTCGTGCTGATAACGTGTTATAATATCACAATAATTATCACAAGATTAGTGTTATAACCTTAAGAACTTTAAAGAGAATTGCAAGATCAAGAGGAAGAGAAATGTAAAAACTTATGAAAGTGTATACAAGATATGCATTTTCTCCTCTATATTGAGGTGGTATTTATACTATAAACATTAATTATTTTGGTAGACAAGTAAAACTATTTGGTAGATAAGTAGCATAGTAAACTTATCTACAAGTTTGATAAAGATTTCATCCACTTGCTATGGTAATAATTCATAATAAATGATAATAATCATAATAATAGTAAGAAAGAAGCAGTTATCATTCGTTCAAATGTCAAATTAAGTTGGGCCTAGGCCAATGTAGTTTACGACATCTAGTTAACATTGGGTTGCTTAAAGTTTAAACTAGGGTAACTAGAGGAGTAGAGGTTATAACTTGTAACTTATAAAAGATCCTGAACTAGACAATGGGAACCTGTGGCCTGATTAACCTCAACTTATGTGGCCTGTGGTAATCGATGCCCTAATTAATATCAAGAATGAAATTGATCCTGTCTTGACGTTTCCATTGGTCTTATGGTGAGGGAGTATGTGGCTCATGTGCTATAAACGTCAACGGGTTTAATGGACTTGCTTGTTTGATAAAGATTCTGTCAGGAGATGAGACAATGAGTATGTGTTTGTTGATAGACATTTTAGTGTAATTAGATTGACTGATTGACATGTGTAATTATGATAAGCCTAGGTGCGAAGAGATACTTGTTTTGAGTTTATTGTGGTCTTTGTTATTAGAACCTCATAAGCTTTTAGGAGCGAAATCCTTAAGCAATGGGAGTTCCAAGAGGCAGCGACTCTGGTAACGGGGTCCAAGGGGTACGGTTCCTAAAAATTTTTATTTTGTTAAAAATTATTTTATTAAAAATTCATCGAAGTTTGATTTTGAATTTCATATGTGAATTCCAGACTAAAACGACCTCGGATTTGAGTGAATTTCGATTCCAAAATGAAGGTGGTCTTTAAAGTAGTTTTGCCATGATCCCTAGAATACGAATTCTAGACATTTGGCCATCCTCTAGTTCTTCTGGTTCATGAGAATGCATAGACAATTCTTATTGATTTATTATTAAATACTGAATTTTATACGATTGATGATATTCTAATTGAACCGATGAATAACTTCAATGTGAAAGATAATTCATAGCTCCAAGTTTCATCCAAAAATGTGATCATATAGGAATATGAATCCCTTACCTAAAAGAACCACTAGTGTTACTATATGGTCATAGAAAGCATACATATAATTTAAAAAAATAGGGCCCTAAAGTGCAAATATAAAAAACCACAAGGAGGATCCGTGTAATTAACTTTATTTATATTTGCTTAATTTTTAGAGTAAATTACAGATAATGTCCTTTAATTACGTAGTAATTTATCAATCATGTCAATTTATTATAGTATATATTAATCACGGATGTCGGTGGCTACAGTGCCACCTACCACCCGTAATGTATCTGAACACTTTCTTCGCTGTTAGAGCCTCAGGGGGTGGACTTAGATGGCGGTCGTGGTCGTGGCTCTACAAGTCCGTCGGAGTGAACAACGACAACTCTTAGGTGGCGTTGGGTGCTTCGCGACGACAGAGACGATGGTGACAAGAGAGAACGGATGCGAAATGAGTGAAATCGCGAGCACAACAGAGAGTAACGTGATATGGTTCTCACAAAAGAAGTTGTAGTTCTTGCAGATGCGAAATGTTGCGTCGGTGAGCGATTCCGCGTGTGGTGGAATTCGTGAGTCGAACTACAAACGCACGTAAAGCGGCGGTGGAAGACACGACGGAGGAGCGGCGTCGTTGTCGATGGCAGACGATGATGGATTTGATATCGAGAGATTTTAGGAGGAGGGCATGGGTGGAAAATATGGTAAGGGATTAGGGGCATTTTGGTCAAAATGATTTTAAGTTTTTTTTATGATCCTTTTAAGAGACTTAAAGTACAAGCATCAGTTCATATAAGATTGTTTTTGGAATTGATATTTACTATTTTAGTTATTTACGCCATGGGGAACACACCGTTTTGAGGTGACTGCATTTTTTTAAATAATTTTAGCCTTTTCTTTTTAATTTTTAAAATTTAGCTTTAAAGTTTTAACTTTCCTTTTTTGGTTTTAAGTTTCTAACTTTACCCTATAAGTGATATATGCTTTTACCTATTAATTTTATTACTAATTTGAATTTTTTTCAATAAATTTCGTTAGTTAACTTTTTTAGAAACCTTTTCTATGGTTGTGTCTAGTTTTTTTCGTTAGTTAACTTTTTTCTTGATGTTTCCACATAGTTCTTTTTTCTTGACAGTAACGTGTTAGTATCGTATAAATGAAACCGACATTGAACAAAAAATATCAAGAACGTTAGATAACCGCTTTCAGAACTGAATCACCACAACTTCATATGTTCTTCCGTAAGCACGCAGAATGAAACTAGCAAATCCGCGGCATCGTGCAGGGTAAAATTCTAGTTTAAATAATTATAGTATATGTCTTTTATTTGAAAACTTTTGACCTCTTTCAACTAACTAGTGTAAGTTCTATTTACAAACGATAAAATATGTAATACTAATTAATTACATTATGTGTGAATCCTTTTCTTTTCTTCCTTTCATATTTTTCTTTTCTTTTGTTAACGTTACACAAATTATATTCAGATTACATGGTTTTAAGGATGTTTATATTAGAATTGATAATTTTAAGAAACATAAACACATGTCAAGATTATGTTTTTAAATTTAATCCTCAAACCCACCAACTTAAAAGACCAACATTTTTTTAAAACCAATTTTCATGTAAACATCAACTAACCCAACAATTGCCTATTCATGAGGTTTTTAGATATCTATACTACCTATATAATACAAGAACCATGGGCAGAATTGAAAATTCACCTAACTTGTACGACGCGCCCATTCGGTTTCCTATCCTCCCCACTATCGCCGGCTGTAACTCCTTTTGACCTCCCGGCTCCCTTCAGAAGGCGCTTCCGCACCCCCCATTCTAACCTCCTGACCTCCCCCCATGAATCTTCAATGCAAACAATAATAAAGCTTATCCAATAACAAAGCATATATCTACAGCCAGTCAGATCCCAGTGCAACCCAACTTCATCGTCGGGTAATCTTCTCTACCAATTTCAAGGTGATGTTTCTTGATTTTGACTCTTCTTTCTTTCATATGTTGATCATCTATTCACCCTTCTTCTGGAGTCTTCTCTTTTCCTCCTTATTTTCTTTTGTAACACACATGCCCCCTTCCACCTCGAACATCTTCTACCATCTTCCGCAAACATGTATCGTTTTGCAGCAAATCTTACTTCTAAATCTAGGTAATTTTTTCATCTCACAATTTCAAGATTTGTTAATTAACACCCTTTTCATTGTATCTATTCAAGATTTTAGTCACACATTTGATTCGTCTAATCAGTTTGCTATCTTGAGTTTTCATTTTCAGGATTGTAAACAACAGAACTCAACATATTGGAACTCGGTTGGATTGGAGTAGAAACTACGCGGCTAAATATATCAGACTTGGAGTTGATTCCTATAGCTTTAATGCTTAGAGGTGTTGAAGAGCTTGTTGATGCCGTTAGAGTAACTATGGGTCCAAAGGTACTTTATAACATATGATTTTTAATTTGATTGTAAATTTCAGTGGCAATAAGATGGGGATTTTGAATATAGATTGTTATGTTCTTAAAGATGTAGGGAATATGCTAATTAGACACTGTGTATGTAGGGAATATGCTAATTAGACACTGTGTTATGGTAAAAATTCTATCTTGCAATGGCTCTATACTCTATAGGGGCGTAATGTGGTGATTGAAGACGGTGTAACTGTTGCGAAAAGCAAGAATTTAGTGATAAATCAAGAATGTTGGTGCAAGTCTTGTGAAACAAGTTGCTAATGCTACAAACGATGTTGCTGTTGATGGTATTATTCATTCAATGGTGAATTGATGCTTTGTTAATCTGTTTGATAATTTTTGACAATCTTTTGTCTTAGATTTTGGTTTGTTTTTGTTTCAGGTACTACTTGTGCAACAGTTCTTACACGTGTAATATTTTCAGAAGGGTGCAAGTCAGTTGCAGCAGGTATGCATGCAATGGACCTCAGGCAAGGTATTTCCATGCCGGTTAATACGGTTGTTACAAACTTGAAGCGCAGGGCTTGCATGATAAGCACATTGAGGAAATCACAAAGGTTGGTAATTTGGAATACATATCCTTTTATGTTTGAAGTTTAATAGTATCATTTTTATTCTTTTTAACACATATATATATCATATTGCTCATTGCATAAAAAATGAAATAATATCATTTACTTATGATAACATGTTTTACATAATAAACAAAGAGCACATTATGTGCTTTTATGACTTGCAGTAATAATGTTTCTTTTTCCTGTTAGTTTTTTGAATGAAACAAGCTATTTACTATAGGATGGGTAAATATGAATTTTGGTCATGTGTAAGAGTAAGTAGGATAGTATAAACTTTACAAGGTTATTCATACTAAGGCGTGTTGAATACCCCTATTGTTTTAACTACGATACATAAGGGGTTATGTAATTATGCCATTTGATCAAATGACTCTCGTATACATACAAACATATGCATGTGTATGTGCGCGCAAGCATTATATATGTATGTATGTACATGATAAAGTTCATTTGAGAACAACAAAAATCTGAAAGCAACTCTTACATCAAAAGCTGAAGGGTGAAGAGTAATCAAATGCGAATACCCATGCGCATGTACATGCTTTTAATCGCATGTGCTTTACAATTTTTTCACATGTGATTTGATCCTCCATATTCTCAATCTGACAGTCGTGGTTACTTTTGTGAATCAGAGCGTTCTAATGCTTCTCATGAACTTTTAGCTTCTTATTTGATCTTGATTCTATGTTTATATATATGCATGTATGAAATATGTTATTTGATGGGTATTCAATGTATTAACAGGTGGGTACAATTTCTACAAATGAAGAACGTCAAATAGGTGAAATTATAGCTAAAGCTATGGAAAAAGTTGGGAAAGAGGGTGTCATCACTATTCAAGTAAGCTGCATTTAGTTACCCTTAACCTTCACCTTCATATTTGGAATTTGATTTGATTTAATTAACATAAGATAGTTTATTTATTTTTTTGCAATATCCATAATGAACCGATGCAGGATGGGAAGACACTTCATAATGAACAGGAAGTTGTTGAGGGAATGAAGTAACTGGACAAGGGATACATATCTCCACATTTCATTACAAACCCAAAAAATAAAAAATGTGTAAGTTCATATGATTATTATTTCATTACAAACCCAAAAAATAAAAAATGTGTAAGTTCATATGATTATTATCCTATTAGAATATTAGTCTATATATTTTATTATAGTTATTTTTTTAAATGCATACATTCAATTTGAAAGTTGTTAATTTATTGATGATTCACAGGAACTAGATGAACCTATTGTTCTAATACATGAGAAGAAAATTTTGAACACTACTTCAGTTATCAAAGTGTTAGAGTTGGCACTGAAGGTAGCATTATCTCCAAATTTTCTTAACCTAATGCATTAATTGTTCCATCTTCAGTTTAGTTATACAATCATTTGTTTGTTAATTTATTATTGTACATGTTTCTTGTTCAGAAACAAAGGCCCCTGTTAATTGTTGCTTAAGATGTGGGTTTTCCTGCAGCTAAGAATACATATTAGAAAAGCAATATTCTTGTATCAACAGCTAGCTTACAAAAATGAACATTCAAACTGATTGTTTTGTATGTTATTTATGCTTCCTACACATCATTAGTTATGAATAAATATGAATATGTGATGGGAGGTCTACATACACATTATATAAAAGATTCCTATGAAGCATATTGAATGTTTTGATACAAACTGGATTGTAGTTCGACGTCTATACGTTATACCCGACAAACTTGACCCAAGTGCATAATTTTGAGTTTTTTGGTCTCTAATTTTGAAAAGATGAGCTGGTTTGGGTTCAAATTTATTATTAAGTTGGCAGGATAGACAAGTCGAAATGTTAAAAAATATGTCAACGGGTCAAGATGGCTTTACTAAAAAAATTTATTATCTAAAACTAAAGCAACTGATTGCGTACATGTAAGTTTTGGATTTAGTTAATCATACTATCTTTAAGTTCATTATGGTTTTGAAGGATCATTTTCAGCAGTTTGTAACCAGAAAATGAGTTGAAATGCCAAATCCATTAGGTACAGCTGAGTTGAAATATTGCAATAAAAGTCAACATTTTCTTTTGAACTATGAATATAAATTGTTGTTGTTACTACTCGTTATAATTTTGCACCAAGTAAAAAAATTGTTAATTCGCTTCAAACTTTTATAGTGAGTTTGTGCTTTCACTTTTTTTTGGGAATTGTTGAATATGTGATTATCTATTCTTTATGTAGTTATGATATCACCATAAACATAGTTAATATCATAAATAGTGTTACTTTTATTATAAACACATGCTGCAATTAGGTGGGAGCCTCTTGGAAAAGTTTTAAAGTTAGTCGTTTCGACCCGTACCTACTTTTGTAAAAATCACTCTTGACCCATTCATCCTGATCTTTTATTTAATCGGCTCATCCTGGTCCAAACCCATCTTGACCCGGCTACCAACCCAATCCAATCCGTCTATTTTGCGCAATCACGTAAGTTTTATTTTAGTAATGTCAAAAATGTAAAGATTAAGCCATCAACTAAGTACTATGTTGCCTTGAGTAAGCCTATGAATTTTGATATTGCCATTTGGGGATCTTATCTGCCATCTTGTAGAAGTTATAGAAACATCAAAATGGTAATGAGTATTGAAATTTGTTTGAATTGGATACAGATGATAATCTTGATCTTTAACCATATTCTTAATGATTGTGGATTGAAATTCTTAGATTGTTAATAAAAATGTAAATCAAGAATTAACTAATGTTCCTCATTTCATAATAATATGAACTTAACAATGCTGCAAGAAAGCAATTGATCACTAAAGTATCAATTTATTATTTTTCCAAACGTACGAATGTTTAAGGTTTAGCATTAATGTGTTGTTAGAATGCGCCTTTTAACGTAGGTTCGATTCAAGAAATGACCCAAGCTTTTTAATTTCCTTTCCATCCCTTCTTTTGCTTTTGTTAATTTTTGCAAAACTTTTCTTTCGTAATTTTTTTCTTGCTTACACTTTTATCGTACTTAATGTGATTATGTTGTTAAATATACTTTTTTGATAAATGGAATCCTATATTTGAACTTTGTAATGGTTGTAATTAATGTATTTTTGTTGGTATACGGTTGGATTAAGAAATGGTTTAGGAATTTATTTTTACTGACAATTAATGGTGAAGTATCTCTTTTATGATTTCCTATCTTCTTGAGATAATATAATTGTCATTTTTACGACCTAAAAGACTATTGTGATATACATAATTATTTTCTTTAATTCAAATTTTTTGCAATAATTTTATTTTGATTTTTGAATTTACGTCATAACGAGTCGGATCATAAATCGACCAAAATTGAATTTCCGCCGCATCGCGCGGGTTTTCTGCTAGTATATTATTAAATTGAAATGACTTATTTTTTTATTAAAAAATGATATGTTATCTTATTTTATTAAAAGTTAAAGATTACAATAATAAGACCTTCTTAACTTTATTGTAGTGTTATTGACAAACTCGACTTACTTAGAATGCTTGTTTGATTCGATTTTGAAACAATACTGAAAATATTTGTAATTATTTGGCATTACAAATTTACAATATGATTATAAAATTTATTGATTAAAAACATACTAAAAAATGAATAAATCGGTTACACATCACATCATCAAAATAAGACTTTCTTAACTTTATTATAGTGTTATCGACAAAACAAATTAGGGTGCTTATTTGATTAGATTTTTGGAAGCGGTCTCTCTACCTATCTGGATAGAGGAAAGACTTGTCACCACCTACCCCTCCCAGACCCTGCTCTTGAGTGGGATATACTGGGTTTGTTTGTTTGTTTGTTTATTTGATTAGATTTTTGGAACAATACCAAAAATGTTTGCAATTATTTAGGATAACAATATAATTATAATATTTTTGGTTTAAAAACATACTAAAACATGAATTATCGATAACACATCACATCATCAAAATAAGACTTTCTTTTCTAATTTCACTTATGTAACACCCAAAGACACCAACTTTGTCTTCGGAAGTAGACTTTGTCTTCAGCTCTTTCATCAGACTTCTTCTTCTTGCTTTAGCCGGGTTGACCTCTACAAAGACACCAACTCCTCTAGTGGTAGCAGGAGTATTTCCTCATTGACAGCTCCTAGGCTGATGAGCTGGTCAATGAGTGCTGTTCTTCTCTTTTGGTTGATCTCTTCCTGATTGGCTGCAGCTGCCTTAGAACTAGCAGCTAGCAGCTTTCCTCATTGACAGCTCCTAGGCTGATGAGCTGGTCAATGAGTGTTGTTCTTCTCTTTTGGTTGATCTCTTCCTGATTGGCTGCAGCTGCCTTAGAACTAGCAGCTACCTTAGACTTTGTCTTCAGCTCTTTCATCAGACTTCTTCTTCTTGCCTTAGCCGGGTTGACCTGTCCAAAGACACCAACTCCTCTAGTGGTAGCAGGAGTATTTCCTCATTGACAGCTCCTAGGCTGATGAGCTGGTCAATGAGTGTTGTTCTTCTCTTTTGGTTGATCTCTTCCTGATTGGTTGGCCTCTCCAAAGACTTCTTCTTCTAAGCCTCTTCTCCTCAGCATTGAGGGTATCGGAGTTGAGACCAAGAAGTCTTGCAGCTTGGCCCAAGGTATCTCTAGGCAACTCAAGAAATTTGCCTAGGGTGAGGGAGCTTGAAGAGTTATCAACATAGGTGATGTTGATAAGGTCTCCCTCACAGGAGATGCTGCTCAAAGTGGTGCAGTTGGTGAGCCTTGTCTTGAACTCCTTTATTTCCTCAAAGGAGAGATGTTGAGGAGGCTGAGGGGATGGTCTTGGTTTTTGTTGGGTAGGCTTAGGTTTAGTGGTTTTGTGTTGTGTTTTGGGTTTTAAGATGGGTAGTTTGGGTGGTTGAGGTGATGTGGTAGGTTTGGGTAGAGTTGTGGGTTCAGGGGTGAAGGTTTCATCAGTGGGTTCGGTTTTGATGGGGAATGGGGTTGGTTCTTCTGGTGTGGGTTGTGGTTTAGTGGTTGGCTATGGTTGAGTGGCTGGGGTGAAGACCATTCCCTTTACCCTCCTGTACATCTCCTTCCTTTTCCCCAAACGGATGTCTGCTTTAATTTCACTGACTATCCGCTGGAGTGTCCTTTCGGACATAGGTCCCACCCGCCTACCAGGGAAGCCATGAGCCCGGAGATAGTCTTTCATCCAGGCTTTGTCATTTGACTTCTTGGCGGCAGTGACCCCCTTCTCTTCTTCCCTCCTCTTCTTCTCCCTCAACTTCTCCCTAGCAGCTCTCTTCCTTTCCTTCTCCATTTGATCCTGCTCTTTGTTGTGGAGCAGCAGGATCATGTCATCATCATGAGGAGACAGTTCAGGAAGACTGAAGCCTCTTGAGAGGAGGAATTTGATCCTATCCTCTCTTAGCTTCAGAGCAGCTTCTCTTCGCTCTTCTTCTTCCCGCTCCAATGCCAACCTGGCTTCTTCTTCTTGCCTTAGCCGGGTTGACCTCTCCAAAGACACCACTCCTCTAGTGGTAGCAGGAGTATTTCCTCATTGACAGCTCCTAGGCTGATGAGCTGGTCAATGAGTGCTGTTCTTCTCTTTTGGTTGATCTCTTCCTGATTGGCTGCAGCTGCCTTAAAACTAGCAGCTAGCAACTTTTCAGTAGGAAACCTACCTTTCTTTTTGAGCTTCTCAACCCTCTCCTCTTCCTGAAGCTCTTCCGCAGTCAATTTTCTTTTTCCTTTGTCTTTGGCAATGCTTGACTGTGGTGGTTCTTGGATGGAGGGCTGTGATTGAGAGAGAAGTTCAGCTGGTGTTTGGGTTGGAGGAATGTCAGAAATATCCTCCCTGCTCACCTCAGATGCTATTTCAGCAATAACATCTGTGATGGTCAG
The DNA here is from genome assembly GCA_024085815.1 of Flaveria linearis. NCBI lineage: Eukaryota > Viridiplantae > Streptophyta > Magnoliopsida > Asterales > Asteraceae > Flaveria > Flaveria linearis. Next base: position 37,668,760 of record CM044005.1, on the reverse strand, counting down.
TTCCTCGGACATCTGTAATAAGCCTTCCACAGCTTCTATTTCAGCCTCGGAAGACTTGTCTTGTTCTTCCGAGACTTCAATGTCAGCTTCGGAAGCTTCAGCTTGAGCTTCGGAAGATGTGACTGCTGCAAGTTCTGTCCCAACTGTTTTAGTTGCTGGGCCATCAGTCCCCATTTCCCCTTCGAAGTTAATCTCAGGTTCCATGTGGACCTTAGGTTGACCAACTTCTTCCACAGTGGTAGAAGGTGCAATCAGTCTTTGAAGCTCATCAGCCCTAAAATATATAAGTGTGGCGTCGGGTTGGGCTGTTCTAGGGATGATCTCAATACAAACTTTGTGAAAAGTCTGTAGAGATCTTGAAGCATCTTTGAGTCAATCTCTAGAAAAGATTGAGATGACTCAGGTAGTGTGATGAGTTGGGAAGTAAGGATTGGGTCTGTGGTTCCTCAAGTGTTTGTCTCTGAACTTTCTCCCCCTTTTTGGTAGCATCATCTTGAGAGCTAGATGAGCTAGAGGAAGAAGTTATTGAGACCTGAACAGGTACATGCCTACAGACCTCTCCGTCTGTTTCTCAGCTAGTTTAGCCTTGAGATTGTTAATATCAAGTTGCTGAGTGGCAGTCCTTGATTCTAAGATCCTCACCTGTGATTCCAGGTTGGAGACCTTAGAAAGCAAGTACTAAAGTGTTAGTTGCATACTTCCCTCATCTTCATGAGAAGAATCACGGGGAGATGAGATAACATACCTAGTATGCTCAGTCTCACCACCAGATGTGGCTTCTTGGCACCCTGGATACCTTTGCTCAAAGTCATCCCTTTCAGAGATGTTAATGGGCAAAGTTGCCGTAGACTCAGTCCTATTGATGTTACCACTGTCCTGAGAGCTTAGTGAGAGACTCTGATTAGTGGCAGCTGAGCCTACATGAGTCCCCTCCACATCAGTGGGACTCACCTCAGTAATTGGCTTTTGATGGGGGCTAGAGACAAGGGATCCCTCTTGGCTCTGTTGATCTTTTAGAGGGTGTTGTAGATCAACTTCATGGACATGGAGAGATGTAATCTCTTCATCAGTGCGGAGTAAAAGGTCAGTGAAAGATAGGGAAGTTAAACCTACTGATTCGGGACTTAGCTCAATGTCTACAGGCATTGAGCCTGTGGTGGGGCTGTCCCTAGAAGGCTGCACAGGGGAGTGTAGAGACTCCCCTGTGGGCTTAAGGCTTAGGGTTCGGGCTCTTGGGTTTGAGACTGAGGAGGCTCAAAATCCACATTGAGATCAAGTGTGAAGGAAGGTGTGACCTCGGACTGAGTGGGAGCCCATGATTCCACTCTAGCTCTTTTGGTTTGAACTGAAGGAGCTTGTTCAATCAGAGTAGATTGAACAAGGGTTCGTTTGGGTCGTCTCTGGTATGTAGCTTTGATGGGTAAAGAAGATTTTGACTTTGTGGTGAAGATTGCTGGTGTGGGTTCATCACCTGTGGGGATGATAGGGATGTCACCAGGAGCTATGCGCTCAGTCATCTCTAGAGGTAATGGAGTGTACCTTCCAGTGAAGTTGATGGAAACCTTCTTCAGTATTTTGAAGATGGTAGGCCTCATTTGTGGAACGGTAACAGCAACTGCGCAGACAAGCTTGCTTGGTTCAAGCTCACAGTTGATTATGTGTTGAATAAATCTAGGATACATGAAGAATGTATCCCTGCTCAGATTGCTGATAAGGTTGGTCAACACAAATCGTGAGTAGTTGAATCGGAGACCTCTCACCAACCCATGAACTAGGCATCCTAGTTCATATGGTATTTGATCCCAACCCCTGATTTGTTGGAGAGGCAGTGCAGGATAATGTGCCGTAGGAACTTCCAATGGTAAGAGAAGTTAAACTTGTAGACGGTAGATCTGCTCACATCCCCTCCATATCCCATGAGGATATAGGTGCCTTCCAAGTCTTCTTTGGGGAATTCAGTAGGAGCCCCATCATCATGAAGCTCGAGATGCTCCCTGATGAGCTGTTCAGTGATGACCAACTCTTGGCCACAAATGCGGGTTCTCAGGACTCGAACCCCATTCACAACTGCAGTTTGACCGTTACTCCAGAATTCGGACATATGGTTGGAGTATACGGTGGGGTTAACTGTAAGTGCAGTAAGGTATGTGGATTCGGTAAGAAAGGTGATGATTTGGGTGAAGTCGGCATCCCTTGACGAATCAAGTAATGCGACTTGGTTGTGCTGAGGGTTTAGCGCCATTGAATAGAAGGTAAGCTTGAATTTGGGTGAAATTGCAGGTTTTACAGAGAAGGGAATAGTTAGGACAGTAAATTGGTAAATGAAGATGAAATTGATCAGTCAAGATTACTTAAAGGGGATGAATTGTGGTAGTGGTGGTAATAGGGTAACTGTTTGGGGTTACTGTGGGTGGTATGGTGGTTTACGGCGGAGAAATGACAGTGGCGGCAAAGGATAATTTTAAATAATCTGACATCATGAACAAAATCTTTATTTTTTATAGAGTGGGGCCCAAAAAGATATCCGTTACATATAAAAACCTTTACTTCCGAATGTAAAACATTTCCGAAGGTAATTTTCTTCCGAAGGCAATTACTCTTCCGAAGCAAGTCATTGCTTCTGAAGATAAAATTGTCTTTTGAAGGCACTTTCTCTTCCGAAGCAAGGCATTGCTTCCGAAGGTAAAGTTACATTTCCGAATGGAGAGCTTTACAAGCTTCGGAAGTAGATCTGATGATATCAATCGCTTCTTCCGAGACCAAAAACTCTTCCGAGAAGAAAAACTTCCATTGAGGAATTTTGACTTCGGAAGATATTCAAGAATATCTTCCGAGAGTTAATTCCTCTTCGGAAGGAATTTACACTTAGAATAATTTAAAGATCTTTTGTAACAGGGCTTAAATTGTATTGACACAAGACATTACACATTTAAAAAGCTTTTCAAAAGAGGTAGTTAATCAATATTTATCATCCCAATAGCTGATATGAGATACTTAAATCTTTGTTCATCAAATGCCTTTGTGAACAAATCAGCATATTGTTCATTTGAGTCAACTTTGATTAACTTGATCAGATGTTTCTCATGAATATCTCTAATGAAATGATACCTGATATCAATGTGCTTTGTCTTGGAGTGCTTCACCGGATTCTCAGTAATGGAGATAGCACTATTGTTGTCAATATGGATAGGAGTAGTCATGAAGTTGAATCCATAGTCTAACATCTGATTTTGAATCCATAGCAGTTGAGCACAGCAGCTAGCAGCAGCAATGTATTCAGCTTCAGCAGTTGATGTAGAGACACAGGATTGTTTCTTGCATTGCCATGAGATAATCCTTCCACCAAGAAATTGACATCGTCCTGATGTTGATTTCTTGTCAATATTGCAGCCACCATAGTCACTGTCAGAGTATCCATAGAGATTGAAATCACTATTTCTTGGATACCAGAGACCTAGTTTAGGTGCTCCTTTAAGGTATCTTAGGATTCTCTTTGCAGCAGCTAGGTGAGACACCTTTGGAGCAGCCTCATATCTTGCACAAATGCATGTGGCAAACATGATATCTGGTCTACTAGCAGTAAGATACATCAGAGAACCAATGATTGCTCTATACTGATGTTGATCAGTATCCTCCCCTCAAGGTCAGGGCAATGATTATGGTTTCTGGGTATGGGTGTCTTGGCTGGTTTACAATCCTTCATTTCAAATCTATCTAAGATGTCTGAGACATACTTAGATTGACTTATGAAGAACCCTTCCTTCATCTGTTTCATCTGAATTCCAAAGAAAAAGTCCATTTTTCCCATGGAACTCATCTCAAACTTCTGCTTCATAATTCTTTCAAAGTCCTTGCACATTTGGTCGATTGAAAAAACCAAATATGATGTCATCAACATAGACTTATACAAGCAAGATGTCTTCTCCACTCTTTCTGATGAAAAGAGTCTTGTCAATGGTACCTCTAGTGTATCCATTCTTCAGGAGAAACTGAGACAAGGTCTCATACCACAGCCTAGGTGCTTGGTGCAGCCCATATAGAGCTTTATCCAGTTTGCACACATAGTTGGGGTGCTGTGGGTCTTCAAATCCTGGAGGTTGACATACATAGATTTCCCTATCTATATCCCCATATAGAAAAGCACACTTGACATCAAGTTGGTAGACTGTAAAGTTCTTGGATGCAGCATAAGCAAGGAAGATCCTAACTGCCTCAAGTCTTGCAACAGGTGCAAAGACATTAGTATAATCAATTCCTTCCTCCTGAGTGTACCCTTGAACTACTAGTCTTGCCTTGTTCTTGATAATCAAGCCTCTATCATCTTTTTTGTTCCTGAATACCCATTTAGTGCCTATGAGTACTTAACCAGATGGTAGTGGGCATAGATTCCAGACCTTTTGTCTTCTGAATTGAAGCAGCTCCTCCTGCATCGATTCAACCCAACTACTATCCTTTAAGGCATCTTCTACCTTCTTTGGTTCCATCTGAGACAAGAAGCATGAATACAAGCAGACATTCCCATGATGAGTTTGTCCTCTTGTTCTCACACCCTCAGAGACATTCCCTATGATGTTCTCAGTTGGATGAGTGTTGTGAATCCTAAGACGAGGAATCACTTCCAGTTGCAGAGATAAGTCTAGGTTAGACATATTCTGATCAAGAACTGGATCACTCTGTCCAACTACTATTTCAAAGTCATTCAATGAGGACTGATTGAATGATTGAAGAAACATCATCAATGGTTGGTTGTGAAGTAGGATTAACAGTTGCCTGTTCCTTCAGAATACTACTTCCCTCAACCTGGTGTTGTAATAGATCACCTGAAGAACTTTGAGGTTGATCAAGTGATTCACTTGTTGAAGCTTCATTATTCCTGGAGATAGTTACACTATCAGATCTGTGAATGGTTGAAGCTTGTTGCCTTTCAGCTCTTGGAGAATTCGGAAGAGGTCTGGGAAGCTCAAATAGATGACTTGCATCAGCATCAGCATCATCTGAGCACCTGTTCCAGCTGAAACATTCTCACAAGATGGTTTAGAATAGTTTGGAACCAATTCTAAATCAAAGATATACTCAGGTCCATTCCCCCTAACACAAGGAGTGTGCTCATTAACAACTATATTGGATGACTCCTCAAATTGTTGATTCTTGATATTGTATACTCTATAAGCTTGGAGCTAGAAGAGTATCCAACAAAGATAGCATCATCCGACTTCTCAGCAAACTTTGCTAAGTTGTCCTTTGTGTTAAGTATGGTACACCTGCAGCCAAAGGACCTTAGAAATCCAATGAACGGTGGCCTCTTTTTCCATAACTCATAAGGGGTTTTTCCATGGGGCTTAACTACAAGAACCCTGTTCTGCATATAGCATGCAGTGCTGACTGCCTCTGCCCAGAATGTTAGAGGCAGCTTTGAATCAGCTAACATGGTCCGAGCAGCCTCAATAAGTGTCCTATTTCTCCTCTCAGCAACACCGTTTTGTTGAGGAGTTCTGGGAGCACTGTATTGTCTGGCAATCCCTTTTGAGTCACAGAATGAGTCAAGAACAAAGTTCTTAAACTCAGTCCCTTGATCACTTCTATGATTTAACCTTGTGATCAATTTGATTTTCTGTTTTAAGAATAAAAGATTTAACGTTTCAGCAGTTTCATCTTTACTTCTTAAAAAGAATACCCATTTAAATCTTGTAAATCATCAACAATCACAAGGCAGTATGATTTCCTTCCAATGCTCATTATACTTGTGGGACCAAAGAGATCCATGTGCAAGGAGAAGCATTGTTCATATCCAGCTTGTACATATCCCCTTTCCTGGGAGATCTAAGAAGCACCAATTCCGGAGGAATTGTCATCCCTGGTTTGAGGATAATGCACTCATGTTCTGTGAAAAGCATCTGATGCTTCTGGTCACAGAATTAGAAACACTTAACAGATTGTGTTCAAGCTGTTTGACAAAGTGAACTTTGTCAATGTTTATTCTGCCATTGGATATACTTCCTCTGCCAGAGATATATCCTCCAGCCTCACCTCCAAATTGGACAGGCCTTCTATCATAGTTCTGGAATTGTTGAAGGAGAGATCTGTTCCCTGTCATGTGCCTGGAGCATCCACTATCTACAATCCAGACATGTTGTTCTTGTCAAATGGACGTCCCTGCACATAAGATGAGATGGTTAGTTTTGTTTGGAAGCCCAAGCCTTGCAGGTCTTGGGCTCTTCCAAAGATAGTGACATAATTGAACCGAAAGATATGCATTGGGGTTCAATAGAGGTCGTTGAAGAAGAGGTTTGAGCTGTAGCATCTTCCTTGATCTTCCAATCCATCCCTTGGTTGATCTTTGAGGATGAGCTTGTTGAAGCTTTTGCAGCATGGCCTTCTTCCGAAGCTTCTTTCTTTTCAGAAGAAGCCTTCACCACCTTTTCTTCCAAAGTAGTCTTCTTCTGAGAAGGTTTCATGGGAGCCTTCTTGTTCTTCCGAACCTTAGAAGGTTTGGCTTCCGAAGCCATTTTCCCTTCAGAAGGAGCAGTTCCTTCCGAAAGCAACTTGGCTTCCGAGACCAATTTTCCCTTTTTCATCATTTGGACCGTTTGAAGTGGTCCAACTGAGAAACCTTCTCTGACTCCTTCTCTTCTAACATTATTTGCATAATGTGTGCTTGCTGGGTTGTAGTAACAATCTTTAGCCATGTGGTTGTGCAGACCACACATTATACATGCAATGTTAGTCTTTTGGGAACTTACAGGTTGCTGTTTCTTTGGTTTCTTCTCTTCATCAGCAACTTTCCCTTTCAACTTCTGATCCTTCGGTAGGACAGGAGTGCTGGTACTACACTCCTTTCCTGAATCAAAAGTACCTACCACTTGGAATTCGGCAGAAATGAAGACACCCTTTTGCTTTGGGTCAATCTGCAACCTTCTTGGCAGTCCTTCTAGCAGCTTTAGCTCTGCTTCTTCTTGCCTTTGTGGTTAGGATTTGGTCTTCACAGGTGGATGGGTGTATCCTCCAGTTTCTCCCCTGTGGTGGCCACTATTGTTGCCTCATCCTCTACTTCCAATGGAGAAGGGTCAGCAGTTGGAACCTCTTGCTCTTCAGTACCACATCTAGGTAATCTAATAGACTCATAAGAGTGTGGTGGAGCTATTTCATTGGTTCCCAACCCTTCTTTGTTTTGATAAAACATTTTGGAATGAGAGGTTGATGCAAGAATAGTTTGAAAGCTTTGCTCAGTAATAGCTTGCTTCCTGGCCTGAGCCTCAGCAGTGACTAACTGGGCTTGAACTTCAGATAGTTTGGATATCAGATCTTTGATTTGAGTCTTATAGTTGGTCTTTTCATGTTTTAAAAGAGACACAGTTTTCTCTAACTCTTCAATTTTCTTTTGATAGTCAGATTCAGCTCTCTTAAAATCAGATTTTAGCACATTTAAGGACTCAACCTCAGATCTGATTTCCGAAATGTAATCCTTATAAAGTTTAACTTTAGCAATACAGGTAGCAGTACAAAGATGTTCATATACATGATCATCATCTGTTCCGGCCATGAGTGCTTGAGTGGGAGTCACATCCTGTATCATGAAGCTCCAGTCAACTTCTTGAGCCACAGCAGCTGTTTCAGTTGACCTTTCTTCATGCTTTGAAGCAGTAGGATGTGTGGAGGCCTGTGGGGTTCCCGGGTTGTTTTGGGAGCCTTGCATTCCCTAGCAAAGTGACCAAGTTGGTTGCAGTTGTAACACTTTGCTTTGCTCTTGTCAAACCCAAACTTGCTGTTAACTGGGTTTGAGGGAATTGCCTTCCAGTTCTCTTGAAGAACTTCTTCGCCCTCTAAGTTAAAAGAGTCATCTGTTGGACAATGTCCACATACTCCACATCATCTGGACTGAAGCACTCCAGATCATCAAAGCAGTATTGAAAATCACCAGAGTGTCCACTTCCAGAGATAAAGGCACAACTATCCTGAAAGGAGTTGTGTTGAACCTTTTGAGACTGTGGAGTCTCAGGTAGAGTAATGTAGGGTCCACTGTGTGAGTTGTCAGGGTAACATAGCAACTGATGTTGTGGTTCTATGATTTCCCTTTCAACCACATGAAGGGCTGAACTCAGTTGGTTATTGGAGTGACCAGAGGAGTTCTGCATGTTCATCTCCATCTGGAATGCACTTAGGATACCATACAACTCTGTCAGAGTAAGAGTCTTAAGGTCCGACGTTCTCTTGATTACAACACAGTAATGTATCCATAGTTTAGGAAGTGAAGACATGAACTTCCTAACTATGTCTCTATTCTCAAGAGTTACTCCAATATCCTCCAGCGTATCTACTAGCTCAACATACCTGAAGTATTGTTGAGTAAGGTCTTACCAGCCTTGAAAGTAAAGTTCTCAAACTGCTGCTTCAAGAGATCCCTCTTGTTCTCTTGGGTTTCCTTGGATCTTTCATACATCAGCTTCAATGCTTCCCATAAATTTTTAGCAGTTTTGCACTTCTTGAAGCGTCTGTAGACGGAGTTGGGGAGAGCAGTTTGGAGGGAAGTCATAGCCCTTTGATCTAGCTCTATTCTCTTCCTATCTTCTTCTGAGTAATCATCAACATCTTTTGGAATGATGCGATTACCAGTGGCAGAAGTGGTGCTTGGTATGAAAGTACCATTGACAATGGAGTCCCACATCCTTGAATCTTGACACTTGATGAAGCCTTCCATTCTGATACACCATGAGTCAAAGTCTTCAGGGGTGATCAGTGGGGACTTGGTCATGGTACTGGTTTCCATATCAGCCTTGGAGAGAGCAGCCATTTGAGTGAGTGGTTTGTAGTGAGGAGTGAAAAACGGGTTGATTTGGATGGTAAGATCTCACAATCATTAGCTTGGAGCTCTGATACCAATTGCAGGATCGATTATGGGTGGTTTTTCTCTCAAACTCACTGTGAACAACACTCTGCAAGTAGTCTATGAAGAGTTAATCACAATATAACAAGTAAGAAGCAGTAAGAAAATTAACACAGGAAGTAAATTTTCAAGGTACTTTTATATATTGCTTCTCAACTCAAAGGATTACAAGACTCTTGGACTCAAATCACTTATCTAAAGAGTTACAAGGAGAAGATATATATAATACTACCTACAGCCGGATATACTTTGATACCAGCTGGACACCTCTAACCTTACATCTATACTACAAGACTCTAGATGAGGTCTTTCAGACATTTTGCTTGAGAGTTGGTAGTCAGGACATGTCCTTGACTTACCTTTTGTCACCAACTAAAGTTGGTAACATGTACTATCATAAAAAGGTGAACAGTAGAATAAAGCATGGTCAACAACATGGCTCTTTAGGAAGATGCCATGTTGTATCAGAGGTCTGCAGCGGACTGTCAGGGACCATACTTTTATCTGCTGGACATAGCAGTGTCTTCCGAAGAATAAAGTACTTCGGAACAATAACTTCTTCCGAAGCCACTTATACTCGGAAGACTGCTTCTTCCGAGGCTTGGAGTCTTCTTTGTCTTCGGAAGCAGACTTTGTCTTCAGCTCTTTCATCAGACTTTGTCTTCGGAAGCTCAGACTTTGTCTTCAGCTCTTTCATCAGACTTTGTCTTCGGAAGCTCAGACTTTGTCTTCGGAAGCTCTTTCAGACTTTGTCTTCGGAAGCTCTTTCAGACTTTGTCTTTGGAAGCTGTTCTTTAGACTCTCGGAAGATCTCTTGCTTGGCTTCGGAAGCCCTTCAATGTAGCACCAAAAATGACTATGAAGTGGTTTTGATTGCACCAGCTTTATCATGATCAAACACATACTAAAACATGAATTATCGATAACACATCACATCATCAAAATAAGACTTTCTTTCTAATTTCACTTATGTAACACCCAATGTTTTAAAACATTTTAAATTAATATTCACTTATAAATAATTCAGGATTAAAAAATCTTTCAACTTTAATAAAATGATAACTAGGGATAGTAATAACAACACCATATTCACTTATATAAAAAAAATCATTTCTATATAAAAAAAATCATTTCTCCCTCCTATTAATGATTATATTAATTACTAACCATATTATTAATTTTTTTTAGACTAAAATTTATTTTTTAAAAAATTCAAAAATTGATCTTTTATTAATGTTAATTTCTAGAAAAACAAATTTTATAATAATTTTTTTCAATGAATTTAATTAAATATGCACTTGGTTCAGTCCCGAATACAAATTAAACATGTTATTACCACTCCATTTAAAAGAAATGCAATGAAAATCAAATTTCTTATATGGATCTTTTTAGTCAATGCATATACCTTGCCCACTAGAACTTTCCTATATCACAATTCTTGCTAATCTATCACTTTGCAACCTACTTAACATATTATCGCATAATTATTTTGTTTCACATTACTTGGCTTGTTCCTGGTTTAATGGTCAAATTCTACTTTACTTCTAAATTTATATTTTCCTTAAATAAATCATATATAATGAGTTAAAACAGCAGTTTCACAAAATCATTGTTTTTACAAAAAAAAGATTTACGTATTTCTCCCTCCTAAACTTATTAATTACATATTTACCCAAGCTAAAGAATTAATTACATATTTTTAATTTTTAAAACATATATATTACATTTTTACCAATTTCATTAAGATTAGTTATTGAATGATTATTGTATCAATATTTTTACTAAGTTATTTTTATATATTTCCCTTACTAAGAACATCAACCATATATTTCTCAAGTTCGAGTCTTCTATATAAATAAAAATAATTAAAATTCCAAATATAAAAGTTTAAAACTTAATTTCAAAACTATAGTAACCGATAATCAAAGTTATATATCGAAATATAAAACGCAATTGTTAAAGTTTTAAACAATTATAATAGCAAAAACACCATACGTAAAAATCCTTAGTAAAAACATGATAAAATAGTCATTTGATAGCTTAATTTTAATGAAATAGATAAATATGTAATATATATATACACACACATAGAAACGAGATGTGCGTAATTGATTTTATGCCTTGAAAAATATATGAGTTTATGATCTTAAGAAAAGAAAATATGTAAAAACCATTTTTACAAAATCACCATTTTCAACCTAAATTGATCTATTTGTCATAAAAATCACCAAAATAAATTGTATAACATTTCTCAATAAATTTACGCTTCAAAACACTTTAAAGATATTGTGAACGCTTTAGAACCATTGTTGGGCATTACATTCAATCATATCCATAGTTAGGGGCCAATCCGACTAAAATTGTCATTTACTTAAAAAAAATATACAATTTACTGATTTTAATACTTGGGTTATCATTTAATATTTGGTGATTTCTAACGATTTTTTTGGGTTTGAAGTCAATTTTATGATGAAATTATATTCTATATATGCGACATCAAGCCCTACGTTATTTCAATGGTAAATAAAAGTGTCAATTATCAGAAGCATAAAAATATTACCACATTGAATTTGAAACCTGTTGCTTCTAAAGTTCTTGGAGGTGATAAATGTACTATGAAGATGAATTACCAACTTATCTGATTGCTAATGAATAAGATAATTGATAAGTGAAAGGTGATAATGATAAACAATTAATAGTGTATAAGAAGTTATGAGCACTGAGTAGAGACAACTAGAGTAAAATTACGAGATAAGAAACATGAAGTAGGTGCTAATTCAATGAGTTTTCATCTAGATCCAAGGGACCTTTATATACGAACAAGCCACTGTCGACTCACTCCTAACATTACAACATTGTTTGACTAAAACCGGTACTATAGGTTTCTAGACAATCGAAATCTTCTATTATCTACCTGTCCAAACCGTGTCTTATAGAGGTTTTTTTTGCCGAATGAACTTTTTTCTTGTGTAAAGAATCTTTGTCTTTGGTGGCATTTAATGTTGTTATACACATATGAAGCCATTGCTCCATCCCTTTTGTTTTCTTATGACGCATTGTCACCGAGCTCATTAACCCCCCCCCCCCCCCCCCCGGAATGACTATGCTCTCTGGTTTTTCCCATTTACCATGCTCCTAGTGTTGTCGTCGCTCATGACTAATAGAACTAGTATTTGCATCATCTTTAAGTGGGAATATGGGAGTGGAGATAACTTTGATTTTGCTCGGGTTTAGCCTTTGCTTTAGCTACTTTCTTCTTCCTGTCACGATGGTACTCTCTCTAAAAGGGAGAAGGAATGTAAAATATCAAGAAGTTCTTCCTTCGGGAAAAACAGTTATGAAATAAAACATCATTTGTCTTATCATTCAGTCCATTTTTATATTGATGTTATAAAACCTGGAGTCCCCTTGCCACTGGCAAGGGGACTCCAGGTTTTATAACATCAATATAAAAATGGACTGAATGATAAGACAAAGGATGTTTTATTTCATAACTGTTTTTCCCGAAGGAAGAACTTCTTGATATTTTACATTCCTTCTCCCTTTTAGAGATTTACTCACACATTATGTTTACAAAAGATAGTAATCTCGAAGGGTGTAGGGGTGAGAATTCGATTCCATATTAGTGAACATAATGTGTGAGTAAAATCAAATGATCGAATTCTCACCCCTACACCCTTCGAGATTACTATCTTTTGTAAACATAATGTGTGAGTAAATCTCATTGTTAGTACTAAAAGGGTGCGAAGAAAACATAAGATTACTATCTTGAAAACATACACGAACTCGTCCAACTTATGTCCTTAAGTGAAAAAGAGTGCGAAGAAAAGTCGTTCTAATTTCTGAGAAATAGAACTCATAATTAACAGCAAGATAAAATAATCTTTTTGTCAATTAATCCTGCCGTCCACGCCAGGTTGCGGAATAGGTTTTTAATTTTGAAAATAGGTTTAAGAAAGTAGAATATCAAAGAATTATGTAAAGATACATTTGTAAAGATTTTGTTCAAAAAGATAGTAATCTGATTCCGAATGACCACTAACACCATCTCTTTCAGGGAGGTGGTAGGGTTTTTCAATTTGCGGAATAGGTTTACATTATGTAAAGATTTTGTTCAAAAAGATAGTAATCTGATTCCGAATGACCACTAACACCATCTCTTTCAGGGAGAGGGAAAGTACTAACAATGAATACTTCCCCCTCCCTGTTAGTCCATCTTATGTCCTTAGTGAAAGAATTATGAGGATGTTTTAAATTGAAAAGGAGACCCTTCTATTTATAGAAAGAAATACATTATTGGTTATATTGTTTGAAAGTCACGTGTCAAACAATCAGCTAACACATTTTTGGTCCTTCAAGATGTTCAATATCAAAGGTGTATCTGAAAAACCATATTTGTCATCTGACAAGACGACCTTATTTATTTAACTCCAGTTAAATTTATTGTAAGAACAGATAATAAAAATTTTACTTATTTTTTAAGAACAAAAATTTCTGGAGACAACAAGCAAGGTCGTCTTGTCAGATGGCAAATGTGGTTTTCCAGATACACCTTTGATATTGAACATCTTGAAGGACCAAAAAATGTGTTAGCTGATTGTTTGACACGTGACTTTCAAACAATATAACCAATAATGCATTTCTTTCTATAAATAGAAGGGTCTCCTTTTCAATTTAAAACATCCTCATAATCTTTCATTTTCAGAAAGGGGGAATGCAAGAAGAAAAAGAAAAATTGAAGGCTTTACGCCTAAAAGAAAAAATTCTTTTAATAGAATTACAAGCTGTTCAACATCAAATTACGTTACTAGATGAATGTCTTAACGCCAAAACTGTTAGTTCAGAACAGGAATCTGAAAAGATACAATCTGAACCTATTCCCTCACAAACGGCAAAGGGTAAAGAAAATCAAGTCCGTTAACTCCGAAAAAAGCAAATATAGGGTAAATGAAGATCATGAGATTCGAATCCTTAATTTATTTTTTACAAAGAGACAACTTTATACACCCTCGATTCAAGTAGTTTTACTTGTTTAGTGAAATCTCTCCCACTCACATTAAATTTCATAATAATAATTAAATTTCATAATAATACACTTTCGATATTTTAGTGCTTTAAAATAAAATAATTCCATATAGTTTATTTATACCAAATGGTATCTATGCCACATAAAGTAACCTGTCAATCTAGCACAAGGCTCACACATTGAAAATGAACTACATCTTTGTCATCCATGTGCATCAAAGTGTAAGAACATCCAAATTCATTAGTGTTGAAGGCCAGTCATAGCTACGGTTTGGTTATGTCTATTTAAACTTTTCCTTGATTATCGCTCGGATTAGTGAACTAGACTTGATCTCAATTCTTTTTTCTTAAATCTTATATATTGGTTATTTTAGTATTTTAGCATTCATATTGTGTTTAATCTTAATATATTTATTAAAATTTTAAATTCACATACAATTTATTGTATTGTAATATTTTGTTATAAAATATAACACTAGTTTTAATATTTCTATTTTTAATCTTTTTTAATAAATTCTTAAATCCATTCCAACCGGTCCCATCACTGGACGGATAAGAAGGACGATACACTATATGGTCTGGTTCTAAAAACATTTTTAAAATTCTTCAATGTATCTTATATAACACAAGTAATTATATATACTAATAAAAAAATTGTTTATGATCGCTAATTTCACCCATTCAATCTGTGATACCCACATTATTCAATAGTTTAAAACCTCACATTAATTAAAAACAAGTTCATTTAGAATTTCGAGTCCACATCACATATAAACCTATTATAAATTATAAATATATATTAAAGATCTTTGTCGGTGGCTACAGTGCCACCGACCCTCTCCTTAACAAAACCCTAATCTCTTTCAAATAGATCCCACACAACGCATATCCGATCTCTCCTCCTCATCCTTCTGCCATCAAGCGTCCGACGTGTGCTGATGAGCGCATCCCTCTCCACCGAGCTCCGATCAAAGTACAGGGTGAATGTTGGGATCAATCTCTCGACGGTTGTTGTCACGAAGCTGAAGCTTGATACGGGTCGGGAGTTGTGGCTTGATCGGAAGGCGAAGGGCCGTAAAATCACAACAAGATCTGATTAAATCAAGGTAGTCCCTTGTAACCCTCTTCAGATTTATGTCATAACCAACAGTTTCTGTTGTTCTTGACCTGTAATTTGTTCATATTTCCGATACCCACTTGAATCTTGAATCATCCCTGCATAACATCAGAAATCAGAACAAATAAGGTCAACTAAAGGTTAGATTTTGAAGCTTTGAGTTTGATTATATGGGTCATTATTATCTACCTGATTCTTGCGGATTTTGACATCTTCTCTGTCGTTGGAGCCAATAAACCACTATAGTTAGTTGACTCGACAGTCAAAGTGAAGATGGGTGAGACTATTGTCGTTAGGCTCGAAGGGATAACTCGTAGCCCGTTGGTCAGTGGAATCTGTATAAGAAGGTCACCTCATGTTCTTGGTAGTTAAATTTTCTTGTA
Source organism: Flaveria linearis (assembly GCA_024085815.1). Lineage (NCBI taxonomy): Eukaryota > Viridiplantae > Streptophyta > Magnoliopsida > Asterales > Asteraceae > Flaveria > Flaveria linearis. The sequence goes on along the minus strand of CM044005.1, from coordinate 37,653,354 downwards.
ACATTATTATTGTAATTGTGACATGCAACTTGAACTTGACTTCAGTTCTGTGTTGATTTGAGTCACAGATGATGATGTAAAACATGATTTTCTAAGATATCAAAACTGTGATGCTGATATAGAAGTCCCTTCTGCTCAGGTATGCTTCTCATTAATTTATCTATGATACTAAAAGAAGTATAATTGTTGTTGAACTATTAATATTTCAGAAGAAAGTGGCGAAAGAAATCAGTAGAGAAGTATGAGAAAAGGATACATGAGTTGACCAGTCAATGCCAACGTAAGACTGAAGAATGTTATCAAGCTTGGATGTCTTTGACTGCAGCAAATGAGCAGCTGGAGAAGGTCCGTATGGAACTTGATAATAAATTGTTCCAAACATCCTCTCTTGGTAAGTTTGTGAAGTTAATCAAATCAGTACATTAATTTTTATCAAAAGGAACATTTTTGTGTTTTAGTTTTATATGTTTACCTTATAAGTTCCTGAATTTCTTGAATAGACCAAAAAATGGAGAAACAATCTGAAATGCGGGGGGAAATATCAAGTAGATATGAACATAACAAGAAGGTTTGGGTTGCTGCAGTTAAGGAATTATCACACAGAATAACGGTAATTAATTAGCAGCAGCATTACAAAAATTGTGATCAACTTAATTTTTATACCTAATTAACATAATCTGTTTATCAGGTCTTAAAAAGAGACCACTCCCAGCTCTCTCTTGAAGCCCACCAATGTGCTGACTCAGTTCCGGATCTAAATAAATGACTTCTGCAGTTCAAGCGTTGGGTAAATATCTAACTTTACACTTATTTACTTTATTGAATAATTATATTGTAAGTTAGTCGTTTTACTTAATCATCAATTTGTAGTTGCACAATGTGACGATCTTAATGTGAAGTACAATGAAAAACAAGCAAAGCGAAGGAAGCTTCATAATCAAGTTGAGGATGCAAAAGGTCTGCAAATAGTATTTTACATAACAATTAATTATACAAAACACTAGATGACGTTGCATATTTATTTTTACTGTGATTATCAGGAAAGTATTTTACATAACAATTAATTATACAAACACTAGATGACGTTGCATATTATTTTTACTGTGATTATCAGGAAATATAAGGGTATTTTGCCGATGCCGCCCACTAAGCAAATCAGAATCTTCAAGCGGATGCTCAACAGTTGTTGACTTTGATGCAACATCAATGGTGAACTCGGTCGCGGTGTCCCGCCGATTCACGGTATGTAATACCTATCTCTGCTAATTAATTTCTTTTTTGAGCTTATAATATGAAACAATTCTTACCACAGAAGATGATAATGATAATTTTAAGAAGGTGAAGCAATTTAGGGATTAATCTAAGATGATATGGAAGATTAAATTATCATGTAATTAATTTATTCATTCCTTGTACGTATTGGTTAAACGATGTTGTCTATATATGTCATAGGTTTCTGTTGTAATTCAAAGGGGATCTCATAGATTGGATTAGATACAAGCAAAAGTTTATCATCAGAATATTTAAATGTTGCAGGTGGAACTTAGTGTTGATGTTGACATCATTTTATATATAGATTGAAAAATGAAGTATTCTAAATGATGAATCTTTGATTTCATAATCCTTTGTTTTATTTCAAACATCATCAAATCAAAATCTTGATATATTCTTCTTTGTATGTCATATTTTAGCTTCTTTATTGTTTTTAGTCTAAAATTCTTGAACCTGTAAAATGTAAAATATTGTTGTGGGTGTTTGCTTGATAGATTTGTGATTGGATTGAAAGATAATGCAATTTGTGTGTTTGATGGCAACGACTAAAGAAAAAGTAGGAGAACGAACCCAATAGCTAGATCTAAACAAACAAATAGGGTTGTAGGTTTTACTAAATCATCTTTAGAACATCATTTATTTGTTATTTATATAGTTTTGTGATTTTTGTTGGAAAAATGTGTTGTAAGGGAATTTTTGCCTCTTTTAGAATCTACCCGTTCCGACTTGAGTTCATCTTGATTCAAATATGTCATGAACCTAACCTATTTTAACATGTTTTTAAATCAATCCATCTCGACCTGAACTTCCTAACTTGGCACCTCACTCAACTTGACCAGTCTGTTTTAGAAGGTATGTTTCATATCATATATAACCTGATTTTAGATTCTTTTAACTTTTATTAATGTTGCAGTTTGATGTGTGCATGCCTTCCTGATGCAACCACGTGGATTGAATTTAGTGTGGTGTAAGTTACAAATAGGTTTATCTTTAGCCAAATGCTTTTGCTGTGAGATGACTGTTGCAGTTCTGGACTCTTTTTTTGCATTTTGAAATTAGTTGAGTGCTTCATCATGAAAAGGTAGTATTAGGTTTTGTTTTCAGCCCTATTATTATGTTGACTTTACAGTGAGTTTTTTTGAATTTTGTTGTTACAGGATTGGCATGGGCTACATATGATACTGATCTGTAAATGGGGGGTTTTTAAATGAATCTGCACGTGTGGGTGCAAATGTAAGTTGTTTCAGGAGTCAAAATATTCACGGAAGTCTTTTTGACGTATTGGTTAGCAACATAAGTTATAGTTATTTACATGTTTGAGAAGAAACTATATGATTGTGTCAGTTGATTTATAGGTCTTTTGTGTCTTTTTCTATATACAACAAGGTCACAAGGAATGAAACCACTATACAACAAGCATGCTAATAATTAAGTGTTAACTGACCTTTACTATAAAACATAGTCTTGTGATGAACTAAAATCTTATGTTGAACACGTTTTTGTCCGATAATCTCTTATGTTTAATGAGCCATTTTTCACTTCTGTAGGAAAGAATATGGAGCACAATCTGCTGAAGAAAAGCAAGGACTTGTCAAATTAATCAGGTACATACATGCAAAAAATTGTGTATTTGAAATACTTTTTGTTCCGTGATTGAATTCTTGTATTTTAAACGCAATGTTAGTATTAATGTTTTCGTGTTTTAACCCGCGGCAACGCGCGGGTCAAATTACTAGTTAATATTAAATATTCTCTGTGAGACATTACATGTGTGCAAAACTAAGTGAGAGATAAAAAGAAAAACGACAGATGTTCCGGCAATCTATTCCGGCAAGTATTCAGGCGAGGACCACGAAGTTTTTCATCTCTAATCTCCCGGATCGTTGTAGCGGTACGGATGTGGCATCAACCATTAGAGGTACGGGGGATATTTTCGATATTTATATTGTGCGTAAAAGAAATAAAGAAGGTATGAGATTCGGCTTTGTGACGATCTTGGATGTTAAAGATCCTTCAGAGTTGGCCAGGAATGTGTCCAAGATTCGTATGGGAGATTATAGATTGAAGTGTAATGTTGCAAGGTTTGTCCTAGAAGAAGGGGAGATAAGGCAGCCGGCTTCTTCGGTAGATAAACAGATTCCGAAGAGTCATCGTGGTGTAAGGGAGGGGACTTATGAAAGCAAGGGATCTGGTTTTAATTTTATGTCTTACAAGGAGGTGTTTTCTGGGGTCTCGAATGGTAAGGTGGTGGAGGTTGACAGTGAAACAGTCGCGTTTGAAGGGTTGTATGGTAAGGCGATTGTTGTACGGTTAACCTCATTATACGTTCTACAACGTATTAACGGTTTCCTGAAGGAGATGAAGCTCCAGGAAGGTGTAGTGAGGGTATTAGGGGGGCTTCAGGTGTTGATTGAGTTTAATTCCAAGGCGCATGCGGAAATGGCTTTGAATGAAATCATTGGTAGACCCGATCTGTTCTCCAAACCGGAGATTTGGGAAGGTCAACCAACACATTTTGAAAGGATTGCATGGTTGAAAATTTTTGGAATACCGTTGTGTATTTCGGACAATAAGGTGGTGAACGACGTGGGGAGGTTGTTTGGGGAAGTCGTTAAGTCGCCCAGGGTGGAACGGGTAGGTGTGGACGCGTCCTTTCAGTTTATCGGAGTGTTGATCAAACATGGAAATCGGATTTAGGATGAGGTGTTTTATGGTGGAAAGGAAGAACCTTTAAGGTTTGGGTTATGGAAGACTATAACGAGTGGTTGGAAGAGTTTGTAATGGATTCAAGGGAGGAGAAGGATGGCGGATCGCCGCAAAGGAATGATGAAGATAGTGTGGTTGATAAGTCACCGGAAAAACAGCCGGAGGGTACACCGGTGCCGGAGGCGAATGTTAAGGAGGTTTTTATGGAAGATATTAATGGTGCTAAATTTGAGGAAGAAGTTTCCGAAAATAGGGATGGGTTACCAAATGAGGAGTTGGAAAATTCAAACTCTGTTTTAATTGGGGAGGATATTCAGGAGATCGCTAATGTGGACCAGGCGAATTTTTTAAAAAGGAAAAAGATAAATAAGTTTAAGGATTTGGGACAATCAAGTGGTGGATATTATAGTAGTAGCAATGAAAGGCCTGTTAAAGGGCCCAAAACTGGTGACATTGAACCTGATTTATTTGGGCTTGATCCATTTATATTTGGCAATGATGAGCATGTGGTTAAAACAAGGGGGGATGGCCCAATTCAGACTAAAAACTCTTTCCAAGTACTGATGAATGATGTCGTAGAAGATAATCAGACAAACGAAGGGGAAGAGCAACAGGAGAGTACAGCAGCTGAGGTCGATAAAGGAGGCAGTAGTGAAGTTGAGAAAGAAGTGAATAGTACTCGGCTAATGGGTAATAGTCTTGGTGCGCAAATGGACGGGTTCGAGATCTTGATTCGAAGCTCTACCAGGGTCCAGGTGTACAATCAGGTTTGCTATGAATTGTCTTGCTCTTAATGTTAGAGGGATTGGTAAGGTAGGGAAACCTTCTTGGGTAAATGGGTTGATTCGAAAGAATGGGGTTGAGTTTTTGGCGTTGTAAGAGACTATGGTTAATAACGGGAATGGTTTTCACTTTGATAAGATTTGGCCTAATAGTGATTGTGGGTTTGATGTTATCGTGGCTAACCGGAAATCTGGAGGGTTGGCGAACCTTTGGAACACAAAAAAATTCAAGAAAGTTAATTCAGTTTTTGATACAAATTTTTTGCTTACATCGGGTATCTTGGTAGAAGATGGGACTATGTTAAACATTGTTAATATTTATGCTCCGCAAAAAGTAATGGAGAAGCGTCTGCTATGGGAGCGATTGATACAGTTGATTGACGGAAATAGTGGGTTATGGGTGCTTCTTGGTGACTTTAATGTGGTTAGGTGGTTAGAGGAGAGGAAGAACTCTAAGTTCCATTCTGGGATGGCTGATGATTTTAATCGTTTTATTGATAGCGCGAATTTACAAGAGTATTTCATGAGGGGGAATAGTTTCACTTTTATGGCCGGGTCGGGGAATGATGCCAAGATGAGTAAGATTGATCGGGTGTTAGTATGTTTGGACTTTTTCTATAGATGGCCCGAAGCGATTCTAAGGGCACTTCCTCGTGAACTTTCGGACCATAGCCCTTTATTGCTTACTATTTCTGATTATAATTATGGTGCTAAACCTTTTAAGTGGTTTGATTCGTAGTTAGACAGGGATGATTGCAGTCAGGTTGTTATTCAGGCTTTGGAGAATTGCAATGTTGATGGGCCTTCTGATATCAAGTTACACAAGAAGCTCACTCGGGTGAAGTTTGCGCTTAGAAAATGGTGGAATGACACCGGAAAAAAAGAAGAGGGTGAGATGGATTTAATAAAAGAAGATATAGCGAATTTAGAAAATATTATGGAGGCCCGGGATTTAGAGGAGGAGGAGGTTTGGATTTTGGAACAAAGTAAATCGAGGTGGAAAAATATATATGGCGAAAAAATAGGGATTTGCATCAAAAGGCTAGAGTGAACTTGGCAAAGTTTAGGGATGAAAATTCCGGATTTTTCCATCGGTGTATCAAAGGGAGGAGGGCGGCAAATGCTCTTCCTGGTATCTTGGTGGACGGTGTCTGGGTTGATAAGCCAGCGATTGTTAAGAGGGAGGTGCTCCGCTTTTATAGAAATCTTTTTAAAAAAGATTTCAATTATAGACCTTCTTTACTGTGTGATAATTTGAAACAGGTTCCGGTGGAATTTATCAATGGTTTGGTTGCTCCTTTCTCTAAAGAAGAGGTCAAGGCCGCGGCGTTTGACTGTGGTCCGGACAAAGCCCCGGGGCCCGACGGGTTTAATTTCAGGTTCATCACACATTTTTGGAGCTATTTGGAGAACGATTTCATGCAGGTTTTTGATGAATTTTTTCGGCATGGTTCTATTAGTAAGGTTTGCAGTACTTCCTTTATTACGCTGATTGCTAAAACGAAGACTCCAGTTGGGTTAAAAGATTATAGGCCGATTAACTTGATTGGAGTGATTAGTAAAATTATTTCAAAGGTTATGGCTACTAGATTGAAGACGGTTATTGGGAGGGTGATTCCTGATTTGCAGTCAGCTTTTATCAAGGATAGAAATATCCTTGATGGGCCTCTTGTTTTGAATGAGATCATTGGGTGGAATAAGAGAAATAAAAATCAGATTTTTTTATTGAAGATAGATTTCGAGAAGGCATATGATATTGTTAGTTGGGATTTCCTCTTGTCTATCTTATCTCAAATGGGCTTTCCTGAGAGATGGGTTATGTGGGTAAAAGGTATTTTAGTGTCGGCTCGGTCGGCGGTTCTAGTAAATGGGGCTCCGACTTTTAAGTTTGATTGTCAAAAGGGGATAAGACAAGGGGACCCTCTATCCCTTTTCTTATTTCTTATTGTAATGGAGGCTTTGGATTGTCTTATTAGAAAAGCTACTAGTATGGGGTATATGGAAGGAGTTAAAATCACAAGTGGGGGCCCGATGGTGTCGCATATGTTATACGCGGTCGATGCTTTGATATTGGGGAGTTGGAATGAAGAAATTTGAAGAATACGAACCGCTTGCTTCGTATTTTCTACCTGTGTTCGGGGCTGAAAATCAACCTTCATAAATCGGTGATCTTTGGATTGGGAGTTGGTGATGAGGAGGTGAGAAATCTAGCCAATGTTTTGGGGTGTAGAGTTGGCAAGCTTCCTTTTTCCTATCTTGGAGTGATGGTGGGGGTGAATATGAATCAAGTTACAAATTGGGATCCGGGAGTCTATTCGGGACAGATTGTGTACTTGGAAGTCGAAACTGCTTTCTATTGGGGGTCGGCTGACTTTGTTAAAGTCGGTTCTTTCGGTGCTTCCGGTATGTTATTTTTCATTATATAAAGCTCCATTGGCGGTTGTGAAGAGTATTGAAAAAATTATGCGTAAATTTCTGTGGTCCGGGTGTAAGGACGGTCGTGTTATTTATTGGGTGGCGTGGGATGTAGTTTGCAGACCGAAGAAAGAAGGTGGGCTTGGTGTTCATAGGCTTCTTGATGTGAACACAACTTTACTTGCTAAATGGGCTTTTCGTTTTAAGTCTGAGGAAGATGGCTTTTGGCGCAAGGTTATTATGAGTATCCATAGTTGCAAGAATCGGTGGCGTTTTTTGCCCATGAAGAACAAATATACAGGTTGCTGGAAGAATGTCGTGCGATTGCTCGAAGGCTTGAAGATTGATGGGTCGAGTTTTACTTCTTGTCTCAGGGGTAGAATCGGTAATGGAGAGAGGATAATGTTTTGGAAGGATGTTTGGTTCGGGAATGCTCCTTTTATGGATAGATGGCCTGTTTTATATGCTCAAGATAAAAATAAAAACGCTGCTGTTGCGGAGCGATTTCAACAGATTGGGGATAGATTTGGTGTAGCGACTAATTGGTGCTTTAAGACGGACTCGGCGACTGCGATTTCGGAGGCTCAAGATGTTCAGGTGGTTGCTTCTCAGGTTCGGATGGAAGGGGGTATTGATAAATGGGTTTGAAACCAGTGTAATAGCGGTAAGTTCTCTGTGGCTGCTGTTAAAAGCTGGTTGGGGCAGAAGTATGGGGCGTCTTTGGTCCGGTTCATGAGATGGGAGTCGTGGATTCCGAGTAAAATTAATATCTTCATTTGGCGTTTGGAATTAGATCGTATACCGACTCGGATGGCCTTGGTTAATAGGAGTATCAACATTAGCAATACTAGATGCCCTTTTTGTGAATTTGCGTTTGAATCAGTTAATCACTTGATAGTAGACTGTGATTTTGTCAAGGGTGTTTGGTGCAAAATAAAGGACTGGTGCAAGATTCAAGGAGCCTGTTTGGACTCGATCCCAGATTTGTTACAAATGGATTTCTGTGCTAAAAAATCTAAGTGGGAGAAGAAGATTGTGAGAGGTATTTTGATGATTACTTGTTGGAGGATTTGGTTGGAGCGAAATAGTGTTGTCTTTCACAAGGCTAGACACAAAGCGGTGGATATAACCGCGAGCATTAAGGCTTCTTCTTATTATTAAATTAAACATCGGGCTAGTTTTAAAGATGTTGTGTGGAAGGATTGGGGTTTGTACCCATTGTATATGATGTAATTCTTGTGGGGGGTTTCGATTTGTTTCTCTCCTGTTTTTATTGAAAGTCTATGTTCAAAAAAAATGAATCACGATTAAGATAAGTTAATAAATTATTTAATAATTACAATTTTTTTAGTGTAAAACATATATATAAAAAAAGTTCTAGATTGCAGTTCAATTAAAAAAAAAGTAAACTTTCGTTTACCGTAACTTGAAGTTTACACCGTAAAATGAAGTTTACGTTTTGTTAGAAATATATATGGTGTATGAATCAACGATCTCAAATACAAAAGAAAATTTACATCGAGGAGTAAAGTACACTGGATGCAGAGGTTTATCGATCGATTCCTTATCCCATCTCTCAATCCTCTTATCGAATTCACTCATCAGGATTATGGAACTGATCGATGAACCGCTGGATCCAGTGACCCTCTACCCGACACAAACAACCATAAACACAACAAAACAAACGTGAAGTTAGATCAACATACAGATTACACACACATATGCATATAAAAATGTTAGATCGACAGATAAGAGAACCTTATATATGATGACCTTATATTATATGTATGATGTATATGTATACACATATCATACGTATACATATTGAGAGATGATAAAACCAGAATCCACCATTCACGTACATTGTTTGTCGACCCTCCTCTGGTTTGCATCTTATAAAAGGGGGTGTGACCGTGAGGGCGGCTTTGCTAGGGTTACGTATACAGACGAGGCTGTGACGTAGAGAGATCTGTGAGGAGAGTTTGGGTTATTACTAGGGTGGGGGCAGAAGGGTATTGTTGTCAGAAAGTTGATATTTTTGGAAATGAAATGTGGCCCAACAATTGGGTGGAAGGGGGGCTGATTGGTATGATGGGTAGAGGAGGAACACGTGTAAGTCACTTTATTTTTTTTCATTTTTTTTTAATCTTTTGTTTATGGTCAATTTCATGTAGATCAATCTTCGACCACGTGATCAAAATCTAGATGGGTGTACTCGTAATCTCTGCTTTTTAGTTACAGATGGCAATTTTTTACACGACATGAACCATCGTGCAGACATGTGGACACATGACGTATTAATAATAAAGTCAAGTGACAGATCTAGAATTTTTTTCTATAGTGGTCGAACGTTTTTAAAAGTTGGCTTAATATTTCTTAATATTACATATTTCCGATCCGTTCTGCTTCAAACAAGTCACAATATAAAAATAAAAATTAATTAAATATCAAATATATAATAAAAGTAGGTCAATCATTATAGCAACCCATAATAACAATACAATATTGTTGTTTATAAAAAAAATACCTAAATTGAAGATTTAGAGTTCTTTAAAATTGAATTAAAGGCATGTAGCATTGTAGCCATACAAATTATTGACCAGACTAATCAATTATCCAATTGCCACTTATATTGCCACGAGTGCAGAACCCCACAACATATGGTTTGCATGAGTGCAAGATCTCACAACAAACGGTCCGTACAGGTACAAGACCCTATAACATTTCGCATTGACAACACATGTCGAACCTCTTACAAGTATTAGTCTCGAGCATAAATATTAATGTCAGTTGAGCATGCATAACTAAAACTCCATTCCATTACATTTCGCATGTTCCTTTACAACATGTACTACCTCAAAATGTAAGAAAGCTTTCATACGTCTTACTTTGTATTCCATCAATATCTTGTTGATAATATCTGCATCCGTGGTTCCTTTAGCTCATGATGTTTCTAATTTTTTTAAAATAATCACTATAACATAAAACTAAATTAATAAAACTAAACAATTTTTATTAAGAGTAAATTTCGGTTTTGATCCTTATGGTTTAACCATTATAACTATTTCAGTCCAAAAAGTAATCTTTGATCAAATCATGCCCTGTGATTTCATTTTTGTAACAATTTTGGTCCCTGACAATAACTCTATTAGGTTTTACAGTTAAATGTGAGGGTACTTTGGTTATTTTATATTTGGAGGACTAGTTATGTAAATTATATTAGATTAGGATATTTGTTGTAATTTTTTAAAAAAATAAAAAATAAAAAAATAAAACTTAAATCTAATCCAACATGCCTTCTTGAATCAGACCCAAAGTACTAAAACATATACCATCGACCACCGTCATCTTCCTCCCTCCAACCACCCTACCCACCACCCATCTCTCACTCTATATGTATCTATATGTGTGTATGTATACATCTGTTCATATGGATATTTTATACATCTGTTCAGATACCGCCTGTAGCTTCACCACCGCCCAACCTTCACCACCGCCTGCGCCACCGACACCGCCTGCGCCACCTCCGCCGCAGCGCCACCGCTTGCACCTTCACCACCGCGATTGTGGTTTACGAAAATCAAGAGGGAGAGATACAGATGTAACGATGGTGGCTAAGAAATCGAGAGGGAGAAAAACAAACAAGAAAGAAGATGGTGGCGATGGTGGTTGTTGGAAGCGAGAGGGAGAGCGACAGATGAGATGAAGTTTGTAAAATCGAGGGGGAAAAAGATCGAAAAGGAAGAAGACGGTCGAGTGGGTGGTTGTCCGACGATGGTCCGACAAGCGGCTGTGTGGTGGGAATTTAGGGTTTCTTGATTTTATGTTTTGTTCATATAATTTATATTTATATTTTTTAATTATATATTGAATATCACAGAAACAATCTCTTAAGTCATCTTAATAATTTACAAGAATAGTCCCTGCATGTAGATCGATCAAAATATCTCTGGAGTTAACAACAAAAACTAACAGAGTTGTTAGAAAGGATCAAAACCGTTATAAAAATTAAATAATAGGCCAGGTACGATATGACAAAATATTCGTTTTTGAACTGAATAAGTTAAAGTAACCACACCACATGGACAAAAAAACAAAATTTACTCTTTTATTTATTATAGCATTTGAACACAGATGCCACTAAAACAATTCAGTTTAGTATTTAAGTCCCTCCGGCCACTTGTATTCATTTGGTGTATCGAATAGCTTGTTCCACGATTTTGAGTCTTAAACTGTTCAAGAGCTCGACCCCAAAACGAATCGAAACTTTTGTAGGTTCTGATGTTTGAGTCTTCTGGAATACAGACACAACCTTGGCACAAAGCTATTTACTCCGCATGAGTCGATCCAATCCTTACAAGGCACACGATTCATATTCTTCTTCTCCATTTGCTGGTTCCTTATAAGCTTCATCTTCATTCGATTTGAGAATGTGGCGGCTTGGGTCACAAAACAGTTGACTATGTTTAACCAGATTGGCTAATATGAAAGTACCATGTATAATTGTAATCAATCACCAATAATATTTGTTATGTACTTAAATCGACCATATCATTGTGACTAGATAAGCCCAACTGTGCTTATAAAGCTTGACTTATAAGTTGTAATTTGTAAGCCATACCTTATGTGACATTTCAATGTGAAGTTGAACTGATTCATGAGATTTTTATTTTATTTTATGTGACATGGCAATTTCCTATTACCTTGTGGTTAACTAACTTCCATTCTTGGTAGATTTCATTTCATACGTTTTGATTAATAAAAACATTACAACTAATAAAATGAGCGTTAATTGTTCATAAATTCACTTTAATTACCTCATTAAAGTAAAATTGCAACGATCCATCAACACATAACGTATTATGCTTAGTGCTTACTATATATTACATGCATTACCGAAACATCATACCATATACTATATATCTTAAAACTAGATCTCTATAAAGTTGAAATCTCAAAGTTTACATATATCATGAAGAAGGTGATCTTTCTTATGGCTGCAGTTGCTGCACTGGTGTTTCTTTTGGGCACGGTGCATGCTCAAGATTGTAATCCCGATCGTGACATACAAGGTTGCTATCCGGCCCTACGTACACAGGGACACCCGGATGCAGTTTGTTGCAATCAATTACAAGAGCACTCAAATTGCTTATGTGAATACAAGAATATTAATAACGTCATAATGCCCCCAAACTACCAATTCGTTGACGACATTAGCGCAATGTGCAACATCGCGTTCCCCATATGTCCTTTACAGTAACTTAGTAGTGCCAAGATAGCATGCATATTAGGGAATAACACTGTAGTTTTGATGTGTTACGTTTATGCTTTTTTCCATTTCCTTTTGTTTTGGATACATTTTTTTAAACTCTATGTAATCGGGGTTCAAGAGCTTAATTTCTTCACTGGTTTGCAGAAATTATCCATTTAGTGATTCTTTAACAACATATGCATATATATACACGTTACTTAGAGATCATGAGTCATGACAATGCAATAGGTCAAATTTTAATTTTCAACTAGCAAACTTGACAAGAACATCAACATTAAGGTGGGTTTGTTAAGTTCTTTTTTAACGGGAGATTTTATGTTTCATAAACTTCTAATGATGGTTAGCTACTCATATGTTGAGGACAACTATTTGCATAAGTATCTCAAATAAATTGCTAAAATGAATTATACACCCTCAGAACTTTGATCATACTCTAAATTTATAATTGTCTTTTATCAATAAGTCGAGAAATGTAATATCATATTTTGAATGAAGTATGATCATATGGGGATTTGTTTTAAACAAATATATGGATATGTATGAATGTTCAAAGATTGCTCAAGTTATGATAAAGTCATGGTTGAGATGACCCCAAGGATCTTGTATGTTTCTTTAGAGAATACTAAGCAGGATAACATCATATTTCTTACAATAAGGTGTCTTTCAATGTGTTCAAATTTGATTAAGAACTGTTGGTCTAAGGTCTTGTTTCAAAGATAAGATTTGAATGAACAGAGATGAATGATTGATATAACTTGCAGAATTATATTGATAAACTTGCTTACATACAATCGATTTGTTCATTACAACATCGACACAGACATATGGGATATATATAGCTCTAGAACCAACCAATAGGTTTTCTACTAACACATATATGATCCTTATATATTTACATACTTACATACTAGATCCGAACATAAACTTTCTAATATATACATAATAGACCCAAACTAATATTTAGTTTATATATCAATACTCCCCGTTAAACTAAATATAGTTTAAGTGAGGTCTTCTACTTGCTTTTCTTGCTTTCATAATAGAGTTGGTTTATCATCATCATAGATGAGATTGGATTCTTTCTGCTTGTCCTTCTTGTTTTTTTCATTTGGTGCATTTGTTTGCAAAATGATCAAGCTCATCATATTCATAACATCTGGACCTGCTTCCATCTTTATTACCATGACCCATGCCTTTTCTGCGTCCACTTTCTTCTTTTTTTAGAGTTTCTACCTTGTCATCAACCACGACCTTGATTGTTTGAACTTTCCATTAGAAGTTTCCCTTGATTATTAGCCTCCGGTTCATCTTGACTTTTAATGCGTTCTTCAAGGCTGTAATTCTTCCAACTGCTTCTTCAAATGGCATTGTGTCAGTGTCTTGATGTTGCTCGATAGATGCAATGATTGGCAGAAATTTCTTTGGAACTAAGTTAAGAAGTTTCCTTACATGTACCTTATCTTTCAAAGTACCACCAAGACTTTTAAACTTGGCTTTTATACTACTTAACTTTCCCGCAAAGTCATTTACCCGTTTGGTTGTATTCATTTTCAAATCCTCTAGTTCACTTCTCAATCTTTGTAAACGTGTTTTCTGAACTAGATTGGCTCAAAGGTATTTGACTTTGATAAAGTCCCAAACTTCCTTTACGGGCTAGTAATTGCATTAATACATCACGAGGCAACGTTTGTAGTATCACTGCCTTAGTAGTATTAATCTTCTTTTCATCCACTATTTCATTCTTTGCATCAACCGCATCCCAAAGACCATATGCTTTTAAGATAGTTTCCATCAACAGTGAATAAGAAGTGTAATTTGTTGCATTCAATTTTGGACATTGAAGTAAAATATTTTCTTGTTCACGAGTTGATATACTGCTTGATGCATTATCATAGTTTTTATCATCTGCCATTTCTTATTTCTTTCTTGATAACGTGCTTGTGATCGGAAGATCACTTTCTTGATCAAATAGATCAAAATATTTTGCTTGCTTCCGACCAACTTGATAACCAGTTTGTCTTCCTCCTAAACAACTTGCTAATCAGGTTCTAACCTACTTGCTAATCAGAGTCCTATTATGAATTTGATAAAAATTATCCAACCAACTCGCTAATTGGACTTTAAGTTTTGACCAATTCACTATACTTGGTTTTGGCCTACTTTCTAAACAAACTTGATGTGAAAGCAAGACAAGCAAGTTGAAAGGGTACATATAAACTAAATATTAGTTTGGGTTTATTATGTATATATTAAAAAGTTTATGCTTGGGTCTAGTATGTAAGACCTATTTATGTTTGGGTTCACATTCTAGACCCGAACATAAACTTTCTAATATATATATACATAACAGACCCATACTAATATTTAGTTTATTTATCAATAGGTCTACCGAAGCACCGACTATACACTTTTTCTTTGTTAATGACATAATGATTTATATTTAACAATCACTTGTAATTTATACAAAGAATTTAGAAAGAGCGTACCAAACTTAACATTTGATACTTTATGGTGTTCATATGTGCTCTTTTAATTCAAGACTTGACTCTATTGTATACGCTAATGCTCCTCTTAAGTCTTGCATCAGTCTAAGTCTAAGATATTCATTAAGTGTTTTACTTTTGATGTGTTTGATAATTTTATACACTATGAATCACTTTTAATTGACATATGTCATCTAACCTAAAAAAAAACAAAATGGCTATAACCATATGGTTATTTTCTAGCTTTTCACGTCATCTTTACCTACGATTTTCCATATGTTCCCATCATAATTAAATTATAATTTTTTTAAAGAAATATATATATTTTAAATGAGTTTATTAATAAATGTTCATTTACTACTATATTAATCAATTAGTTTTTTTCTATTAATAAATAAACCATTTCATTAAAAATATTTTCATAAGTCTTAACTCTTTATTAAACAAAGTTGAATTTCTAGATAATCATTGTTAAAACTAAAATACTTTAAATTATAATACATATTAAAGCAAGATGTCGGTGGTGACAGTGTAGTTTTAAATCTTTTAGTTTGACCCCTAAAATCCTTCAATTTGCAAATAGGCCCTTAGACCATTTTGTTTGTACTGCATTGTTTAACACGTGTCTTCTTCTTTCGACTGAGTAAGCACACAACACTCTTAACAAGTGCCATCTACACATAAACAACTCTTAAACCCACAATATTCATAATAAGAAAGAGGAGAGAGAGAGACGGGGAGAGGGGGACGCCGGTCCATGATCGTTTTCCATCTCCGATACCTCACCATAGATGGAGGAGCCACCAAAAACCATAAATCCCTACAAAGAGTGAAGATCTGCAAGTAAAGGCAGATCTAGGGTTTCGTCAACCCATATCGAAAGCCCCACCGCCGTGCAGCGGTGGTGATGAAGGCGGTGGCGGTGCAGCGGTGGTGATGAAGGCGGTGGCCGTGCAGCGGTGGTGATGAAGGCGGTGGCCGTGCAGCGGTGGTGATGAAGGCGGTGGCCGTGCAGCGGTGGTGATGAAGGCGGTGGCCGTTCAGCGGTGGTGATGAAGGCGTTGGCGGTGCAGCGGTGGTGATGAAGGCGGTGGCGGTGCAGCGGTGGTGATGAAGGCGGTGGCGGTGCAGGCGGAATATAGCGACGGTAAGCAAGTAGAGAGAGAGACCTTTCTCTCTTCTGTGAAGAAGACAATTGAAAGCTTTCACCAAATATTAATATTTTTTGTCATGTGAGAGTATAAAGAAGACAAATAGGTGAAAACAAAAATGATTTTGAAAAGGTGTAAAAGAGAAGGAAAGTCTGAGTTATTCGATGAAAGTGAAGTATGGGTGAAAAAATAGTCTAAAAATGTTGCTTTGAAACGTTCCAATCAATCCAAAACACTTCACTTGCTTGCTTCTTCTTCTGATGAGGTTAAAATGAATAACTTAAAAACATGTATGCCAAACCATAAAGGCATAAACATCTAAACAAACTATTTCTTGAACTTCCTTTTATATAGATAATTATTAGTAAAAACATACAATAATGACACACCAATTATATTTACTTATACTTTTATAATATTGATTTACTTTTCTTATTTATTTAATAAGCTTATTTATTATATTGTTGTATTAAAATGATTTACTGAAAATAACATAAACTGAGAATAACATAAACGCTTTATTCAATAATTTTTTTACATTTGTTTGAACGAGAAAAAACCAAAATAAATTAGTTACCAAACGTTTACTTATTAATTTTTCTATTTTTATTTGAAAAATATTTCATGCTTAATCGTTTATTCATACATAAAAAATCCTATATCTAACTTATGTTACATTCGTATCCTTTAATTATATAATTAAATACATAATTTGTATAGCTTTGAATGTTTAAAACTTCTTATAAATTATATATTATGTCTATGATGTTATTTGATATATATATGTATGTATATGTATGATGTTGTTTAAAACTATTTTGACAATCACCACCTAAAACATGTAGATGTTTTATTTGTTTTAATCGTTTCCATAGCGTGTCGAGATGATCCCACGCGCGGGTTGCGATAACTAGTTGTATATAAAGGGGTTTACAGATATTCATGAATAATATTTATCTTTTTTTCTATAATATTTTTAAACTTAAATATGTTTGTTATATATAATAATTTTATTGATATGTTATCTATATATAACAAATATTAAATTACACGTATCTATAAAATATTATATAATTTTTTTATTTCAACCCGTGTAAGACATGCATATCTAATGTATAGTATATAATAGTATTCCTATTTATGACATATGTTTTAATATTATGGGCATCATGAGAAAACAAGCACCAAACATAGATAAATCAGTAGTCTTAAAAACAGAGAAAAAATATAATGGTTCGAAGTGTCCAAAAAGAACTTCGAAGTTAGTGTGACTCATGTTGTCATCCTTCCACACATTTGAAACTCCACAACACTATCCTCTCCATCAGTGTAAACCAAACAGAGAATTCTCACACATTAAATGGATAAATCCACTCTACTGTCGAGGCGCATGAAAGCATCCAGTTTAAGGTGAGTTCGTGGGTTGTCCAAATAGCATGACACCTAAATTACATCTGGGTATATGTGCGCTCGAACGGATCTGATCTACATAGGAGGGCATCACACCAAGAAATTGCCATTTTGTTATATTGATGTGAAATCATGATTGGAATGTAGTGTGTTGGAGTTTTGGTGGTTAGCCATCACCATTTTCCATCCACCTTATTTGAGAACCTGAAGTGTTATATATGTTATGATACCTTGAATTGCTATTGTTGTTAGTGAGATATGGTTTGACAAATAATTTTCTTATGCACACACTTACTCACATTGAAGGCGCTAGCTAACGCATGAGCCCTAGTACATTTTGATGTAGGATTTTGAATACCCAATACAAAGTTAAATTTGAGTGAAGCTGCTTGTTAGCACTAGCTTGTAATAGCATTTATGTTGGATTCTAACGCATGATTGGCGTATGATTTGTAAACAATATTAATCATTTGTAAACAATATTAATCATTTACTTTAGCCTAGATTGTGGTCTTGATTATAGAGTCCTCTGATGTAGAGTGTGGCGTATGGTACAACAGGACGTACTTGTGGATTGGAATGTGACAAAGGAAACCCATAAGTGAGGGAACCCACTGGCCTGACCTAAAATCCCCTTTCGTCATAGGTCAGACTTGAATCCAAGATCTCTCCTTATTTTAATGAAGTCTTAAGATATGTGATATTTGTCATTTTCATGTTAATATTCGTATTATAATAAAACGTGATAATAATTATATGCGTCACTAGATATAGTTTTCAGTTAGTTAAGGTCATTTAAAGTCTAGCAAAGCCCCTACAGTACATAGTTTCATATTGAGTAATTTTAGGAATTACCGTATCGTGTTACGATAAATTACCTGAAACGAGCGTCCGTTACAACCCGATTAACTATGAAATTCAGAATTTGGTCAGTATGCTTAGATTAGTATAAATTAATACATCATAGGTGGAAATTTATATAAACATGTAAAAATTATAGTTGGTGGTTTGTGTTTATATTATCCACAAATTATGTATATCTTACATTTATATAATTTAGTTAGACGTAATATGCAATCTAACACTTAATATAATAATTCTTTGTTAAATTTTATAATGTTTAGTAAGTTTTATTCTATTTATGAATTTATGTAAAACTCTCAAATATACTTTATTTTTTTACAAAATACACATGAACTAAATAACTGAGCATAAATTTATAAAAGTGAGACCAACTCTTTCCCTTCTCATATTAGGCGTCTCACATAAGAGACCCCACCATATATCTCACCTTCTAATCATTGTAGAATCTTTTAAAAATCTAACCAATTCTATATAAACCTACATAGGCCACATCCATCATCACTCTTCATCACTTTCACACTTAAACTCATTCTCTTTCCTCTCCTTCTTAGCCTAGTACCCCAAAACCCCTGTATATCATCTTACTGTGATCAGTGACGGATCTAGAAATTTAGTTCAGGGGTAACGTAATACAAGTTAAATTTTCTCAGGGGTAACGTAAAACCATAAAAAAAAATATTTCCTATATAATTTTTTTTACACTACGCGTAAAAATTTGAGGGGTAGCGGAGGCTACCCCTTAATCCTTAATAGATCCGCCCCTGACTGTGATGATCCATGCATGACCATTAACTATCTTAAATCATCTTCCGTTTGAGAATTTATGGTGCTTTTGTTGAAGTGTTGGTGAGATTAAAGCTCATAGGAGGAAACATTCAAGAAAACTTACATTCTCTTCTATTATTTAAGTGTTCATAAAGGGTGTGAACTCTAATCTCCTTTCACTTGCATGCAAGGTTTAAATCTTGATTTTGCAAAGGATTTTCACTAAATCAAAAGAACTTTTGAATCAAATGTTACAACAATGATCTTTTAATTAAATAAGGGTTTTTGAAAAAAAAAATGTCTGTGTGTGCATCGTATGAATGCATGTATGTGATGAAAGAAGTCTTGAATCTATATGATTGCGGGTATATCATCTCATGGAATTGTTTAAACCAAATAGGAGAACTAAAATTATGAAGAAACACATCTTTAACTAGTGTGTGTATATGTCATGTATAGGTATGTATATGCGTGTATTGCATGTTAGCAAAATGAGTTCCTAAATAATAGATTTTAACATACAAAGGATGATCCATGGATACATGATTATGAATATGATTTTTAAAGTGTTTTATGTTTAAAAACAAATGATAAAATGTATGTTTGGGTTGTTGCATGTTAATGTTCATGGTGATTTTTGACAAAGCTAAAACTTACATATATGAATTTTTAAATATATGATAAAATAAGTTTATATTGGTTATATTTTAAGTGAAAAATACTTTTTCACATAAAATGCCAACCTTGATGATCGGATGATTTTATATATGAATTTTAGGCATAATACGGGGTTTAATGTAAGTGTTTTAACCTTGAAATGCGAAGTTTAACATGAATTTGGTTTTGGACAAAAGCAAACCTTATATTTAAATGGAAAACCTTATACTTTAAATGTATGTGTAAGCTATGTAGTCACTACAAGGAAGAAGATCAATAGCGGCGACTGTCGCCGCTATTGGTGGGCATTTTCGCCGCTATTGGTGGGCATTTTCGCCGCTATTAGTATTAGCGGCGACATGTCGGCACTAAAGAGTCGCCGTTAATGACTCGTCACTAATGGATACCTAGTCGCCGCTAAAGGTGTCGTCGCTAATACCTTTTTTGCGGCGACAGTATCGCCGCTATATATGCTACAAAAAATTCCGGGAAGGACTTTTAGTGGCGACATGTGTCGCCGCTAATAGTCCATATTTCATTTTAAATTTTTTTATTTTTTTATTTTTTTTATTTTTTATTTTTATAAACCGAATAAACCTGTGTAAAAATAAACCCAGATTTTTAGATTTTCCAACAATACAAATAACATAAACATACAATAGTATTAAGAAGTACAATACGAAGTTTAACTAAATATGCTAAATACATTGTTTAACTTCAACTTTAAATGTCGTTAAAATAAACTTAAACTACTTAAACGCTATCCTATTCATCGTCCTCTTCTGAATCATCTTCATCAGTTTGTTGTGTACCTTTTTGAGAGGCAATAAGTTGCGTAATTTGCGACATAAAGTTTGCATTTTGAAACAGACTTGCGATTTGAGCCTACAAAACAAAACATACATTATAAGTTGTTGTATTTTGACAAAGTATAAATGATAAGATCACACATCCAAAATGTAGATAATTCAATGTGTTCTTTTATCATTTTGATCCATTTCAACCAAAATGTAGATAATTCAACTTAAATTTACCTATTTTGACCCGTTTAAGATAAACCAACAATGATACAGTTAACACCTTCAAGTTTAAACAGTTAAAGTTTATTTTTACCTATTTTGAATCGTTTTAACTCAAATTAGCATGGTTTTTACTATATAAAGTGTGTTTGTATCATTTTGATCCATTTCAACCAAAATGTATATCATTCAACTTAAATTTACGTATTTTGACCCGTTTAAGATAAACCAACAATGATACACTTAACACTTTCAAGTTTAAGCAGTTAAAGTTTATTTTTACCCATTTTGACCCTTTTTAAGTCAAATTAGCGTGGTTTTAATTATATCAAGTGTGTTTGTACCATTTTTGACCCATTTCAACCAAAATATACATAATTCAACTTAAATTTACCCATTTTGACCCGTTTAAAATAAACCAACAATGATACACTTAACACCTTCAAGTTTAAGCAGATAAAACTTATATAACTTTAATACCTCTGAAAGTGTCTGAGGTGTTTGTTCCTAATCATGGACAAACGAAGTCGACCCTGCAGATGAAGACGGTTTACGTCCAATCCCTCTAATATGTCCGCGGCGTTCTCCCAACACCGACTCAAAAACTTCAACCTCGTTCAGTGATGAACAATTTTCTTCGTTTTGGGATTGACGTAGCTCATCATACCGTCCTTTGAGTTGATTCTATATTAATTAACAAAAAGTGATTTAATATATATATATATATACAAAGGCTCCATCTTTAATATTTCAAACCCCTACTTTATATAAAACTTACATATTGTTGCTTAGCTATCTCCGTATCAAAGGTCCCATCTTGACTTGTATGAGCATTCTGAAATGCCTCAAGTCGACTCTTATTCTGATTAACATTTAAAAGTATATCATATATTAAATAAATACTTGTATACAATACACATACAAATAATTAAAGCATTACCTTCTTGTGACAATAACTACTATACGAAGCAGACCCCCCATGATTAGTGTATTGTTGTTGTTGCCGGTTTGCTTTGTTTGATGATGAGGCTTTTCTGTGTCCATCACTTAAGAAAAAATCAACTGTTTTCCTCCAATTTTCATGATTCATTCCCTTTGGAGGGTTGAGCCTTGCTTGTTCCATATCTTCATATCCTCCAACATGCTCAAAGTGTCTTTTTGCAATGTTTTTTCGATCTCTGAATCGTTTGAGATATACAGAACGAATGCCACCCTCAATCTGAGCGCGTTCACGATCTCGCAAAAATCTCATCAAAATCAAAGCGTCGTTACATTTAAGTTAAAACACAATGAAGTTAGTTAAATAAATACCGAACGATAAACATAAAACATATAAAAGTTACCGCCATATGCTCCTCCAACGCATTCTTCTGAGCATCAGAAAGATCAATCCATGAACGTACATTAAAGGGATAATTGGCCTCCATGTAAATCCCAACCTCACGAACAAACATATCGTTAAGTTCACCGACTGGGGTATACGTGGCAGCTCTATCAAAAGGAAGAGATAAAGGTCCCCCTTTTTTTCTAACTCATGTTGTAACTTTTTGTTTTTTGCCTTCCCTCTTTTTTCCGGGAATATGAACCTGTATTTATAATAAAAAAACCCATACTTACAATATATATTAATAATAAATAAATAAACATGAAAATATAACACTTACCATCCAACTGATGGCTTCCGGGCTTGCCAAAAGGAGGAAGCGGTGGATCCCCCGCGCCATCACCTCCATGGCTTATTACATCAGCCATGAGATGTACCAACACAATCCAAAAAGATATCATGTCTGCAAAAATTATAAGATATACAACATAAAAATTAAAATAAGAATAAAGTTTTTAATTACAATAAGATATCATGTTTATAAAGTTTTAGATTAAATATATACTTAATCAGAGTCTCCCTCATATACTTCAGTCTCGTTGTCAGGCCCCTCAGTGTCATAATCAAAATCCTCTTTATCATAATCACCCTCGTCCTCAGACATCACATTAGCAGTAACATTTGGTGGATTAACTTCACTTGCAGTCTCGCCAATGGTGACATAAGTAGGAATGTTTTGAAAGTATTGGGGAAGTCAATGAAAAGAACATTATTAGATGAAGAATGATTATGAACGACGTCAAGATATTCTGTTAAGTCCTTATCAACATTTTGAATGTTCTCCACGAGGCCATTATTGGATGGCGGTCGATCCCAAATTTTACGATGATTAACATTCTCGACGACCCACCAGTGATTATTGTTTTGGTTTCTCCGAGAAGGTTCTCGGATGTAGAACACTTGTTTAGCTTGGGAAGCAAATATGAGTTGATCATCTTTGTCCCATTCGCGTTCGGTGTTGATACTAATGATATTATTGTCGTATGAAACACCCCTTCGAGTATCGAACCATTTGCAACGAAATAAGACTGTGGAATACCCATTTGCATAGCATAACTTAATAATCTCTTCAACTTGGCCATAATATTTCTCAACATTCTCACCCTCTACTAAAACACCGGAGTTTTGTGTTGTGCGTTGCGCGTCACGTGCAAGTACCATAAATCTAACACCATTGACTATGTAAGCAGTGTTATTATAGGCTTTTATGTCCGCACCTATTGAAAGAGCATACAACTCTGAGTGAAAATCTGGAGAATTTTGTATTTTCATCGAATAAACCTAAGAAAATAATGTGTTATATATAAATTATCTAACAAATATAGATTTGAATTCATGTTGGAAACCTAAGAGAATTTTATACACAGATATCTTCTCCAGCAACCATGATGGAAATTTGGTTATGACATCCTCATGCGGACGTTCAGATTTGAATTCACTATATTTTTAACAAAAATATATAACAAGTGAGGAACAAAATATATTTACCTAATGTTAAAACCTCAAAGATAGGAACTCTTACTTCATATAGTCTCTAACTTCTTGACAACTATCGATGACAAACCATTCTAGCTTAAGTTTTTCGCTTGAAGAAAGATATTTCATCTTTTTTGCGCTAGCCAGACGACATTTTGACTCAAATGCATATATCTTTCTTTTTTCAATAATGATATCTGTGAATCCAAGGATCTCAATTCAGGAATTATCAGTATTAAAATAAATCAATTTAATGATCGCGGAATTATCACTAATTGACGTTTAATTGTTTTAATGATTAATGATGAACACAACCACAGAAACACAATAAATGTGAAATCAATAATTATTCAAACGTATTTCATTAACTATAAAGTAATGATTACAAAAGAATAATAACGAATAACTATGAACAACGAATTCAGTGAATCGAATAATGTTGATGTTGATGTGACGGCGGTTAGGGTTGCATAATGATGTAACTCTTCACAGCCGTAATATTGATTGATTGTGTTCTCCGAGATGTGAAACCTAGGACTCATATTTATACACGGTTTGAGTCGGTTAAGGAAACACCGGATCTCTCGGGATTTGTTATTGATTGTGTTGACTTGTTTGACTTCTTGGTATTAGCAATCGCACAAGTATAATGTTCTTCCGCGGGAGTCTTGTCGTCCGTAGAACTTTTGTTCTTCCGTAGATGAATTGGTCTTCCGTAGAAGAGTTGTTCTTCCGTAGGAAATCCTTCTTCCGTAGGAGTCTTCACTTCATGGTACTTGATCATCCGCAGGAACATTCACTTGGTCATTTGGTCTTGTAAGAAACATATCTACGGATTAACAATAATGTTCATCCGTAGATGTTTCTTACACTTGGTCAATTTCAGGAATCCGTCCAAGTATATTGTTTTTTCCTGTCAAGTCACAAATCAACACACATATATATGGGGTTAACCTATAGATTCAATGCACACACACATATATATATATATATATATATATATATATATATATATATATATATATTGACTGTTACAAATATTAATTATAAGACTTGATTCAAGTACTAAGCCTTGTGTTCATCATTAATCATTAAAACAATTAAACGTCAATTAGTGATAATTCCGCGATCATTAAATTGATTTATTTTAATACTGATAATTCCTGAATTGAGATCCTTGGATTCACAATATCCTCATTTCTATCAGGGCGATTGAATTGAGTCTCAACATCTCGAAGGTACCTCGAACAAAATGATAAAGCTTCTTCAGCAACATAACCTTCAGCTATACAACCTTCTGGTCTTGCCTTGTTTCTGACATAATTTTTTAGTTTTTCATATCCCTTTCAAATGGATACATCCATCTCATACACACTAGACCACCATGAATCGCTTCATCAGGTAAATACAAAACTAAATGAACCATAATGTCAAAATAAGCTGGAGGATAGATCAATTCTAACTTGCATAATATTATAAGAATGGCCTCCTTAGCTTTCTTCATATCGTTTATTAGTAGTGGTCTGGAGCAAAGTTGCTTAAAAATGTACACAGATCAACTATTGGTGTACAAGTATCTTTGGCCAAAAAACCTCTAACACCAATCGGTATCAAACGTTGCATGAGAATATGACAGTCATGAGATTTCATCCTAATAATGTTAGTATTGTTATCTATCACTCTCTTGCTTATATTAGATCCGAACCCATCAGGCAGTTTTACATTTTTTATAAAATCAAAAAATAACTTTCGATCACTGGTCTTCAATGAGTATTTTGGGTGGGGGCTATACCACTTGCCATTTTTTTCTCTAACCATTGCCTACTCCGAATATTTAGATTTTTCAAGTCAACCCGTGCCTTTGGTGTATCTTTGCTCTTTTCATTCATTAAAAGAGTACCTAGCAAACTGTCACACTTATTTTTTTCTATATGTATCATATCTAAGTTGTGTTTTAGCTGTAGTGAAGACCAGTACTCAAGTTCAAAAAATATGCTTCGTTTGGACCAATTTAACTCATACTCCTCCCGCTTTGATTTAACACCTCCAAAATCAGGATGCTTACCCAGTAAACGGTGGCGGAGTCGACTAAGTTGAGTCTCTATGCTAGTATCACTAAATTGTTTCGGAGGGGCTCTTATCTCGGGTTCCCCGTTGAAGTCCATACTTGTTCTCCATTCATGGTTTACATATAAAAATCGACGGTGACCAACATAAACGACTTTATTTGTGACACACATTGAATGAGTGTCTTCGTTACAAGTCAAGCATGCTTTGTTGCCCTGCCCGCTCCAACCTGATAGACTACTACGAGCCGAAAAGTTATTTATAGTCCATAACAAAGCTGCCCTCATTGTGAAAAATATGTTTTAGAGCCATGTCTTTAGTACGTACACCCGACACCCACAACTGCTTAAGCTCATCCACCAACGGCCTAAGAAAAACATCCATGTCCTTCCCATAGGATTTAGGACCAGGAATCAATAATGACAACATGAATGAGGACTCCTTCATGCATAGCCATGGAGGAAGATTGTACGTAGTGAGTTGTAACATCTGGTTTCTAAATCCGGACTTGTAAATTATATTATAGTTATGATTAATTAAATTAAGTTGAGTTGTTTGATTGTTCAAGTATTCAGTCGCATGATTTGCATCCGAATAAACTTCAGTCGCACTCCTTATGTGCGATTGAGGCTCAGTCGTACGAATGGTGGGAGCATGAGCTTCATTCGCACGATTCAGTCGTGCAATTGGAAGTAAGGCGGCTAAGTTGTAAGTATGGATAAATAAGGCAGTGTAGAAGGTTGAAAACAGACTTCTGTCGGTATTATCTTCAAACTCTTATTCTCTTTACACCCAAAATACCCTGCTCTTGCCCATTTGACTAGGCGAAACTCTGTTTTGGTAAGTTTTGAACATCATGAATTAATCCGGAGATGTTATAAGCTGTGTGTATGATTGAATTTGATCCAATAACCTGTTTAAAACAATAAATTGGTCTGGTTCATTTCTGAATTTAAAATTCAGGAATTCGGATCCAAGTTTTTATGAAGTTTTGATGAAATAATGGTCCGAAACCATTGTAAACGATGTGTATAGGATCTGTTTTGAATATGGTATGATTTGGATGGTTAAAACTCAAATTTTGAGTATGTTTGGATCAAAAACGTCAAGAACACAGCTGCTGATTCGTTTCAGGCGAATGGGCTCAATCGCATGACTCAATCGCACGAATGAGAGTCTAGTCATGCGACTGAGTGCGAGTGGAGATTCAGTCGTGCGATTGGAACCCAGTCGCCTGGTTGGAAGTCCGAATGAAGACGAGCGAACACTGGATACGAATGAGAACTCAATCGTGCGAATGAATCGCTAGTCGTACGACTGAAGGTTCAGTCGCATGGTTCATCCGCATAGGTCCAATCGCATGATTGCTCATTCGCATAAGTGTTCAATCGCATGAGGGCCCTGTTTGAGAATAAGTTTACTGAATCAAGGTTTATTGCTTTAGATATACCTTGATTAGAGGAAGGACTAGTTACCTTGTGTACACGGATTGTGTAGACCGTGGTGAGGAAGTTGATAAGGTGAGTTCTAAGCCCTTTTCAAATGTTTGGTTTTAACATTCGGGCTATCACACATACAATGATAAATGAATTGAGTGTTTTAGTACCAGAATTGTGATAGTGATATTGATATATTTCTAACAGTTTGTAAAGCTGTTAGGGGGAAAGTGGGGATAATAAATGATTACCTGAACATTGTTAATCATTACGTGATGGTAATGATTCCAGTGGGTCAGGTAGGATGTAAAAGATGATCATCTGAACATTGTTAATCATTACGTGATGGTAATGATTCTAATGGGTCAGATGGGGTGTAATGATTAATGAAAATATGTAAAACTGGTGCTAAAAGCAAGAATGTGTGGGGTGTAAATGAATGAGATAATATTGGCAATAAGTAAAAGAAATGTTTTTGAAATGGTAATGTGATGTAAATCTCAACAGGCCAGTTAGGGTAAGATGCCTGAGTGTGAAACTGTACAGTTTGATAGGAGTGATGACGATCACTCAGCTTTGTGAACATCTTGTGGTGACGACCCTAGATGATTAATTGGCATCCTACTGGATGAGAGATAGAAACTGGTAGTTGTTGGATGTGGGCAACCGACGTTTCTGGGTGTAGTAACTGGTAGTTGCTGGATGTGGGCAACCGATGTTACTGAGTATGAGAAACTGGTAGTTGCTAGATGTGGGCAACCGACGTTTCTGGGTGTAGTAACTGGTAGTTGCTGGATGTGGGCAACCGACGTTACTGGGTATGGGGAACTGGTAGTTGCTAGATGTGGGCAACCGACGTTCGATGGGACAGGACAAGTAGGACAAAGTAATGATAAAAGTTGAATTTATAATATTGCCAATATAAATATAGCTTTTGTGTGTGCAAAGATATTGTTAATGTTTTAATAAAAATTAGAACTCACCAGTTTATCTGATGTTTTGAGTATGTTGTATGTGCTAGGTAAGGAGGGATCCTCTAATAATAGAGGAAAGCAAGTATGAGCTGATGAGGATGCTATCCCGGAGCAACTGCTGGCATAGGATTTAGGGCTTGTTAATAATGTAAATAGGGCGATGTATAATTAAATACAATCATATGTAAAATTTTCTAAAAAGTTGGGTTAATATACATTAGTGTTTAAAGTCTTCCGCTGTAAATAGAAAGCTCTGATTTGTGTTTAAAATATTAATCCAACTGCGTGACGTGCCTCCGGTGCCCTGCCGGGTTTAGGGCGTCACATGAGAATAACAGGCCACGTGCTATGAGTCGAACTCATATTACCAAATGGATTGAAACCGTCAGCTGCAAGTCCTAGGCGGATGTTTCGAGGTTCTCTCAAGAAGGTAGGGTACTTTATAACAAAATCTTTCCATGAAGAACCATCAACAGGATAACGCATCGTACCATCTTCTGATCGTCCGATATTATGCCAAATCATATCTTTTGTAGTGTGCCTTGAAGAATACAAACATCGTAGTCTGGGGGTTAAAGGAAACCATCATAACACCTTGTGAGGTAACTTCTTGCCCTTTGTATTTGTATCGACTCACCGACTCTCGTTACAAACTGGACAATTTTCTAACAATAGGTTTTCTACCCAGAAAAGAGCACAATCATATTTGCACACGTGTATCGACTCATACCCTAAACCAATCTTCTTTAATGTCTTATTGGCTACATAGTGAGAAGATGGAATTTTGTTACCTTTAGGATGTGAAGACTGTAACAACTCAAAGAGCTCATCAAATGAGTTATTGGTCCATTTATTTTTCACCTTAATATTCATAAGCTTTGCTAAAAAGTCAAGGGAAGAAAACTTAGTACAACCAGGATATAATTCTGATTGAACTTCCTCTAACAAGTCCTCAAAATCATCACGGACACCGCTACTCTCTTCCATAACGTCTTCAATAACGTTAGCCATTTTGTTTGTTGGCTCAACATCATCTATAACTACAACTTGAGGAATTAAACTTTCACCATGATAGATCCAATCCTTGTACATCCGACACATGCCCCATATTTCTAAATGATATTTCATTTTAACTCATCCTAGTAATTGAGTATTCTGACATTTTCTACACGGACATCTAATTAGGCCATATGTGTCGATATGTTTTTCACTCATATCGATAAAAGAGCTGAGTCCTTACTGATACCCGGGTGATCTACGGTTCAGATTAAGAATCCAACTTTTATCAACAGACATGATTACATCACTGTAATATAATTTAGGATTTAAATGGAGGAATATAATCATTGTGATTAGAATGAGATCACGAAACCTAAAAGCTAATAATGACAAAATTAAATAACAAAACGAACAACAATTTTATTTTTCATCATAATGAACATCAATTATACGCCAATTTCTAATAATGAACAACAATTAAAAGCCAATTTATTATTGTTATTCATCATACGTAACTAATTTTGTTTCTCTTAATTAAATACCTAAATAATTTAGTACAACTAATTGTCAATTTCTAATACAAGTTTTTTATACTTTCAACTAATTATAACCAACTAAATAACAAAATACTCAAATCCATATAGTTCAAATATTAAGCAAAACTTAAATCATATATAAACAAATTTAGTTTCTCATCCTAAATATAGTTTCAACAAATATGACTTCTAATCCTAATCCAGTTTAGTTTAAAAGTTAACCATTTACATTTTTAAATAAATACCTAAATAATTTAGTACAACTAATTTATCAATTTCTAATACAAGCACAATCTAACACTAATCAAACAAATAATTTGTCAATTTCTAATACAACTAATTTATCTTTAATAAAATACCTAAATAATTTCTAATACAAGCACAATCTAACACTAACCAACTATTTTCAAAAGTTAACCATTTTTAACACTAATCAAACAAATAATTTTATCAACTAAGCACAATCTAAAGCATTTACATCTATAAAACAAAAAATTTAAAAAAAAGGAAAAAAATACCGGATCTAGAAATCTTTGTAGTAGCGGCGACGGAACACAAGCAGCAGCGGCGAAAGTGGCCAGATCGCGTGTGGTTGTGACCGGTGGTCGATGACAGTGTTCGTAGTGGTGGCTATGGTGGGTGGCGGGTGGCTGCGGTCGGATGGTGTGCTATGGTGGGTGGTGGGTGGCTTTGGTGGGTGACGTGGTGCAGGCGGTGGGTGGTAGCCGCGGGTGGTGGGTGGTGGCTGGTCGGATGGTGGTGGCTGGTCGGATGGTGGTCGCTGCGGGTGGTGGGTGGTGGTCGCTCGGAGTGGTGCGGGCTGCTCGGAGTGGTGGGTGGTGGTTGCTCAGAGTGGCGTCGGGGGTCGAATGGTGCTGGTCAGAGGTTGCGACGGAAGCGGAGGCGTCGGCGGTGGTAGGTGGTCGCGGCGCGCGCGGAGAAGGCCTCGGCGGTGATAGGTGGGTGTAGGTTGGAGGGAAAGTGAAGAAGGGATAAGAAAGACCGCGTATATCCAATTAATCATTAGCGGCGACGCGTCGCCGCTAATGGTCATAGTACGATTTAACAGGAGCCGTTAGATGTAATGGTTATGGACGGATAGATGTGTCTCAAAAAATGAACGGTGGATCGCAATCTTTAGCGGCGACTTGTCGCCGCTAAAGGTGTCGCCGCTAATAAGTGTTGCCGCTAAAGGCCCAGTTGCCGCTAATATGGTCGCCGTTATTCCGCGCGTTTCTTGTAGTGGGTATATGTGCATTTGTGTTAGTAATACATGCCCAAAAACGGCGATAAACGATTATTTTTGGTCTAAAAATGAGAGCAAATATAAAACTGATTTAGTCAGAAACTTTAGTCATATTTTGAGTAAAAATACATATTTTAATGTGTGTATAAAGTATTGATGTATAAGTGTGCTTATATGTGATACTTGTCGTGTAGAATCTTATGATTATGCTAAAATTTGCCATATTATTAGTCACTTAAATTGCATGTCGATGTTTTCGTCATTGAAATATGTCTTAGTATGATTAAATTGATGTATTCTACAGTAAAATGTGTTTATTTGTCAAAAACGTAGAAGTCAAGTTAGTTAAACCAACAGTTTCGTTAAAAGGAGTGGAATCTTCAATGTTAATACGAATTAATTTAATATATATATATATATATATATATATATATATATATATATATATATATATATATATATATATATATGTATATATCAACTTAAAATCCAAAATATATAAACTAGATCAATATAGATAGTTTATTTTTCTTTTGATTTATATTAAATAGATGCTGTCCATAATGTCTATAGTTTCTCGCGAATTGAATCTAACATGCTAATAAAAAAATCAAACCGTGGATAAAAACAATGCAAAATGGACAAGAACGTCATCGATCTCCAATTGAACATATAGGCATGTTGGATTCCATATAGAGAATATTTGTTTTTTTCTGTGTCTGTCTTGTTTTCGCTAAAAATTATATACCTTGGTTTAATTTTGAGTCATGTTCAACCTGGAGATATATCAATCAATGATTTCGTTTCTCATCGTACCATTTTTTGCCATTCTCTTCCTGCTCTTCTTCCATCCCATTTAACGGTTTCAGTTGAAAACCCGTCCTCTACCACCCGGGCCACTTGGATTCCCGATAATCGGAAACTTGCACCAGCTCCACACATCCGACCTGTCAGACTACCTATGGCGTCTTTCAAAACGCTACGGTCCATTAATGTCCCTCCGCTTTGGTCGTGTTCAAACTCTTATTGTTTCCTCCACAGATATGGCAAAAGAATCTTCAAAACTAATGATCTGGTCTTTTGCACAAGGCCAGTTTTAACAGGCCAACAAAAGTTATCATACAATAACAAAGACATTGCTTTGTCAGCGTATAACGAGTATTGGAGACAAATGAGAAAAATCTGCACCCTTCATCTTTTTTCAATGAAACAAGTGATATCGTTTCGTCCGGTTCGTGAACAAGAGGTGTTCTACATGATCTATAGAATCAAGACTCAAAGTTGTATGAAACAACTGGTGAATTTGAGTGATATAGTTACGATTCTCACTAGTAATATCATTAGTAAGGTGGCTTTTGGGAAGAGACCGTCAGAGTACGATGCTGGAAATCAAGAAGGGGCACGATTTGGTGAGCTTATGTCAGAGATGCAAGCGATGTTTGCTAAATTTTATTATAGGGATTATTTTCCTTTAATGGGATGGCTTGATGAACTCAACGGAAGCATGGCTAGACTCGAGAAGATTTTTAACGACATGGATGAGTTCTATCAAGAACTAATTGATGAGCACTTGAATAGAAAATATCCCAACAAAATGCACGAAGATATGGTTGATATCTTGCTTAAACTTAAGCAAGATTATCCAACTGATATCACTTTTGATCATATCAAAGGCATACTCTTGGTGAGAATTTACTTTCATAGTTATAGTTGTTTCGACTTTCCCAATGGACATATTTATGTTGCTTTTCTGTACAGGATATTTTATCAGGGGCAACAGAAACTAGTGCTTCAACAGTGGTCTGGGCGATGACTTTGCTCATCAAAAACCCTGATTTGTTGAAGAAAGTTCAACAAGAAGTGAGGAGTGTGGTCGGAAATAAAGGGAAAGTACAAGAAGATGATCTTTATAAACTTAACTATTTAAAAGCGGTAATCAAAGAGACACTTAGACTATACCCAGTCTTACCACTTTAATCCCTCATGAATCTAGAGATCGATGCGTTATAGAAGGATACGAGATACCCAAGAAGACACTTGTGTACGTGAACGCATGGGCAGTAGGGCGAGACCCTGTATGCTGGAAACAACCTGAAGAATTCATTCCTGAGAGGTTCATACATAGTAAAATTGACTATAAAGGGATAGATTTTGAGTTGATCCCGTTTGGGTCCGGTCGTAGAGGGTGTCCGGGGATTTCACTAGGAGTTGTCACAGTGGAGTTGGCTCTTTCATATCTTGTTTACTCGTTTGATTGGGAATTGCCTGAAGGGATTAAAGACATTGACACTTTGAAAGCTGAGGGTGTTGTAATGCATAAGAAGAATGCACTTGTACTAGTGGCTAAAGTTCCTGATAATTAAGGGGTGCAAGATTTTCACTACACCTAAACGAGGGCAAGTGAAAAACTTGGAAATAAAGCACCTTAAAAGGAACATTTTGCATCTTAATCCTTTATGTACTTTGTTGTGTTATGTGTTGGACATATTTTTTATGTGGTCTTTTACAATGTAACATCTATATGGACTATGTATGTTAATACTCAAACTAAACGTATCTAAGTGGATAGAAGTTGATACTCTAAGGAGATAGTATGTAAATAATGGTGGCTAAAAGATTATTGAACCAGTTTTGTCAATATTAACATTTACACTATTCTTTAAAAATCATTATATGTGCATTATACATAAGATAATTATCAGAGAGGAGAAAACCTTAACACCATAATCAAATGCACTCACCAAATTAAGACAAATAAACTCATAATCAGAATCATCAATCATCATGTCTTCATCTCTATATATGAACAAGAATGGATCATTTACTTCAAGTAAGTAACCTAAACATGTATGCCGGATCGTGTAAGGGATGGTCAATACGATTAGTCTCACAATGAGGAGAATGTTAGAACACTTAACAGATCAAATAGGGAACCGAGTTTAAATGCACTACTAGAAAAACTGCAATAGATGACGCGCATTGCGCGTCATCTTTGGGGTCAGATGACGCGCAAATGCGTGTCAAGGAAGGGGTAGTCATAAATGATAGATGACGCGCATCTGTTTATGACGCGCAAAAGATGACGCGCATTTTATGACGTGCAAAAGATGACGGGCAATGCGCGTCAAGGAAGGGGTAGTCATAAATGACTAGATGACACGCATCCGCGTGTTATATATGAAATTTTTATGACGTGCAATAGATGACGCGCAATGCACGTCATAAAATTAGCTGCATTTTTTAATTTTTTTATTTTTAATAAATTTACCTGTTGTTTTCTAAAACAAATTGTCGAATAACATTAAAAGCGAAATCCATTAAATACCAACAAAGTTTACAAAAGTTGTTAATTAACAACTACAAAGCATAAAACAAGTCCAAATTCAATTAGTACCAATACTAATACAAGTCCAATACCAATACTAACACAAGTCCAAATATATCATTTCAGGCCTACATATAAATGAAATTCGATACATAGCACGCCCAATCTTCACGAACTTCATCCAAATCACCATCAGTGTATTCTTCTTTACCTTCTCGAACCTAAGACAAAACCAATTTAATCAAATTTAAACTTGTCAGTTTTGACCCAAAAACCCCTTTATATAAAGTTTTAATAACTTGTATTACTTACACATCAATGGTTTGTTTCAATTGAATTAGTTATAAGTAATATTGGTACAATCAGGTCATGTTTACAAAAAATATATTCATGTTGTTCGACTCCATTATGTTCTTCAACTTGTTTTCGACTTAATAAACTTTTAAGGCCACAGGACATCTAAGATATATGCAGGTCCAATTATGTTAGCTGATAGTCATTATCATTTGTAAATTGTAATCCTTAGTCTTGGCGTCTTGCATTGAGAAAACTACCAACTAGGGCAAACCAAAGATTCCTTGCAATCCACCCTCATGTCCCCATAGTTCTTAAATAGTTAATATCATGTTTACTTAAGTTCTAACGGAGTGAATATGTATAAGAGGATAAAATAACTGTTGCAGCAAAAAAACTAAAAACAAGGTCACCATATGTTGAGGGTAACAATAAAACAATCATTGTTAGAAACAATATTATTGAAACAACTTAGCATGAAATGAATATACGAAATACCTCCAAGCACACTTCAAGTTCTACTTTTAATTGATTGTCATTGCTCCTCTTCATGCTCTTTTCAAGATCTTCAATCCTTCTTTCCATGAACTCAATATCCTTTAAGGTTTATCATATGGAAAAAAATCAATATCAAGCATTTAAAGTCTTACAATTAATAACATTCAAACACATTTCTGCAACTTCTTATCAGATGTAAATAAAACAAAAAGAAACCCAGATAAGATCATAATCTTGGTCTGATTCTTTGGTAATCATCAACTCATTCGTCTTTACACTCAAGTTTACTAGTTCCATATAGCTGCAATAGCTTACCAACATTATGCTCAATAATAGAAAAGGTTTATCAAAAGTCTTATACTCATATTCAATAGTTTGAAGTAATGACCGGCATACACTATTAATGTTGTGAAAAAAGATTAACAAATTATTCCATAAGAGAAAAATACTACTAAAATTTATTCAATTTCAGTAAAGGACATCACCATTCTGCAAATGTGATAACTTAATGTCCGTATACGTAAGTATGTAACCAAAATAAAGATAGTTTATCTAGCAATACTAATTAATCAAGAAGTGAACAAGAAAAGAACTCAAGATATCACATAAAACAAAGACAAGAGAGTCAGATATGTGAGCTCCAAGAACTGTTAGAACATACCTTCAGTCGTAATTCTGCAGTTATAACTTCTAAATCTCTTACAGGATCGACAGAGTCATCAACATGGATAATATCAGGGTCTTCAAATGCACCTATTATATAAATTTAAACAACAATAAATAATTTCACACTTCGAAAATAATTAAGAAAAACCTCACAACAAAAAACAAAGGTCACCAATAGGTGAAATGCGTATAGTGTTTGAAACTTGGTCCATGCATGGTAAGATCCAAACACAAATTACATGATTTGATGTGTGCTTATGAGGTTATCGCTATTTATGACAAATAAAAACCCATATGACCTAACATAACTACATTAGAAAGACAACAAAAATGCAATCTTACGTAAAACATGGAATATGCCATCAACTGCACGAATGTGAGATAAGAAATTGTTTCCAAGCCCTTTTCCTTCATGAGCACCTTTTACCAATCCAGCAATGTCATGTATCTCCAAGAATGTAGAAACCTACCAAGCAAAGCAATAGTAATTATGCATTATGTGAATAGTGAAATTGAATACGAGCTAAAAGTCACTTAGTTGGTGTCGAATTCAAATGGACAACTTGGGAACCTTCGATTTATAACAGTGCTTAGTCAATTTACGAGCATGGTGAGTATCCTTAATTGCTCATAACATACATAGAAGAAGCAGTGCCTATATATTACCTCACTCTTTGGCTTGAACAATTGACAAAGCCATTCAAACCGCTCATCAAGAATGTTGACACGTGCCTCGTTAGGTTCAATTGTACAAAATGGAAAGTTCTCAGCAGGTATGGATAACTTGGTAAGAGTATTGAACATAGTAGATTTCCCTACATTCGGCAATCCGACCTGAAATCAATAGTATTATAAAACCAAATAAGCCCATATTCTACAGAAACATCCGTGTACTTTCTTCTTGAGCAATCAGCCACTCAAACTAGATACTACCTCCATCAATAAATCCTATCAACACAACTAAATCAAGATAATCCCAAATCTAATAAAATGATCAATTTTCAGCCGATTTAAAAACAAAAAAAAACTGAATATGCAGTTTATTCTACCAACCGCACAGAATCAAATCCAGATCGTAATTTCTCACTTACGTTCACAATTCACAATACTAACGAAAACCTAGCAACAGCTTAAAGTTACCATTTCATAACTCATACACCACTCCAATCATCTACTTCTAGTAACAAAAAACCACAAACAAAATCATAACAAATGTGAAGGCCGATGGTGGTCGCGGTGGTGTGAAGGCCGATGGTGGTCGCGTCGATGGTGTGAAGGCTGGTGGTGGTCGCGGTCGGTGTGAAGCCGGTGGTGGTCGCGGTTGGTGTGAAGGCCAGTGGTGGTCGCGTCGGTGGTGTGAAGGTCGGCGGTGGTAGTGTGGTGTGATGGCTGGCGGTGGTCGTGTGGTGTGAAGGAGAGGGCTGGCCGGGATTGTGGGTTTAGGGATTGAGAGTAGAAAGTGGGTTTATGGATTGAGAGTAGAAAGTGGGTTTATGGATTGAGAGTAGAGAGGCGGGTTAAGTATATAGGTTATAAAAAATTTAAAAAAATGACACACGAAGATGACACGCAAATATGTGTGTCATCCTTTCTAAAAATATTTTAAAAGATGACAAATAATTTATGATACGCGTAAATGCGCGTCATCTTTTTTCGCTCGTCATCTTTTGCGCGTCATCTATTAACAGTTTTCTAGTAGTGATGAAAGATACTAAAAACACAAGTAAGTAATGAGACAAAACAAAAAACAAGAACAAGATAAGTATGGTTTTTAAGAATGCTGTGTATTGCTCTCGATAGATATTACAAGTGTTACAAAGCATAAAGATAATGCAAGAACCTGAGATACTTATACTACATCCTACAGTCGGCTATACTTGAAACTGTAACAGCCAACGTAACCGCACCATGATACCGCTTTGAACGAACCACCATCGCCTCACGGTTTTTTCACCTGAACGACGTACCACCATCGCCAGGCAAAACGCGTCACAGTGGGGAAGTCTCAAGCCCTTATATAGAAGCATTCGTTCTTCCAATGTGGATGTTACAATCCACCCCCTTAGAGCCCAGCGTCCTCGCTGCGCACTTGGCTCTGATACATTTGTAACAGCCAACGTAACCGCACCATGATATTGTCCGCTTTACGAACCACCATCGCTCACGGTTTTGTTTTCACCTGAACCGGGACGTACCAATCGCTCAGGCAAAGCGTCACAGTAAGTCTCAAGCCCCTTATATAGAAGCATTCGTTCTCCTCCAATGTGGGATGTTACAAAAACCAGCTGAAAACACTAATCTAGACAACAAGATCAATGTACAATCAAAAGACAGTTTGCCTTTTGACTTGTGACAATAACATGCCATAGCTCACATCCTAATCTATTATAAAAAGGATAAAAGGTATAAACTAGAAAATTACAGATCACAAACCATAATCTACAGTTTATAAAATCATGGACCTTTTCACTAACTTATACAAGTTGGTGAGTTTTTAGAGTATTAGCGGAAAGTTGGTCAGCTTTTGTTGAAAAGTGATCAGAGAAAGCATGATTTCTCTGTCTTAGGAAGAAATCAATATTCAGTCTTTTGGCTTCGGAAGACTTTGTCTTTGAAGCTTCAGAAGATTCAGCTTTGGCTTCGGAAGATTTGGTCTTTGGCTTCGGAAGATTTTACACTTAGAATATTTTCTCTGAAATATGTAAAATTTATGAAGTAACTTCTACTCTACACTTCATGCATGCATGCTAGAAGCTCTTTGATTGGTTTGGTTGTATTAGCCTTTAAGTATAAACCTTACAATGTATAATTGATTCATATGCTTAAGAAATCATTCTACATGTGACATGTGCTATGAGTTTTACAAAAATAATAATTTATTGCATAAGCATTAAGTTTTATTTGTTTTTACACACCAATCAATCTTCATGATCTACTTCATTAAGTTCTATTGATTATGCACATCAATCAATCTTCATGATCTACTTATGTGAAAAGTGTTTACATGATAACAACTTAACAAGAAATTTTAATTTATGTAATGAAATGATGCATATAAAAGTAATCCGATAATTTCTGGAATAAAAGTTATCGGATAAGGGTTAAACAATTGGTTAATCATAACAATTGAATAATTTTCCTTTCGCGTGGGTTGTGTGAATTAATATGACTTTAAGTAAATTATAATTTTCATCCTTTAAATATATACTAAATTTCAG
This sequence comes from Flaveria linearis, assembly GCA_024085815.1. Lineage (NCBI taxonomy): Eukaryota > Viridiplantae > Streptophyta > Magnoliopsida > Asterales > Asteraceae > Flaveria > Flaveria linearis. Next base: position 37,614,439 of record CM044005.1, on the reverse strand, counting down.
ATTTCTTCCTTAAACTTCATTAACTGCAGTAATCGTACTTTATTTGAAAAATTGTAATACATTACGTCCTTTTCACTAACTGATGCTAAATTTTTCTGTTAAAAGGGTGTAAAATGACCAAACTACCCTATAAAAATAAAAAAGTTAATAAACCAAATTAAAACAAAGAAAACCATAAATTCCTACTTTTGCTCATTCCATTCATTACGCCCATCCTTATTCATCTGCGCCTCCACGACACCACCGGACCACCACCACTACGCCCACCGGAACTACCATCACCACACCAGGAGACACCCATCGTCTCTTGAAACTTGACTTCAGTTTGGTGGTACTCTGATTTAGGTTTCCTCTGTTTTTGCTTTTCAAAGATATGGTGATCATTAACAAGAAACTCAATAATCCCAAGCACCCACCTAGTAAGATCAACATAAGCTAATCCATCTTTGCACCAAGTTTCACGTAATTTTAGAAGTATTGCTACGATTATTGGTGAATCATGCACATTAATTTTTGCTAATAAATTGTCTTTAAAGCTATTGAGATGACCCTGAGTTCCACTTAGATTACCTCTTGCATATTGTTTCACGAAAAATTGGAAACAAGCTTGTTGTTGTGGATTTGGAAAAATGATCAAAATGGAACCATTTCACCTATGATGGTGGCTTTTCTTTTTGGATTTATGTTGGGGATAATATGATTTCCTGATATATAGGTTCCATTTATAGATACTCATCAAGAAAGCAGTTAGGAAATAAGGTGATTTGGTCGTCGGAGAGGGTGGGAAATGGGAGGAGGTGGACAAGCGGGATTTTCAATGCCAATACAAAGAGATGGGGTAGGTGGGACCCATCATTTTTTTTCTATTTTGTCATTTGTTTTTTATTTTATTTTTAAGGAGTGGTATAGTCATTTTACACCCTTTAACATAAAAATTAACGCCATTTAATTGAAAGGACATGATCTGTTACAAGTTTTTAAAGAAAGGGTGATTACTGTAATTAATAACTTTAAGGACGAAATTTGAAATTTAGTATATACATAAAGAACGAAAATTACAATTTACTCTAAAACTTATTCATGAAAAGAAAACCCACTTCTAGTAATTCATTATAATAACCTAGTAATGAGTTAATGCAATTGGATGCATTTCACGTTTATTTTATTACTTTCTTGGACCGGATATTTTTTAGAAATAATCAATTTAAACAAATCTTTGGGCCTTGGAGTAAGACGGAATGAAATGAATCATCGAAAGTGAATAACAAAGAGATGTTTTGTTGGGTGAAACGAATAAAATAAACCACTACAAAAAAAAAAAAAAAAACTCATTCCATGTAACTCCTCTATTTCTTTTTCCCTCAATTTTATTTCTTCTTTCATCCTTAACCACCACCACTACCATCCACCCACTATAAGAAACACCATCGTTCACCACGACATTTCACCACCAGCATTAGCACCGACCACAACTGCGCACCACCACCACAACCGACCATCACCACCAACCCCTAATATTAATCGTCAATGGCCACCACCACCAGGCACGACCACCGCCACACCTACCACGACCAACCACTAATATTGGTGGTCACCAGCTGCCACCACCACCACCAATCATCATTGGCCACCACCACCAACCATCATTAGCCACAACCACGACCAACATCACCACCGACCACCATAACAAATCACCACAGACCACCACCAACACCATAGTCACCACCACTGGCCATCACCACCACCTGCCACCACCACTAACACCACAATCACCAACATTAGCAACCACCACTACCACCGACCACTACCACCGCTACCACCTCCCACCACCACTAACACTACAGTCACCACCATCGCTACCGACCACCACTTGCCACCACCACCAATTACCACTGGCCACCACCAGCCACCATAACCAGTCATTTGCCACCACCAGTCCCACCACCACCAACAACCACAACCCCACCACATGCGATTACCATTGACCACCATCATCGATTACCACTGGCCACCACCATCACAACCACCACCAACAACCACAACCCCACCACATGCGATTACCATTGACCACCATCATCGATTACCACTGGCCACCACCAGCATCACAACCACCACCACCGATTGCCATCATCCCCACCTACCACCACCACCACTACTCACCACCACCGGTCACCAGTGGCCACCACAACCATACCATTTTTGTATTCTATTCCTTTATCTTTTCCTACTTAACAAACAAAACAAAGTATTGATTAATTCCATTCTCAAAAGTAACCAAACATGATAATGACATATAGTGATTCATTTCGTTCTCCCATCCATTCTGTTCCCCATCCATTTAATTTCTTCTTTAATTTTGTTATCTCTTACCAAATAGATCCTAACTGTAAGGTAAGACTGTATGCATCATATTGTAAAATGATCCGGTCCTCACTCACAGTAGGATCTAGGGCAAACACTAAATATACCTTTTTCTATTTGTTTTAATGATACATTAGTTGTCGTACAATATATGTTAGTCATGCACTTACTTCTTTGGAAACTAATTAGAGGAGTCAAGGTGTAATGCTATTGTACAAAAAACTAGTTTTAACTTTTAAGATGTGTTTAATGACTTGTGCTTTAATGTTTTGTTTGCAACATTAATAATTTATGCTTTAATGATTTGAATGATTAAATCAACGTGAGCTTATTCGTGTCAATATAAGTTTTAATCCTTACGTGTTTCAATTGTTAATTCATGAACACAACGCTAATGTTTCACAATTTAGATAATAAAAATAAACATATTACCTAACGGTATTTTGTGACGAGTGTATTTATAAAATTTCATAATATAACAATTTAAGTTTAGTTGTAAGCTAAACCAACAAGATGTTGACAAGCAAACATGATGTTTATGTTCATCTATTATTTGAAGTTAGTGATAGTCTATATTTCATATCTAATGTATTTTATGTTTATATCCAAATTACGTATATGTATATATATAATTTGATAACATATACTTTTACATGCATTAATATTTACCTTATAAGAGGCAGCTAGTTACTAGGAAACTTTGGTGCTTGGCTGGAACAAGTCAAGTTTCTCCTTGGATTTTTGGACCTTGATCATTCTTGAAGACATATAATGGTCCCTCTCCTCTCACTGATGATCGATGAGAGCGTTCTAATAAAACATCACTTATGATAATCAATAATTCAAACTCCCATACTGTTGGAGGAGCCATCCCTAATTCAAAGAATGCTAAGATTTACTCATGGTTGGTTGAGAGGAGCAATTCCAAATCACTTCAAAAACTAATACTGGTATTTTAATTCTCAGTTTGTTAACTATCAAACACAACGGGGTTGCTCGAGCACGTCATCATATCATGATAATAAACGACATTAGGGGTGTTCAAATTCGGATATCCGAAAATTTCGGATAGTGAATTTCACTATCCGAATCCGAATCCGAAATTATTTCGCATATCCTAAATTTGGATTCGGATTCGGATATCCGTTCGGGTATCCGAATTCAAAGAAAATTTGTATTATTTAATAAATTTTATAAAAATGTAATAATTTTTATTGAAGTTTTTATCGTATGTCCGAAGTTTTTAATTAATATTTAATATTTTTAAATTTTTATAAAAATATTTTGGATATTTTTTAAATTTTTATAAAAATATCCGAAAATTCTGAAAATCACTATCCGAATCCGAAATTTCGGATATCCAAAGTTCGGATATCATCGGATATCCGAAATTCGGATCTGAATTTCGGATTTTCGGATATTTCTGATTCGGTTTCGAATTCGGGATTTTTGAACACCTTAAACGACATGACTAACCAATTACAAACTTATAAAAAACCATTTCGTAAAAAATCGGTTAGGAACTGACCCAATCTGTAGGAATGAAATCGAGTTGAACCTGAACCGGTTTGGTATGACTCATCCTGTATCAATGGAGTGAGTTATTAATTTGAGGGAAAATGAGGCCCAATACTTTCATTCCACATTTCCACCCGCCCAAATATATATATTCCATATTCAATGATTCATTTCAACCATTTTTATAAAAACTAGGTTTTGCCGCCACGCGTTGCCGCGGCTATGCGAATTTTAACGTAACCCTAAACCAAAATCAAAATCAAAATGAAGGTTCGAAACCATAAAATCAGCAAAATACACAAAGTAAAACACACCAAAACCTCAAATCCATAAGATACCGGATAATGCAGAACCCAAAACTAAATCAAAGCCCAACACCATACACAAAACAGGCGAAAATCAAAGCCGCTAGAAGGCGACACAGTCCAAAATAGAAAAACCGACAAAAATCAAAGCCCCCAAAAAGCAAACAAAAGGAAAACCCAAACCCTAATAGCGAGGATCTTCAGGGAATCAATAACAAAAAAAAGAAAGTAGGAACCCGGAGAAAGACAACGTCAACGAACTCTATAAACAAACATAATCGAAACACATATCGAAAGAGACGTGTCCAGACACCAAGAACCCACAAGAAAAACCTCACCCCCAAACCTCGAACCCACACGCAAAACAAATTCTATAAAACACACACACAACAAAACAAAAAAACAAAAAAAAAAAAAAAAAAAAAAAAAGCACTACAAAGCAAAAAAAAAAAAGAAATTTAAAAACCCCACCGACCTAATGTTTTAATAAGTAATAGAATAGAATACCTTTGTATCTATCTATCTATCTATATATGTTCCATCATACCCCACCCCGAAGCCACCACCGCACCACCGGTGACCATCGGAGCTCACCCTACTGTTGATCTCATGATCCAAATCGTAAGTTTATCCCTAAATCTCATTTAATATCCTTTTTTATCAATTGTTGAATGATAATTTTTCAAATCGTATTTCATGATTTGATTTATCATTTCTATGCAATAATCGTGCTCGTTGTCCCTCTCAATGTTTCATTTCTATGTTTCAAGCATTGATTCACCAGTTATTGCTAGGGTTTCTGTACGAAGAGTTTTGTTATTTTTGATTTGGACTATATATGATTCGGTTTGTTTCGTAAGCCATGCAATGTGTGTGATGATTTCATATTGAATGTAATTGTATGATGAATGATGTTGAATGAGGCGTGGTGTGAAGAATAACGAAGTTAGATTTTTAGATTGAGATTTGAGTTTATTGAAGGAAATTTGGATTGGGGTTAAATTTTGATTGGTGATGTGGTCAGATGATATGATGCATGCCTGATTATTTATGTGTGTGTGTATGTAATGAGTGTTAATTTTACAGGAAGGTAACTAGAAATGGGAGTATACCTAAGCACGCCTAAAACCGACAAGTTTTCTCAGGATGGTGAGAATGAGAACCTAAGATATGGGGTGTCATCCATGCAGGGGTGGCGTACGTCAATGGAAGATGCCGTAAGTTGCTAATGTGGGCTATGTTTTAGTTATTTGTAACTGTATATTGTTGTTCTAATTATTGAAGAATGAAGATCATAGATTTGCTAAGCTGATGGAATCCTCTTATTTTGGATTCTTAATGCCATTCTGTAACTCCTGGAATTTAATTCATTCAGATAACCGCATTCACTTTGAAAAAGTGATTAATGGTTTGGTTTTTTGTAGTTAGTTCCAAACTTCCAATAGAGTGTAAAGTTGATGCCTTTGATTTTGTGTCTGAAATTTATTGTTGATATGGATGACTCAGCATTTTGTCTGCTTTGTTGGTTTGAGGTGTTCGGTAGCATGCTGCTTATCCTGATTTGGACTGCTCAACGTCTTTCTTTGGTGTTTATGATGGCCATGGAGGTAAGAAAATGAGCTTATGTGCACATGTATGTATATTTTTTGTCACTCTAGTTTAATAGTATCTATGCTACAACAGAATTAAGTGCAAAGAATTAATCAAAGGCATTAACCCTGTCAACTTGAAACAGCTAATATATTTACAATAGCAGTACTGTATAGATTTATATCATCTACATAGCTTAGCATTAAGAAGTTTCTAGTTCTTTTGTGGCATACCCATATTTTTGTGATCTTAATTTGTAATGATTAACCATGGTTGAATATGTGTATATATCTCAGCAGAGTGTTTGTTAAAAACCAAAATATGTTTTTAGAGTATAAAATATATAAAAACTAAGTCTTTAAGTTTGCAGGTCAGGCAGTCTCTAAGTTCTGTGCCAAGTATCTTCACCAACAAGTGGTCAAACATGAAGCTTATTCTAGTGGTGATATTGGCACTGCTGTCCAGAAATCTTTCATCAGGTTTGTTATTTTTTAATCTTATTTTTATGTCATTCAAGCATGGAAGGGATGGCAGATATGTTATTCATTTATAGTTTTTTTTTTTTTTTTTTTTTTTTGTGTGAATTTCTTGTGCTTGTTTCATTGCAAGGATTAGGAGTAGGAACTAGGAAGACATCAATACCAGTTCTATTTGATTTATTACCTTCTGAATTCATGCATTAAGCAACTAATAGAGTTCAATAGAGACACACTACAATACTTTAAAACTGAAGTGCACTTTTGAGCTGTAAATTTTTTTTTTGAAGGGTTGAGATTAGATATGTTCACATATGAATGGAATAATCACAACTGAATCAAATATGAGCGGATATGTTCAGATGTAAATGATGTGATTATGTGAATGGAATTTTGAAATGTTCTACAATGAATTTACCCTAAGCACTAAGCAGTAATATGTTGTAATTATAGGTGTCAATTTGGGCACATTGGCCAATGGGTCAATTTGGGTTGTTTTATCTCTATTTGGTCAATTGGATTAATTGAAAGGATTTAACTAAAAGAATGAACAGTCTGGGTTTACTAGAATGATTTTACTAAAAGAATGGGTCAACTGTGTTAAAATAACCACTTAGCTATAAATGCTTCTTACTGGTTTATGTTTTATCTCTAATGGATCAAATGGGTTAATTTAAAACTATAAATTGGTCAAATGTGTTGAAAGAATTACTTACATGTAAATGGGTCAAATGTGTTGAAAGAATTACTTACATGTATACGCTTCATATTGGGTCAAATGTGATGTAAAGAATTAGATGTTTTGAAATAATTACTTGCATGTATATGCTTCATATTGGGTCAAATATAATGGAAATGGGTCAATTTGGATCGTATGTTTATTTCTAAAGGATCAAGGGTTAACTTAAAGGTAATAACTATAAAGGGAATGGGTCAAATGGTTTGAAGTTTGAACGATTCAAGCGTGTTGAATGTCAGCCAAAGTATACTTAAGTGCATAGAAACCTCATACATCTCTCTATTAAAAAAGAGATTATTTTTAATAAACTAATAATATAGTTCTTGTAATCATATTTTGTACATTAACAACTTTAAAAGGGATAACAAAGAATTTTGTGGGTTGGAACTCATGTTGATTTGCATATAAGACTACTGATTACTCGTTACTCATCCTGCTTGACCCATCCATTTCCATTTTGCCGCCTCAGTAGTCATAAGACATTTTCTGCTATCATAGTAAGTTTGCATCAATGTGTAGAATGGATGAGATGATGCGTGGACAACGTGGTTGGAGAGAGTTAGCTATATTGGGAGATAAAACAGAGAAATTTAGTGGTATGAAGGAAGGATTAATTGGGTCCCGTGAGAGCGGTGAAGTGAGAAGTCAAAATGATGATTGGTCTGCTGAGGAGGTACTTTCTTTGCAAGCACCAGTAACATATATATAGATGTGTTAATTTCGGCTTGTTTACTTATGAATGGGTTGATTTGTGTTATGTGTTAATGTGTAAAACAAAGCCGAAAAAAAGAAACTAAAAAGGAAACAAGTGAAATGGGTCGAAGTTGCTCAACCTATATATTTAGGACTTTTGCAAAGCATAGCGCTATCCTTAGGGCTATGTTTAAGAACTAACAACCAACATTTTGAATAAATGAAATAAAGATAATTCAGCTGTTACCCCATGTTCCACTCCAAAAGTCAAAGACAAAGCCAAATATTTTTGGGCTTCATGATTTTGAGAGAGGAACTGTTTTGTTTCACCGATAAAGGTGGAGAGTGAAATAGACTTTTAGTATAGTAGTTGGTGGTTGGCTCTTTCACGGCTATTTTTAGCAAAACCTTATATCTAGTATATAAAACGTTTTAATATCATTTATTTCAATACATTGTATCATTATTAGATTAATGCAACTTTTGTAAACATATCTGATATCATAATTACTTATATAATAATTTTGAACCAAAAGTGATTCTTGTCATTGTCAATCTGGCCTGTTTTGAGCTGTACCCTGACTTGCCCAACCCACCCATGCTGCCATCTCTACTGAAATGCATTAAAATTGTTCTCACTTGCTCTCTGCATGTCATATTAAAACATCTTGACAAGACTCCTTGTCCTTGCAAATCCGCTCCTAGCCTGTCATATGTCAGATAAGTCGCCAGTAACATGTTTATTAGAAGGTGGCCACAACTTTTTGCAGTTGAAAAAGGTTGTGTTTGGCTTAAATGAAAATCGTATGTGGGAAATTTATATATTGTGTGCAATAAATACATAAAACCTGCAAGTTATATTCTCAAGTGCTTAATTCATGGTATACCCATTTGTAAAACTTTTAGCATGTTGCTAATATAGCTCATACATTGCTTTTAATGATTCAGGGACCACATTCTAACTATGAAGGGCCGACATGTGGTAGCACTGCTTGTGTAGCAATCATCCGTAATAACCAACTCGTTGTAGCCAATTCTGGTGATTCTCGTTGTGTGATATCTCGAAAGGGTCAGGTAAGTAGGTAACAAGGTTTGTATTTTAAGATTATTTGAATTAATGAACTCCACAATAGAGTTGGAAATTTGACGCATTTACTTATAAATGGCTTGATTTGGGGTTTTTATCTCAAAAAACATGAAAAATAAAAGTTTGGCTGAAAAGGAAACGGGGTAAAAGTCCCAAAAACCTGGCATTAGTGCAACAGATCAACTCTTTCAAAAAATTAGAATATTATTGAAAACTTGAAATAATATAATTTTTGCAATTATCTATGACACAATTACTTTTTTATTTATTTATAAATTTTGGATAAATACAGTTTCGGGTTAGCCATACCCACCTGTTTTTTCCACCTATACCCTTTTTTGTTACTTCTTATAGTCGAAACTGATATTTTTACTGGTCAGGCCACTGTGTGGACTGTGGATACGGGATATATGTTTATCTAGGAGAATCAATAAAATTTATACGGAGAGAGAAGAAGATTCGTGCTATTTCTTTCTTTATTTAATGCATCTGTAGCCAATTATTTTACTACCTGTTTGAAAAAGTTGCTATAGTCTTAATAGAGGTGGCAGTTCAAGTAAGTTATTTACGGATTATGGATGGGTCAGTATAGGTTATTTTTTATGTCTAATGGTTCGTTTGGGTTAAATTAGAAAATCTAGTCTAAAAAGAAACAAGTCAAATGGGTAGAATGTGTGTTATGGTTGAAAGTTGACCCAAGTGTATATCTAATAAAATCATTTTTTTTCAGACAAGTAGAAATGTATTAAAATAGCATGACTTTTGCAATCATATTTGACACTCTTCATTTGAAAAGGTGTAAAATTTTTGATAAAAGACTTTTTTGGTCAACGCAACCCAACATTTCTATCCTACATAAATTGCCTGTTTTTACATGTTACCCAACCCAGCCATATGCCACCTCTAACTTACAGTTAGCCTTCTACTCTTTATGTGTTCTTTCATCTTTAATTCTTTATTGATTGTAGTGTATCTTCACATTTGTTTTTATCATTTGACATGTGAATGTGCTTTTTTGTTCTACTTCCCGCATAAACATGAAATTAATCTTTTATGCAGGCATATAACTTATCAAAAGACCACAAGCCTGATCTTGAGTCTGAAAAAGAAAGAATATCAAAAGCTGGTGGTTTTATTCATGGCGGTCGAGTTAATGGGACTCTAAACTTGACCAGGGCTATTGGTACTTTTCATATGTTGATATCCTTATAAATATTTTGATAGAATCCAGCATGTGTACACCAGGAGAAAGAATCGGGTCAAGTCGTCCAAGGAGCTGAATCAAATTGAAATGGATTTTCAGGCGGTTTTTGGGAATTGGGTTGACCCGCTGGGTCATGAAGTTAGTGGAATGATGGAAAGGTGGGGAGTTATTCACGGACACAATTTGAGGAGCAGTTAGTAATTGTTAGTTTATTTAATAGCAGGCGTGTTCATTAGAATTTTTATTCTGAAATTTGTTTATCGTTTGTACCGAATTGGGAGATTTAGCCCGTCTCGAATTGGGCCTTTTAATTTCAATCAATCATTCGCCTGCTGAAATTCTCGGATTCTATCATTGGTTCCATTGCCGGGAAATCGACATGGTAGTCACTCGAGGTAATTCAGAAGGTGGAGGACAATCCGATCCCGTCGCAGCGCAATTGGCAGCCATTGCGACCAAACTCGAGGCTGTGGAGGCCTTGAAGGAGGACATGGCGGAATTGAAGCGACAGGTAGCAACCGGGGAGAAATCCAAAAACGGGGGTCGAAGATTTGAGGACGATGAAGGCAGTTATTCCAATTTCAATCGACGACCCTATCACAAAATTGGATTCCCAGCATTTAGCGGTGGTGATCCTCGAGGTTGGATCCTAAAGGCTGAGAAATATTTCAGGTTCTACAACACCAGTGATGAGGAGAAGGTAGATGTAGCAGCGATGCACTTCGAAGGCGACGCCTTGGACTTGTATTCGTGGTTGGCGGCGGAACAGGACCTTACTTACTGGGAGGAATTAACCAGCGCCCTGCAAAAGCATTTCGGCCCTCCAGAGTTCCAGAACCCTGATGAATACTTGTGCAGCATACGCCAAACGGGAACCGTCCATGAATACCGACAGGAGTTCGCCAAACGGTCGGCTCGAGTTACTAATTGGCCTGACCATTGTCTTCTAGGTGTGTTTCTGAACGGCCTTAAAGAAGAATTGAAGGCCGATGTGCGAATTCACAAACCTCGAACTGTTTACAAAGCCATGAGTCTCGCACTCGAGTTCGAATCCAAGCTACAACATACCCGCTCGGAAAAGAAGACAACATGGGGATCCCAACTCCGAGCGGATTCGAAACCCTTCTCTCCTTCACCCGCGATGAGTGCTACTCCAAAAACCGACTCTAAACCACCACCCCGACTTACCGATGCCGAAAAACAGTCGCGGTTTTTGAAGGGGGAATGCTTCAGGTGTGGGGACAAGTACGGTCCGGGTCACTGCTGCAAGACCGGAACTTTTAAAGTACTTGAAGCGAATGAAGATATCGATGCTGAACCGCTCCAAACGGATATCCCGGAGGGTGAGACACGAGCAGAGGACATCGCGGAAATCAGTTTACATGCGATTTTGGGTAAGTCTCATCCCACCACTATGAAAATTCATGGTATGCTAAACTCAACAGAAATACTTATCTTAGTGGATGGGGGCTCCACCCACAATTTTATATCTGATGTTCTGGTTAGTGAGTTGAACCTACCCACTCAACTAGTTCCTCCCTTTGGAGTTCAAATCGGGAATGGAGATGTAATCCGATGTGGGCGTGTGTGCAAGGATCTCACTGTGCAGGTCGAAGATCTCAAAATTACTCAAGACTTTCATCCCTTCTCATTGGGGGAGCTGATTTGGTATTGGGAATCCAATGGCTGGCAACCTTAAACACGGTTCAGGCAAATTGGCGCGAGTTGTTTATGGTGTTCACTATTGATGGCAAGCGATATAAACTGCAAGGCGTTCCCTCTGGCCCACAGAAATCATCAACCTTCCAGCACCTAGCCGTTGACCCCTCCAATACTCCACCAATACCACCCCAATTGCAGCCAATCCTCAGCCGTTACCCTGCTGTCTTTGAAGAACCTCAAGAGCTACCACCGATCCGAGACCAAACCCATTCGATCAACCTCATCCCAAACTCTACCCCACCTAACATCCGGCCTTATCGCTACCCACATTCCCAAAAGACCGAAATTGAAACACAGGTTGAGCAATTATTGGCAGCAGGTTTCATACAGCCTAGTACGAGTCCCTTCTCTAGCCCAGTCTTGCTGGTAAAGAAAAAGGATAATTCGTGGAGAATGTGTGTGGATTATCGGGCTTTAAACAGAATTACTGTCGCTGACAAGTACCCGATTCCCAACATTGACGAACTGTTAGACGAGTTATATGGCGCCACCATCTTTTCTAAGTTGGACCTTCGTTCCGGTTATTACCAGATCAGGGTCTCGGAGGAAGACGTGTACAAAACAGCATTCCGCACTCATTCAGGGCATTATGAATTCAAAGTAATGCCCTTTGGGCTCACGAATGCACCTTCTACATTCCAAGCGATTATGAACAATTTGTTTCGACCATTTCTGCGTCGCTTTATACTTGTCTTCTTTGATGATATCTTAATTTACAGTTCCAATATGACCCAGCACATGCAGCACCTAGAGCAGGCCTTGAAGCTATTACACGATCACAAATTTTATGTTAAGCTTACTAAATGCTGCTTTGGGCAATCAGAGGTGGTCTTCTTGGGGCATGTTGTAACTGCAGCTGGTGTGCACGTAGAACAAGAAAAGATTGCAGCCATTCAAGCCTGGCCGGTACCCCGTACCGTCAAACAAGTCCGTGGTTTTTTGGGATTAACAGGTTATTACCGACGTTTCGTACGTAACTATGGTCTGATTGCGCGCCCCCTCACTGTTCTCACCAAAAAGATGGGTTTAAATGGTCATCGGAGGCGCTCACCGCTTTTATCCAGCTTAAACAGGCCCTCATGACCGCGCCGGTTCTTCGGTTACCAGATTTTTCGAAACAGTTCGTAGTGGAATGCGATGCTTCCTCCGACGGTGTAGGGGCAATTTTATCCCAGGATGAACATCCGGTGGCCTATTTCAGCAAAGGTTTCTCGCCCACCAATCGATTTAAATCCGCCTACGACCGTGAGTTACTCGCATTGGTTTTGGCGGTTCAGAAATGGAATCATTACTTGTTGGGTCGCCACTTTCTGATCCGCACTGATCATTACACCTTGAAGTTCCTTCTCGAGCAACGAATAACCACCACCGAGCAGCAGCGATTGTTGTTGAAGCTGATGCCTTATGACTTCTCAATTTGTCATCGCGCAGGGAAGGAAAACCGGGGGGCAGATGCCCTTTCTCGCATGCCCCACTCCGGTGATTTACTCGCCTTGACGATTCCTCACTGTCTGGATATTGGCGACATTCAGCGGGGGTTGTCTTCTGACCCCTATACCCGCAACATCATTCAACAATTGCACTCGGACCCTCACTCAGTTCCGAACTTCACCATCGCAGATCAGTTTTTGTTTCATAATGGGCGGCTAGTCATTCCTGACCTTCCCCAGGTCAAACTTCGTTTGTTACACGAGGCGCATAACACCCCCACCGGAGGTCATGGCGGTTTCTTGAAGACCATTAAACGACTGTCCACTCAGTATTTTTGGCCACGTATGAAGTAAGAAGTTCGGCTATACGTGCAACAATGCCTCACTTGTCAACAGCAAAAGTACCAGACTTTGGCTCCAGCAGGGTTACTTCAACCCCTGCCCATTCCAGATCGCATATGGGAGGACATATCGATGGATTTTATTGTTGGGTTGCCCATCTCCAACCGCTTTGACACCATTCTAGTGGTGGTGGACCGATTGAGTAAGTATGCTCATTTTTTATGTTTATCTCACCCCTTTACAGCCAAAACAGTGGCCGCCATCTTTTGCAGAGAGATTGTTCGTCTCCACGGATTCCCTCGCTCAATTGTCTCCGATCGTGATGTTATTTTCCTTAGTAATTTCTGGCAGGAGCTCTTTCGTCTGAGTCAAACCAAGCTGCAGCTTAGCACCAGCTACCATCCCCAAACGGATGGGCAAACGGAGGTTCTCAACCGCTGTCTCGAAGCTTACCTTCGCTGTTTTGCCCATGAGCAACCTACCAAATGGAGTACCTATCTTCCCTGGGCCGAGTTCTCGTATAACACCGGCTACCATACTTCCACCGGTACCACGCCCTTCACAGTTGTTTATGGTCGTCTACCACCTCCGATCATCCCCTATCAACCCGGTGATACCAAAAATGATGAATTGGAGCAACAACTAATCAACCGGGATGACATGATCAAGCTGTTGCAGTCTCATCTTCGCAAAGCTCAAGACCGCATGCGTGCTCAAGCTAATGGTAAACGTCGTGCGGTTTCATTTCAGGTGGGTGATTATGTCTTTTTGAAGATCCAGCCGTATCGTCAACGTAGTCTGGCAAAACGTCGCAACGAGAAACTCTCAGCCCGGTTCTTTGGTCCTTATCGCATCACCAGACTGGTTGGACCAGTAGCTTATGAAGTGGCACTACCTCCCGACTCCAAAGTCCACCCCGTCTTTCATGTGTCCATGCTCAAACCTGCTGTTGGTTCATTTGATCCGGACACCTCCGCACCTCTACCCATTACCAAAGATTGGGAGCTTGTTTTGCTGCCCTCGTCTGTCATTTCTCACCGCTGGATTTGGGAAGGGGGCCATCCTATCTTGGAGTTACTAGTATCCTGGCGCGATCGCCCTGTCGAAGAAGCTACATGGGAGCAATATGACTTACTCCTTAATCAATTTCCTGAGTTTCGCCTTGAGGACAAGACATTTTACCAAGGGGGAAGCAATGATAGAATCCAGCATGTGTACACCAGGAGAAAGAATCGGGTCAAGTCGTCCAAGGAGCTGAATCAAATTGAAATGGATTTTCAGGCGGTTTTTGGGAATTGGGTTGACCCGCTGGGTCATGAAGTTAGTGGAATGATGGAAAGGTGGGGAGTTATTCACGGACACAATTTGAGGAGCAGTTAGTAATTGTTAGTTTATTTAATAGCAGGCGTGTTCATTAGAATTTTTTATTCTGAAATTTGTTTATCGTTTGTACCGAATTGGGAGATTTAGCCCGTCTCGAATTGGGCCTTTTAATTTCAATCAATCATTCGCCTGTTGAAATTCTCGGATTCTATCATATTTATTCACTTACTGCATCCCTTATTGCTCTAATGCTCTGTGGTTTTTACTTTATTGTATGTTCAGGTGACATGGAATTGAAGAAGGATAAATCACTTCCTGCTGAAAAGCAAATTCTGACTGCCAATCCTGATATAAACACGGTACACAGTAGCATAATGTTTATCTCAATATTGAATTTTTTTTGTGAAAACTAAGAGTTCAACAGCGTGGAAGCATGATGTTGGCTGTAGGTGGCAGTTTCGACCAATTTACTTAAGAATGGTCAACGAGTCAACAAAAACTAGCTAAAAGGGGAAACAATCAAGCATGTTGAAAATCACCCGTCATCTAACTTCTAATGCAACATTGAACCTCCTAAATCATTTTATTTGAAGACTCGGATTATTACTGCAATAAGACAGTAATATTGTTTTTTGAATCATATCGACATACCAATGATTTATCTGAAATGGACAAGAAGTGTTTACAGGTCAACCCAATTGGACCCAATCCACCTGCACATAAATTGGCCCGCTTCAATGCGAGCCTGTGAGGACCCATGACCCCATCCGTCCAGACTGCCACCACTACTTACTAATGACATACGACACTCTAAATCTTCCCATTTTATTTATTCCTCGTTCTATTAGGTCGAGCTTTGTGAGGATGATGATTTCTTGTTCTTGCTTGCGACGGAATATGGTAAGTTTTTCATTCATGTGAATTAATCTAATAAGTGGTAAGTCAAATATAAAATGTATAAAACCTCCTAAATCGTTTTATTTCAATAATTAGATTATGGTTGTAATGACATAAGTTTTTAAACTAATGTTTAGAACCTCAATAATTAGATTATGCTTGCTATTGTTATCGAGTCGGGGGTCTCTTGAAAGCGGTCTCTCTATCTCTCAAGATAGAGGAAAGACTCGCCACCACCTACCCCTCGCAGACCCTGCTCTTGAGTGGGATATACTGGGTATGTTTGTTTGTTTGTTTGTTTGTTTAGAACATTTACTATTTGTAAATTTATGAAAAAACACTCTTTCATGGGTCTCCCTAACCTGCCCCATACATTTTAAAAAGTACTCTTGACCTTTTACCCTTCCAATGTGACCCATTTTGCCACCTCTAAGTTGATCAATATGTAATTAGTCATGCAAAGCAACATAAATTCATATAAGTTTTCATGTCTCTTACAGGGATTGCATGTCAAATCAACAGCTGGTGGACTTTGTACTGGAACAATTGAAAACTGTAAGTAAACATTCTTTAGTTTATGATTTTGTACTAATGTACCCATTTTTATGCAAATGGGTCAATTCAGGTTGTATTTTATAGGTAACTTCTCAAACCAGTGAAACAGAATAAATTAGCCAAAAATGAAACACGGGCAAAGGGGTTAAGCAGGTCAGAAATTGCCTAACATGTGTCCAAACGCAATGTTCTAAATCACAATATTTAAAAGAAATCATTTTAGCAATATTTTTTTTGTACTCATATTCAATACATTAGTTACTTACAGAAAACAAAAAGAAAAAATCACACCAATAAATATTGTTGGCAGGTGAGCCTAACTGAGCCAAATTATTTTCACCTCACAATCCACCCATTTCACACCTTAGATATTTTTAGACAGTTCAATCAACCCCACCCGTTTTGACTTCGCAACACACCCATTTTGCCACCTTGGATTTTTCTAAACAATTCTGTTGACCCACGCATTGTCTTGCACAGAAAGTTTAGTTGCTCCTAACCCGTCCATTTTCCACCTCAAGAAAAAGAATTCTAAAAGAGTTCTACTTATCCAACACGTTTGACTTTCACATAAAGTTTACCCTCTTTGACCTCCCAGCCTGCCTGTTTTGCTACCTCAAATTTTTTTAATATAATCCTATTAACCCAACCTGCTAGTTTTGCCACAATTTTTCACTCGATCTGTTGACCTCCCAACCCATTTTTTTAAACAATTTACAATTCTTAACCTGGAACGGGATGACCTCCCAACCTACCCGTTTTGCCTCTTCAAAAATTTTCAAGCGAATCTATTATGGTAAACTTATCTGACGTGTTTCCTTTCTAGGTCTTTGTTTTTGTATCATTAATTTGACCTGTTAAAGATACAAAAGTAACCTGATACATACTAAATGGGTCGAAAATGCCACCTTGGTAAAGCTAACCAACTGTAAATAAGACAGGAAAGTAAGCTCTCAACGGTTTGCGAGAAGGTATTCGACAGGTGTTTGGCCCCCACATCAGGTGGTGAAGGTTGTGACAACATGACAATGATTTTGATTCAGTTCAAAAAACATCCTAATCCTGGTCCTTCTACTTCAGAACAGCAGCCTTCATCTGATCAATCAGATAAACCTGATCCAAATTAATGGTAATGGTTTCTTATTGTTCAACCAGCGGGTGCTTTCAATACAAAATCAGTTAAGTAGAAAACCTGTAAGAATCTCATAATGCACCTACATGTAGTGCTTGATACATATAATGGGAGTTAGATAAAGAGTGGGATAAATGGTTACGTAAGCGCCTTCGGTGTCCTAGTTAAATCAATAGTTATTTATATAAAATTGGTTTTGTATTTGAGCGACCCTCTATTCAACATAAGTATTTTTATGCTTTTGTTTTGATGGCTTTTAGGAAAACTCGCGCATATGTTTTCTCTTGATCGCGTGATTTACAGTTGGATAACTAGCAAGATATCTGAATAACAGAATCTGATAATATTCTCACTTAGATGAGAAAAAATGTTTGATTGTGTACAGATATAAGATTTTGTTCCTTCTTGACTACTTTTGTATTTTAGTGGTACAAAATTAGTGTAACAAATATTTGGAATCAAACCCATCTCTTCTTTGAAATAATTCACATTTTCTAAGCTGGTTTTGTTATCATTCTTGTAATTAGTTCAAGTATTTTCCTTCAAATCATTAGTTTCTTCTGAAAAGCAATATGTATATGCTTTATTACAGACATAACTTCTCTATGATTTATATTTTCTATCTTAACAATAGCTATTCCGATGTAAAGTTTTACTTTAGTTAATATCTAAATATTATGTGATATTTAAATAATTTTAATATGTAATTATGGGTCAAGAAATCAGTAGTGTTCGGTTTGATAGGAGGTTTGATTTTCTATGACATTTACTCATTTACATATTTTCTATTTGAATTATAATTTGATAATTCTATTACAGTTTAGATATATTTATAAACGGTCTTTTATTAAGGCACCCTGGAGTTTTAAGTCAACAGTCTTGGAATTTACACGGTGACATTTTAAATTTTTATACGTTTCATAGATGTGACACCTTAAAATTCTTGACCCTATGGTGTCATTCATGTCTGGCTGCTTGGTTACATGTAGTCCTATATGGCAAGTATGTATTTTTTTCCTTCAACTTGTGAGATTTTGATTTCTTATGTCAGTTATACATGAAGTATAGAATTATACGTCACGTATAGAAGCTATACATGTAGTAGAGTGCTATACATATATATGTAGTTGCAGTGGACGACAAAAGGTGTGGCAATGGGAGGGATGGCTGCGAAGTAAGAAGCGATGGGGAAAACATATATATTATTAAATTTATTTTAAGTTTTATTTTTTATTTTTTATTTTTTATTTTTTATTTTTATTTTTTAATAGTAGAGGGCATTTTGGTTATCACAAACTCAAATCGGAAAATTATCGACCATCTGCATCAGAGACTATCAGTGTTACGGTTTAACAAACAATTAGGTCCAATGATGTAGTTTTTTTTTAAAAGTTTGACGAATTTGATAATAAAAGCATGCCTCAACCAACCGAACAATACAAACATCAATAACGAATATCAGCATAAACACATATTTATATGCAAACAACCAAATTACTGTACAAAATATCAATGGAACATAAGTTTTTTACATTAATACAGTGTTTCAAAACTTACAACTCAAATAACAATACACAAAATAAAACTGAATAATGATGCATCTAGATATTGTCATTGAGGTGACAACTTTGGAGGTTTGACACAGACAACCCTCGCTTGCACCATATTGAGTTGATCGTGCAATGCATAAGATCCTCTGGTTGGTTGATCCAACAACTCTAAAGCAGTAAGACCTAACCAACCTCCTAGTAAGGCCTACACCCGTGCGCTTAGATGGTGTTTGTTTTTCACCAAAAGCTTTTCTCCATCTCTTCATCTGAATAGCTTTTGAGTGCGCAAACTGTTTGATTTTTGGAAGACGTTTCATTCAAAAAAGTCTTCCTCACGTCTGCGTGGAGAAGATGTCTTCACAATCTCTTCTCCTTTACCCCCTTTTCTCATCTCCTTCCAGACATTTGTTTTCTTTCATTTGAACCCTCCAACCTACCGCCTCCAACCCCCACCACGCCACTCACCTCCGGCCGCTGCCTGTCACCTCCGCCGGCCTCCGACCCTGCCTCCACGCTACCGCCCTTCGACCGTCTCTCCCGTCTCCACGCCAACGCCCTCCGACCCCCTCGCCAGTCGCAGCCCTCCCCCTCCGACCCCCTCGCCAGTCGCCAGTTGCAGCACTCCCCCATCCGATCGTCCCCGGCATACCATGTACGACCTTCATCCTCACTCTCGGCGGAGGTAACGGTGCCACGTCAACTGGATGCACCGACGGGTGGCTGACGTTCATCTTATGCCTTCGCCTGCAACCACCGCCTGTAACGACGTCGTATCTACCTGATCATCATCATCGATCATGAAAAGTGGAGTGATTTGATTCGTATATGACAGATCTAGCTTTTGTTAGGTGCGATTTGGAGATTTGATGGTTGGATTGGTGAACGAATTGTAGAAATTTGAAACGATTTGCAGTGATTCGATTGTTTTGAGTGGAGTTTATGGTGTATTATGTCCTAATCTTGCTTAACCTAATATTTTAACATTCTGCCGTTAAAAAAACAAAAAATCTTTTTTTTTTCAGACATTGGTTCACCTCTTCTGCTACAAATAAAAAAAAAAAAGCACCTTAGTCTCGCATCTGTTAAAATGTGTTGAGGATGTTGAGTCTATTGTGGCTTCCACGACACTGCTACTCCTGCTACACATAATCAAGTTCAGAAACCTGCTAAATCGGTTGTGGCTGGCCGACTCCTAGAAAGTGGCAAATAATACGCATGTCGTACATCGTGCGACAATCTAACCTTATCGGATCGCAAGAGATAAACTAGGAGAAGACCTAGAACTCGTGAAACCCCCGTGATACGTGTACTGTTCTCCCCTCCTGCCTGTGGTAAAAAGAAGTAAAATACTTGGCTTTACATCTCGTTAGGTTGTTTGGTCTTGATCAACAGAAATCATAGATAGAACAAATCTGATATACTGCACCACTTCTAGCTCTTGTAACGTCCCGTGATAGATGTGTCCATCATCCTGTGCAAGTATTTGATGAGAGGGTCTATGATACCTGAGACCCCCTCTTTGGTCCTTTGTAACGGTCAGCCAACTATCTACGACAACCATGCTCTCACTGTGCCTTCGTCCATTGCTTTAATGCCCTTAGTAAATAATGGTGTAACAGTCTTTGAATTTGTGTACAAGCATGATATAACCGCAAACTGGGCTATCAATATCGTTTAGGCCTACCCACATGAATAAAATGATCTCGAGATCAAGGTAGTCCTCCCAGTTGATCTAAATAATGCTTTGTTGACTATTGTAAGAAGATTCACCGCCAAATAGAAACATTTGCTTGCTTTTTTTCAGGTAAGAAGTTACACCTTAGAGACAAACTCCTGGTTGCTTTGTTGTAGGTAAGAAGGCTCACTGCCACGTACGAAGTCTTTTGTTGCTTTGTTATAAAGTTAGTCGTCCAGATCATATTAGTGATATGACGGTGTGGTTAGGATTTAATAAAACTAAAGACAAACAAGTAAAAATGTTTTTTGTCCTATTTAAATCTGTCTCGTGAGAAGATTGAACGCTAGACTTCTTATTATTTTTTTTTGGCGCGTATGAAATGTTAAAATATTCGCTAGAATATTCACCAAAGAAATAACTGATGTCCCAAACCAACATCGCTAATAAACGAATACAATTGACTTAAAGAGAAACCGATCAAATATGCGTGAGCGAATATAATAAAAAAAGCAACATATTTACGACCGTCGATCAACTGTTTGTTATATATAGTAAGTTTGAAGGTAATCTTGCTCCGGGTTAAATAAGTCATATGAAAATTCATCCTTTGAAATTCAAAGCTATAAGCGGCGTATAGCCTTATACGCCGTGGATAGGCCCCATGCATATGCTATATGTGTCGTACGAGTGGTGCCTATACATGACATATAACACCATGTGTCGTCACCTATACGCCAAGTAATGTCTTTGCAAATGACCGATGTGAAAACTAGCAATCTTGCCTATATGCCAAGTAATGTCTTTGCAAATGACTAATGTGAAAACTAGCAATCTGTCTTTGAAGGTTTGATATATGTGATGTATAGTATTGTAGCCAACGTATAAGGTGGCTTAAATGATCAATGTGACCACTAACAACAATCTTTCTTCCATTTTTTTGTACTTTTAGAAATATTAACAGTTAGAAAACCATACATATATTCAAGGTTGGATAAAAAAGTTAAAGACATGTATAAGTTATACTACACTTACATATATTTGTAAGTGTAGCTTCCATCTTTTTAATTTTTTACACAAGCGAATTAACACACATATATAAAATAATATAATGTTGTATATGTGTAATAATATTATTATAACATAAAATATAATGCTTCTGATTGATCTTGACGGGTTATACAAGTTATCGTAATAATAGAGAGTTAACATATAATTCCTCCCTCATACACACACATACGTATGTACATATACCCACACACATATAACTAAGAGATGGTTCCCAAGAAAACCATAAAGAAAACAAAAAAAAACCATTTATCCACAATTGATTTATGTAATCTATGATTGAAATTATACAATGGTAAAATTGTAAATAAATAGTGTTTAAAGAATTTAGTTATAATTTCATAAGGGTATAATAAGTAAACATGTTTATAAATTATATGAAAACTGCTATTTAGTTGATTAAATCCTTAATATCACCCACTATCTCTCCTTTCTCTCTCTCAATGTAAACCAAAATTTTGTAACTTTCTCCTATTCACCAATATTTTGTAACAATTTAAACACTAAATCATACTAATTTTTTATATTGGAAGAACTAAATATACATGGAGTAAGAAAACAAACAAAAGAATACCAGTTAAGTTACGTATATGTAATCACGTTAAATAACAGTCACTTTTAATATGTAACATTTTGTTACGTATATGTAACACTATGTTACACACTTATGAAGCACTATGTTACGTATACGTAACCCATTAAGCTTTATATATGCAACTATTTCCATTTTTATATATTTAAGTATAACACATATAACAAGTGCAAAACATTTTATTAAACTCAGAAATTAACCTATATATTGACGTGATTATGTATATGTAACTTGATTTATACATATACAGCGTTATGTGTATTAAATATACGTAACACTAAAAAGTACACACTACAAGAAAAATGGTTTTTTGCGGCGACTAGTTTTTCGTCGCAAAAGAGTCACAAAACGATAAAAAGAAATAATTTTTTGACTTTAAAAGTCAACAACTTTTTTGCGGTGATTTTCGTCGCAAAAAAGTTAAAATTAATTATTTTGTTTTTTTTAATATCACGAAAACCTTTTTTAAGGGCGGGAAAAATCCCGCTAAATCATTTGCGGCGACTTTTCGTCGCAATATATATTAATTAAATATTAAATCATTTAATATTAAAATAATAAAATAGTTCGTCGCAATTGATTTATTGCGGCGATATATCGCCGCAAAAAATCGACCCTAATTTTAAAGTCGGGAACAGAATCAGAATCAGTTGAATCGACCCAAAAAATCACCACACCCCCCACTTCGCACCCCACCCCACACCCCACTGCGCACCGCCTCCTCCACCGTCGCACTACCGTCGGCCGACCCCACGCACGCCCCTTCCACCGTCGCAAGGCTCCACCACCATATCCGGCCCCACGTACCACCGTCGCTGCTCCACGTACCACCGCCGCTGCTCCACCTCCGTCGCCGGCTCCTTTGCACCATAGCCACCACCACCACTTCTGATTTCAAGTAAATAACCTCACTTTTGCCTAATTTTGTGTTAATTTGTAGATAATATTTTAAGTTAGTTGAGATGAAGTTTTATGGTTTGAATTAGGTTTAGCAAGTTGAAATAACATGTGTGTATGTATGAATATAAGAATGTATGTATTTGGAATGTTAATTATGTGTTAATATGTATGTATTTGTTTGAATTAGGTTTAGCAAGTTTTATGGTTATGAAAAAATGAATATTTAAGATGTATGTGTGTAGGTTAGTTGAGATGAAGTATTATGTATATGGATATGTGTATGTAATTTAAAATGAGATGAATGTATGTATTTTGCCTAATTTTGTTTTTATATGGTTATGAACATGGGTGTTTAGTTTAGTTGATGAAGTATTATGTGTGTATGTATGTATTTAAGAATGTATGTATTTAGTGTGTTAATATGGTTATAAATGTATGTATTTTGTCTAATTTGTGTTTTGCCTAATTTAAAATGAGATGAATGTATGTATTTTGCCTAATTTGTTTTTATATGGTTATGAACATGGGTGTTTAAGTTAGTTGAGATAAAGTATTATGTGTGTATGTATGTATTAAGAATGTATGTATTTAGTGTGTTAATTTTGTGTTAATTTGTAGTTATTTGGGGTTTTGAAGTTTATATTGTTTTGAAATCATGGATGTTGAACTTAGTTGAGTTGAAATAACATGTGTGTATGTATGAATATAAGAATGTATGTATTTGGAATGTTAATTATGTGTTAATATGTATGTATTTGTTTGAATTAGGTTTAGCAAGTTTTATGGTTATGAAAAAATGGATATTTAAGATGTATATGTATATTTATGTATGGATGTATATGTGTATTTGTGTATGGATGTATATGTGTATTTGTGTATGGATGTATATGTGTATTTGTGTATGGATATATATGTGTATTTGTGTATGGATGTATATGTGTATGCGTATATGTGGGTATTGTGTTTGTATTTCCCTAGTTTTAAATGTGTTAAGATAATTAATATTAGAATGGATGTATTTGTGTATGGATATCCATATATGTGTATGTGTGTATGTATGTTAAATTGAGATTAAAATGAATGTTAAATTGTGATTAAAATGGATGTATATGTGTATTTGTGTATGGATGTATATGTGTATTTGTGTTTGTATTTCCCTAGTTTTAAATGTGTTAAGATAATTAATATTTGTTTGTAGACACAGTTATGGCGATTGATAAGACTTGGACTACTTTAGAAAATAAATTTTCTAAAGAATATCTGATTGGTCTTAAAGCATTCATGGAAAGGTATAAGAATTATACGAATGGCTAAAATAAAGCTCGGTGTCCGTGTAATAATTGCAATAACAGTTATTGGTTTCCTCTTCCAACAATAGAGCGCCATATACATAGTAATGGTTTTTGCCGATTTTACAAAACGTGGACGCATCATGGTGAATCATATGTTCCGTCACCGGTAGTTCCAGTCATACCTCAAACGACAGACCCAATACATGATTTTATTAAGGATGTTCGTCAGGAGAATGTCCCACAAGAGGACAACACATACGACGACGACGAGCCAATGAACACAACAGATACACCGAGTGATACAAATGATGAACTTGCTGAATTACTGAAACTTGCCGACACCGAACTATACCCTGGTTATGACGGGATGTCTTTATTGGATTTCTTAGCAAAACTGAGTCACATGAAGGCCATCAATAAATGGACCGATACATCGTTTGACCAATTGTTAGAATTTCTGAAAACTGCATTTCCGCTTGCTAAAATCCCACCGTCAAACTATGAAGCGAAGAAGATAATGAAGAAAGTTGGGTTAGGATATGAATCGATCCACGTTTGTAAGAACGACTGTTGTTTATTTTGGGGGAAGGATAACAAAGATTTGCAAAAATGTCCAATATGTTATGAAAGTAGATGGAAGGACGCAAACACTAAGGGGAAGAAAGTTGCCAACAAGGTTATGCATTACTTTCCATTAATTCCTAGATTAAAGCGTATTTATAGCTCAAGACACACTGCAAAGCATATGACATGGCATGCTTCTGGACGTTGCACGGAAGATAGCAAGTTACGTCACCCGGTGGATGGTACATCATGGAAAGAATTCTATTCAATGTATCCTGATTTTGCCAAAGAACCTAGAAATGTTAGATTAGGGTTGGCTGCTGATGGCTTCAATCCATTTGGGAACATGAGTACGTCGTATAGCATGTGGCCGGTAATATTGCGACGACTCTTTTACGGCGAATTTCGTCGCAAATAACATTTTGCGACCACTCTTTTACGGCAACTCTTTTACGACGACAATTTCGTCGCAAATAATATATTGCGACGACAAGTTAGTTTTTTGCGACGATAAAAGTCGCCGCAAAAAATCAATTTTCTTGTAGTGACATTGGAATCTAAAGAAAATTATAGTGAATAGATGTACAGCCATATGTAAAGCCACTTACTTATATGTACCTCGACGATGATAAAGATGAACAAAAAAAATCAAATATATATGAAACACCACCTTTTCTATTTGCTTTTGTAAAACAAGAGCTGACATCATATTTTGGTGTTATTATATGTAACTTACATATGTGTGTCATTGAACAAAAATAAAGAGGATATGATGTACGTATGTGCAACTCAAATTTTTATAAAAATATACGATTGTAAAAATAAAAAAAAGAAAGAATGTGAAAGAGGATGATGTTCTCTTTCTATAAAACCAAAGATGGATGAAGAAGACGTTCTTTTTTGGACTGATTTCTTTGTTGTTCATCATCATCTTCATATTGTTCATCAAGTTCATAATCATCTTCATCTCGATTACATAAATCATCTTCATCTCGAACCCATAAATCATCTTCATCTCGAACCATTATCTTCATCTCTAAATCATAATATGTTAAATCTCGAATCATCATCTTCATCTCAAGTTTGTAATCATCTTCATCTTGAATCATCATCTTCATCTCAGTTCATCATCTTCACCTCGGTTCATCATCTTCATCTTGTATGTGAGCGGTCTGTGTGATTAGGTTATTTTTAGGGTTTTAGAGGGAGTTTAAAGAAGATAAATAAAAGAGAGAGAAAGAGAATCATGTAATTTATTAGTATGTACCAAAAATAGTGGGTTGATATTTTACTAAAATACCCTTTAAATAAAAACGAAATAAAATTAGTTATAAAAAATCTGATTGGTTGAATGTGGGCTTTTTAGTTTTCTTATAAAAGTTTGATTTTTTTAGGAATCATCCCTATATAAAAGTTTGAATGTGGGCTTTTTAGTCTAATCTATTTTTTCTTTAAAACTTGAATGATACGGATCTTAATTGTAAATTCCTAAATTCTGGTAAATTTTCTGCCACCCTTTTAAAAAATCTAAAAAGTGGCTTAAAATTTGTAAAAAATTTCTATGCGGCCGTTTAACTTTCTAGTTGAATTTTTTTTTTCACTTACATGTATCGAAGTATTCTCTTCAATGAGTCTCCAATGCCTGCAAAATCAACCAAAAATAAAATAAAGTAGATTCCACTCATAAAAAATTATATACAAAATGTTATGATATAAACGGGTAATGTATGAAATGTGTAACTGGTATAGATCTAATGTCAATGAACTCAACCACAAAGGAATCTGAAAAATACAGACTAGACAAAGATGAACAAACCATAAATCAAAAGAAATATTCAAAACTAACCCAACTAAAGTTTAGTCACCGTATAAAATTACCAAAGTAGTATGGTATCAAGATCATTCCTATCTCTATGTCTAGACAGAGCCCCTAAACCCTTCGTTTTAATTGTGTAAGAAACTTAGTGAGAAACTAGCAATTTTGGTCCATCCATTTTTTTTCATCTATGGCACATTTCTGTTGGACTTATAACCTCGACATCAAACCAAATCTATTATTATTGTAATTAGTGTTATATTTGTGTGTTAGTATGTACGGGAAGAATGTTGATGTATGTATTGTATCGCAGGTTAAGTGTTAATTATACCTGCCAAATAAGTTAGTTATATGGTAGTTAATAATCGGTATGTAACCGCCTTGGACGAAGGGTATAAATACCCCTGTCGATGTACATTTCACGTGTGTGAAATGAATGTATTTTTAGTGTACATTTTATGTTAGTGATCTTTGATTAGCAAGTGAATTGCAATAAGTGGTATTAGAGCGTGTTCGCTCTTGGGAGATTAACCTGTGTGGTGTGGAAGAGAAGATCAAAGCCAATCAAGCCTGTGTGGCGTGGAAGAGAAGATTGAAGCCGATCAAGCATGTGAAGTGTGGAAAATAGATCACTAAATGGACGATTCGTATATTTTTGGAACTTGTGATGGTATATACGGTTCGGCGATGGAACCAACAATAGTTTTTGAATTGTGTGAGAAGATGAAGGCATCGACGAAGAAAAATGAAGATGAAGATATGGAACAATCGAAAAACCAAAGAATTGCATACTACTTTAATTGAAAGGCTGTTGGCAGAAAGAAAAAGAAGAACAAAATCAGGAACACGTTTGCAACTCATGTAGAAATGATTATCGAAGTAGAAGAATATGCTTGAACAACACGAGAAACTCGGAATTCATAGCGAAAGGCACATATTAAAGTGATTGGGATGAAATTTGGTTTTTCAGTTTGATAAAGAAACATCATATAGCGGGAACAGAGAAAACATTCAAAGCAATAAGGAAATCACATGGAATAGTAACCTGAGTCGAAGGAACCAAGAACCTCTTCAAAGGAATTGGTCAAATTATCATCAATTGTGATGGGGTTCCACAAAAGATTGAAAGGGTGTTCTTAGTCCCTGGATTTAACCGAAACATACTTAGTGCAGATTTATTAAATCAGCAGGGCTATGAGATTTCATTTTGAAAGAAATACATGTAGATTCACAAGAATGTTTGATGAACCCATCCAACAACAAGAAAGTGTAACTCATATAGAGAAATTGGAAAGGTATTTTGAAGCGATTGATCTGGAAGGTGAAAAAAATTCTAAAAATAAAGGTAGAAATAAAGGGAAGGAGATCATATTCGAACCAACATCTGTTGACAATATAGAAGACATAAGTACACTACTTGATTTATTAAAAATGGTGAATACAAGTGTGTCAAATGAAGAAACCATCAAGATCAATCACTTATATGGTGAAATGGTTCATAAAAGGAATTCTTAAACAAAGGAACATATTTCTCCCTCTTCTGGAAGGAAAGGAAGTAAACTTGTATGATCTATATAGCAGTTGATATCAATGGAGGGAAAACTGAAGTATCAAGGAAAAGGTTCTGGTCTTTTATCGCAACTAACATGGGCTTTGACCCAAAAAATTGCTTATTTGTGTTGGGTTCAGTGGTATATTCGTTAGGTTTATTTATCAAAAACAGTTTTGATAATTATAATCAGATTAATAACAATTAACGCAGCGGAGTAATAATAAAATACCAGAATGAACCCGACAGGATCTGGGTTACAAACAATGCAAATACAGAGTATGAATATCCTACTGATGAGATATAATATACCTTTGTGGTTAATAATTAACCGTTTGAAACATGAAGGGACAACAAATGAACACTAGAATCAACGAACACTAAATTGGAACACAGTGGTTGCGGCTCTAAGAGGCGTGATCCACGGTTGCAATCAAATATATCGGTTGTTTGTGATAGGAAGAAAAATCTAACTTTCCATCTTCTTCTTCAAAAGATCAAGATGGTGCTACTCCTCGTAAGTAATCAAAGCTCGATTATATCGAAAGATATAATACGTACAGGCGATCAACAGTTGATTCCCCCTCAAAGAGAGATATATTGATTGAGATTTATATATCAGAAAGGTGGTGTGGATCTCCATTTAAAAGGTGATCATTGATGGACAATAGGAATATAATGCTTTACACATCATGTTCCATTCAAATTGGTGGACAAAAGGAATCTTGAATATATATATTGTTGAAAGCAATAAGGAACAGGATGGAAAGCAAGAATGGATCGGACAATAGAACAAGGTGGAAAGCAATAATGGATTATAAACACCATGTTTATGTCATTAGCTGTTTCTACCTAATCACTCTATTTATTAAAAAAAGGGATCATAAAAACCCGATATAGTTCGTAAGCGCCAGTTAATCAAATTAAGTGGACTTAATATTTGTTGCCCAAGGTGTAACTCTTACGGGTCATAGCTCGGTTGGCAACGTGACGTAACCGAACCCGTACATAATCCAACAAGCTCCCACTTGGACGGAATTCGGTTAAATTCCACGTAGACAGTCAGCGGTGCTCTAGCTGCACATGGCTGCCCCCAACAAGGTATGACACTTTAAGTCATTAACCAAACATCTTCTTCTAGTATTATTTTACTATAACAAGACAATAAACTTATGGTAATCATAGTCATTTATCTTTCTGTAAAAGACATCAATTGAGTCATTGAGATTAATTCTCATATGGAGCTCAATCATTATTGTTCTCGATTTAGATTCAAAATGGTCCAATCAAACACACAGTCAGTTTGGGTGAGGCCTCACACTTCACCAGTTTGAATCAACGAGGGCGCCATGATGTCTAACTGCTACATATAATGTAAGAGTACAGAATCCCTTATTGACTACATACAACTCCCACTGAACTTCAGAATTATTCCCAACCAAAGCCTTTATGACTGGCAGTTACGCGACAGCGGTTGACAATGATCAAAGAATAACCCTCGGTAAACGGAAGTTCTAGTATGCATCTCAGGTCATAGGATACTAAATGAGTATACCAATATCAAAGCATCTTATAATGAAGATGGTTTGTGGCGAGTTACATCCAACGTCATTCATAATGAGGTCTGTGAATTTAGAAGTCAACTCCTTGAGTCTAAATTCAGAATAGTCTTAATCAGAAATGTTCCCACAAGTCTGACCGACTATGGATAATTTAGAACACAATATCCATGGATTAAACGTATTAAAATCGAACACAGTTATAGGATTCATAATTGTATCTATATCAGTAGATCAAAATGAATTCAAAAGTATAACTGTTTAAAAGTTCGTACATCCAAATACTAAATCAAAACATATCACTAGCTAATCTAAGCCCGATCGCATTTCTATGCAGATCATGCTTGTTCTGAGTCATGGGCTTAGTAAACGGGTCTGCTAGGTTTTGATCTGTGTCGATTTTTCTTATCATGATGTCTCCCTGTTTCACTATGTCCCGTATATAATGAAACTTCCTCTGAATGTGCTTGGCCCTGTGATGAGATCTGGGCTCTTTGGCTTGAGCAATTGCACCTGTGTTATCATAAAATATCTCGATTGGTTGCTGAATACTTGGAACCACATCGAGATCGGCTATGAACTTCTTCATCCAAGCAGCTTCCTTTGCAGCATCAGATGCTGCAATGTATTCAGATTCAGTAGTAGAATCTACCACCACACTTTGCTTGGAACTTTTCCAAGAGATGGCTCCACCATTGAGTGTGAATACAAAACCAGATTGTGAGCGAGAGTCATCTCGGTCAGTTTGAAAACTAGCATCAGTGTAACATCTTACAGTGAGCTGTTCTTCAACTCCTCCATATATTAAAACATGTCTTTAGTCCTTCTCAAGTACTTCAGAATGTTCTTAACTACAGTCCAATGGGCAAAACTAGGGTTTTGCTGATAACAGCTAGTAATGCTCAAAGCATACGAGACGTCAGGTCTAGTGCACAGCATAGCATACATGATGGAACCAATCACTGAAGCATATGGAACATTTTCCATTCGCTTAATATCAATGTCCGTTGAAGGAGATTGCGATTTGTTCAACACGGTACCTTTAGTCATTGGAACACCTCCTTTCTTGGAGTTTTCCATCTTAAAGCGTGTCATCATTTTGTCTATGTATGTGCTTTGACTAAGCCCTAGAAGCCGCTTAGATCTATCCCTATAGATCTTTATTCCTAGAATGTAAGCAGCTTCTCCAAGATCTTTCATTGCGAAACAAGCTCCCAACCATTTTTAACTTCGTTAAGCATTGAGATATTGTTTCCAATGATCAGTATATCAT
The DNA here is from genome assembly GCA_024085815.1 of Flaveria linearis. NCBI lineage: Eukaryota > Viridiplantae > Streptophyta > Magnoliopsida > Asterales > Asteraceae > Flaveria > Flaveria linearis. The sequence goes on along the minus strand of CM044005.1, from coordinate 37,583,227 downwards.
CCACATACAATATGAGGAACGATATAGTGCTCCCACTAGCCTTTCTGTAAACACAAGGCTCATCTTCACTTTTGACAAAACCAAATTCGACGATTCTCTGATCAAAATGAGGATTCCAGCTACGGGATGCCTGTTTAAGTCCATAAATGGACTTATTCAGTTTGCACACCTTATTTGGATATTGTGGATCGACAAAACCATCGGGCTGAACCATATAGACATCTTCAGAGAGATGTCCATTTAGAAAAGAGGTTTTGACATCCATTTGCCATACCTCGTAATCATAGTACGCGGCTATAGCAAGCAATATCCTAATCGATTTGATCATAGCAATGGGTGAGAAAGTTTCATCATAGTCAACACCTTGAGTTTGAGTGAAACCTTTCGCAACTAGCCGTGCTTTATAGGTGTGTACATTTCCATGCATGTCGGTTTTTCTCTTGAAAAGCCACTTGCTCCCTACAGCCCGTGAACCGGGAGGTAGCTCAACCAAGTCCCAGACTTGATTGTCTCGCATGGATTGCATCTCGGCGTTCATGGCATCTAGCCATTTCGCAGATTCCGGATCTGAGATAGCAGATTTGTAGTTAGTGGGTTCATCACCAGAATCAGCTACTACCAGAACCTCAGGACCCTCTAGATTCCAAAGATATCTGTCAGGTTCTTTGCGAGTTCTGCTACTTCTACGAACGCTTGTGTTTATATCTGAATCAGTAACAATTTCTTGTTGTTCAGACGCACCGACTACTTCAGCGTTTGTTTGTGGTTCTCGAATCTCTTCAAGATCCACAATATTACTTCCAGTTCCTCGATCAAGAAACTCTTTCTCGAGGAAATGTGCCTTCCTTTTGATGGAAATCATATTTGTATCAGGATGGTAAAAGTAATACCCGCTTCTATTATAGTATCCAACGGAAATAACTTTTTCGCCTCGAGGATCTAGCTTGTCATTAGACTCGCTAGTGACATAAGCATCACATCCCCATACTCTAAGGTAAGACAAATTGGGTTTAGACCCATGCCATATCTCATATGGAGTTTTATCTACCTTCTTAGTCGGTGCCAGATTGACAAGGCGGGCGGCGGTCATAAGAGCATAACTCCAAAAGGAGTGAGGTAAGTTAGTTCTACACATCATCATCGAACCATATTAAGTAGGGTTCGATTTCTCCTCTCACTCACGCCATTAAGTTGGGGTGTGCGGGTGGAGTGAACTGTGAAACAATTCCACATTCCTTTAGATGATCAATGAACTCTTGGCTTAGGTATTCTCCACCTCGATCTGATCGAAGTACTTTGATAGTCTTATCAAGTTGGTTTTCTACTTCGTTCTGAAACTCTTTGAACTTTTCAAAGGTTTCATGTCTATGCTTCATAAGGTAGACATAGGCGTATCGACTATAATCGTCAATAAATGTAACAAAGTATCTTTCGTGATTTCTAGACATAGTTTTGAAAGGACCACATACATCAGAGTGTATAAGTGCTAACAGATCCTTGGCCGTTCACCAACATGGGTGAAAGGATCCTTTGTGAGTTTGCCAGCTAAGCAAGATTCGCATTCATCAAAAGACTCATGTCCTGTGGATTCAAGAATCCCTTCGGACTGAAGCCTTTTCACACGGGCCTTGCTTATGTGGCCAAGTCTACAATGCCATAGAAACGTATCGTTAATTCCAGATTTGATACGTTTAGAAAGATTATATACATTATTGTTTGTTTGAATATCAATCTCATAAATACCACTTCGAGGTTTAGCCTCAAAATAAAAGATATCATTCAAGTAGGCAGAAATAACAGCATCATTAAAAACATACTTGAATCCTTGTTCAAACAATAAAGAAACTGAAATAATGTTTCTGGTTAAACCAGGAGCAAACAAACAATTATTTAAAGTAATTACAAGACCAGATGGACAAGAAAGATGATATGTTCCAGTTGCTAGAACCGGTACTCTTTTCCCATCACCAACGATGAGCTCCATGTCGCCTTGTTTCAGTTTCTTCCACTTTTCAGGCTCCTGCAAGACATTAATGATGTGGTAACCACATCCAGTATCAAATACCCATGTGTTGCTGGAAACAGTGAAAAGTTCAATAACATAAATCAGAATACCTGAAGAAGAGCCTTCACCATTGGCCTTCTTCACCTTCAGCTTGGCTAGATAGTCAGGACAGTTACGTCTCCAGTGTCCCATCTTATTGCATTCAAAACAGTGTCGCTCCTCAGGAGGGGGCTGCTTTGTTTTTAGCCAGCCGTTTGTTGTTGGTGGCAGGCTTGGCAGCAACAACTTTACCTTACCCTTATTGTTATAAGTTTTTTTCTTAGGGTTTGGTTTCCTAACACCAGTAGATCGGACCATCAACATTTGACTGGCTTTACCTGGTATGTTTTGCTCAGCAGTTTTGAGCATACCGTGTAGTTCAGCTACACTCTTAACCCATGCATTCATATTAATTTCATTATGAACTGGTCATAAGAACTAGGCAAGGAGTTCAAAATGAAGTCTACTGCCATTTCATCTTGCATAGGATAACCAAGTTTGGCAATTTGGTCGATGTACCCTTTCATTTTAAGCACATGGGCACTAACAGGCGAGCCTACTTGTATTTTGCAGGATATAAGCTGCTTCATGGTATCATAGCGCTCTTGTCGGGCCTGAATCTGAAACATGCCCTTAAGTTGCTCAATCATGTCAAATGCAGTCATGTCCTCCATGTTCTTCTGGAGATCAGGAGACATGGTGGCTAGCATAAGGCAGGCTACCTCATCGGCATCCTCCTTAAATTTTTCCCAAGTTCTACGGGCTGCGGCCGTATTGTTTTCAGGCTCGTTGGGAACAGCGCTATCTATAACATAGAGCTTTTTCGCCATCTTGAGAACCAATCTCAGATTGCGGTGCCATGCGAGAAAGTTGGTGTTATCAAGTTTCTCTTTCTCAAGAATAGACTTGAGAATGAAGGAGTTGTTGGTTTCTGAAGACATCTATAAGCAAAAAATTAATTAGTATTTTCAATGTATTGTTTCCTTATTTTAATTAATGACCCATTTACAGTAATTTTAAATAAGGAATGAGAATCTGGCTTGGTCAGTCACTAAAGGCAGCTGGGGCACGCAACATTAGTAAGTGATTAGGCAGACTGACAATATTTATCAATTGTGAAAATTGCACAACTCTCGTGTATGAGGCCGCAACGACAACATTTGTCAATGCATTGATACGTTTAGCCTCGTCTATGCCCACTTTTCTCTCTAGACAGCTGTGGCACGTAACAAGAGAGAAAAGTAATAGTCATCCTAAAACAGTTACTTGTGAAAGGGCCGGATGTGTCAATAAAACCCTTGCACCTTGTAAGAATAAACTACACATCAAGTGCGGTGCTGTGGCTCCAAACACTGATGTTTCGCTTAATGTTCCAAGTGTTCCTTATTTTAGGGTGGCATAGACTATTGATTTTTATCTATGGGATCCAATTTTAGTGTTTACCGAATAGGGTCAAAACACAACGTATAATTAAGTTATACGTGCGTCGTAAAAGTTAGTTTACAATATATAGTTCGTGATAATAAATGACGAACCCTTTCAGCTCTCGGGACACCAGATTTTAATACCCTATTAAAACTAGGTTCATCGCGAGATAGACAACCGATTTTTTAAGTTGATATTTAAATTATTAAGATTTAAGTTTTAAATTTAAACTAATTTTAAATTTGAAAACTTATCTAGTTATCCTTTTAAAAGGATAATTAATTTTAATTTAAAAATTATCAAGTTTTAAGTTTTAAATTCAAACTAATTTTGAATTTGAAAACTTATTCGATTATCCCATTTAAAACAAACAATTTGTTTTAATAATTTAACAAGTTGTAAAAATAAGTTAAACTTGTTATTTATTTTGATTGTAAAATTTTTTTTTAATTAATTAATTAGTTTGATATTTAGGTTGGGTAATATAAATAAAGCAACCATAATAGCAAAGTAATATGTAAATCTAATGGCTATGATTGTTTGATCTCGCTAGAGCCAAATAGCGAGATCAAGCTAAGTCACGGGTGAAAACACAAAACAAACACAAGGATGGACCTAAGTGCATCTAGTTGTCTTGATGGCTCCCACTGACTCCTTGATTTGTCCTGCTTCCAGTTTTGACTTCGGGTCTTCAAAATATTACAATATTTACAAAAGAAATACAAAATAAAAGAAAACTCTAATCTATTACAACTTTGAGCCATCAAATGGGCCAAAAACCATAAAACCAAAAACTTTAACAATAACAAATCACATCACAAACCATTCAACCACAGGGTCTAGCCAGATTTACATATAAAAACACAATCAAAATAATACGGGCAATCTTTTGGTTAATAAATATTTAACCAAAATAAACAAGTTGCCCAAAATATATAAATCAGAAACTTCAAATAATTTTAAAGTTTGTGATCTATAACCAGTTAACAGACCGGATATGATTGCATGTTGTAAGCCTGGCTCTGATACCACTGTTGGGTTCAGTGGTATCTTCGTTAGGTTTATTTATCAAAAACAGTTTTGATAATTATTAATCAGATTAATAACAGTTAACGCAGCGGAGTAATAATAAAATACCAGAATAAACCCGACAGGATCTGGGTTACAAACAATGCAAATACAGAGTATGAATATCCTACTGATGAGATATATATACCTTTGTAGTTAATAATTAACCGTTTGAAACACCAAGGGACAACAAATGAACGCTAGAATCAACGAACACTAAATTGGAACACAGTGGTTGCGGCTCTAAGAGGCGTGGTCCACGGTTGCAATCAAATATATCGGTTGTTTGTGATAGGAAGAAAAATCTAACTTTCCATCTTCTTTCTTCAAAAGATCAAGATGGTGCTACTCCTCGTAAGTAATCAAAGCTCGATTATATCGAAAGATATAATACGTACAGGCGATCAACAGTTGATTCCCCTCAAAGAGAGATATATTGATTGAGATTTATATATCAGAAAGGTGGTGTGGATCTCCATTTAAAAGGTGATCATTGATGGACAATAGGAATATAATTGCTTTACACATCACGTTCCATTCAAATTGGTGGACAAAAGGAATCTTGAATATATATTGTTGAAAGCAATAATGGAACAGGATGGAAAGCAAGAATGGATCGGACAATGGAACAAGGTGGAAAGCAATAATGGATTATAAACACCATGTTTATGTCATTACCTGTTCTACCTAATCACTCTATTTATTAAAAAAAGGGATCATAAAAACCCGATATAGTTCGTAAGCGCCAGTTAATCAAATTAAGTGGACTTATATTTGTTGCCCAAGGTGTAACTCTTACGGGTCATAGCTCGGATGGCAACGTGACGTAAGCGAACCCGTACATAATCCAACAATTTGCTCCTCATTTACAACCAATATCTAGATCTCATGAATTGGTACTATATATAAGAATGTCAAAGAAAGGAAAGGAAAGAGTACATTTGAAGAAGGAGAGAGCAACAACAAAAAGAACTAGGATGAAAGTATCGAAGGAGAATTGGTGGACAAGGTTAAGAAGAAGCAAGTGATCCTGGATTGGCCACCCCACTGTGATCTGTCCAAGAACTAAAAGAAATGTTTGATGTCAAGATTAAGGGGGAGATTGTTAGACTTATAACCTCGACATCAAACCAAATCTATTATTATTATAACTAGTTTTATATGTGTGTTAGTATGTACAGTTCGAATGCTGATATATATATGTATTGTATCACGGGTTAAGTAGCAGTTATACCCGCCAAATAAATTAGTTATGATAGTTAATAACTGGTATGTAACCACCTGGACGAAGGGTATAAATACCCCTCTCGATGTACATTTTATGTGTGTGAAATGAATGTTTGTTTAGTATACATTCTCTACAAGTTCATACTCGATCTTTGATTAGCAAGTGAATTGCAATAATATTTGTTAGTGTTCTATAATTTAATAAGAATCTCATGACCTAGCTAATCATAAACAATATTTGATCTTACAATTACAAACACATCTTATATGCTTGGATCATTGTTACTCGTAAAATACCACACATGTATCCCGATCTATGCGTGTGTATGTGCTTAGAATTAGTTATAAATATTAGGTGTCGAATCCAGCAAATAAATAATAAAAATAGGAACTTACCGTGCACACACTAAGAATAGTATGAGCGGAAGTAGGGTTCGTGTACTCAGTGATACATGCCAATTATTTACATTAAAACGTTTTAGCACAGTTACTATAGTTGGTTATGGGTTAGAAAGGTGGGGGTTTTAATTACAAACTAAAACTAAAACTAAATAGCAAAAAGTAGAAAAATTTATGCATGCTGACACGGCCGTATCAAAACTATAAAGGAAAATCACGCGGCTGTGTTAAGATTCTGTTAAAAAAAAACGAAAATTGACATTTTTGTATTTTTTATTTATGAAAAAGGAATTACTAAAAATGTTAATAAATGTGAAGTAAATTTAAATACGAAAACTAATTCCAACACTAAGGTAATTTCTTATTCGTTTTGGCTTACGATCATTAACGGTTATGGTGCATTGACCCTTTTAATTAATAGTTTGTATTAATACTAGACATCACGCCGTTCGGATATCCACTCTATCTAATGTATAATCAATCGCATTTCGTTAATTAGAGCCAACCCGCTACTCTAACCTCATGCCGTTCGGATCTTAGCATGTGGGTTGCAATGATAGAAGTATCAATTATAATTAAACACACACGTCGTTCGGTATATTTAACTAGATTATGTGATTCTATAACGAGATTAAATTTATAGACAAACTCAAACCTTTAATTGTACCTTATATTAAAAACAAAAACTTGATTAGGGTTTTAAATCTTGAATAACCTTATTAGAAAAATAATAACATTAATAAAATGATCAATTTTATTAACAATCTAATATATATCAGATTAGATTCTGGTTTAAAATAAAGAATCAAACAAAAAAAACCATTAAAATAAAAATATCTCATAAACATTTCACATAAGTTTAAACCAAATCAAAAAAATTTAACTCTGATGTTGAAATAAAAATTGTTCTAGCTGACATGACGACTAGATCAATCAAATTAAAATAAAAATAAAAATTTACTAAACAAATATATGAGTGATTAAGCATCTTTAATGAAAAGAATTCCACCAATAAAAAGAACTAATTTGCTACAACTCTTCTTGCTTGTTAAACTTGATTCTTCAAGATAATCTCTTCAAGATGTTTTCTTTAATTATCATCAACTAACTGCGTTTGGTTGGAAGAATGGAATTGAATGGAATGGAATTGAGAAACTAGTATACTTTTCAAGTAAAATTATGTTTGAGTGGGTAATGAAATGTAAAACCCAAGGGAATGTTTCACCTCAAATTCTCTTGGTCTCAAATTCCCTTGGTTGTGGAATTTCAAAATCCTTCCACCTAGAGAGGGAATTTGAAATCCCACAACCAAGGGAATTTAAGGTGAAACATTCCCTTAGGTTTTACATTTCATTACTCACTTAAACTTAATTTTACTTGAAAATTATACAAGTTTCTTAATTCCATTCCATTCCATTCCATTCTTCTAACCAAACGCAGCCTTATATTTATAATAATGCATTGATTTTCAGATCTCCTTTTTAGGTTTAAGTGTAATTTATTCAGGAAAATCTCATAATAATTATAAATAACAAGAACTCCTAAATTTTAGGAATTTTTCCTGCGAGCTTGCACGACCGTGTAAAATTTGTGAATGAATTTTCGCGCAGCCGTGTGAAGTTTCTGTTGTATTGATTGCTTCAAGCTTTAGAATTTCTTTAGCAATATTTTTTGCTGCTCAACTCTTTCATCCTTCTCACGAACTCATCAGCCCTACAAAATCACCCGAAACAAACCAAAGCAGATTCCATCCACCCAAACAAGTGTTATATAAAATAAACGAAAATGCATGTAATATTTACAAAATATGCACCAAAATATACTTTATAACTATGAAAAATATTGCTTAAAAATATAACTAACATAATTTTGATTAGTCTTCATATACGTATATACTTCATGCATTAAATAATAATATTAATATCAAAATATATGAATAAAATGACTACCACACCGACTCTTGTTCGCGTTTGTGTTGAAAGTTTTGTAAGATAATGTACAATCTTATTAATGATACATGAACAAAAGATGATACACGTGAGGTCATATACGTGTGACATAATTTTTAGTTCATAGAATAATCGGATACACGAGTGACTGAATACACAACCACTGTTTCGTGTAAGTTAGCCATTAACTATCAGGAACTTTAGCCACTAGCACAAGCGCATTCTTCTTATGCATTACAACACCCTCAGCTTTCGAAGTGTCAATGTCAGTGTCTTTAGTCCCTTTACGCTATTGCCAATCAAACGAGTAAAGAAGATTTGAAAGAACCAGCTCCATCGTTGCAACTCCTAACAACATCCCGAAAAACCTCTCCGACCCGACCCAAATGGGATCATATCGAAATCTGTCCCTTTATAGTCAATATTACTACGTGTGAACCTCTCTGGCTCGAATTCTTCAGGTCCTTCCCAACGTTCGCTACTAGAAAAATCGCAAAAGATGACGCGCATTGCGCGTCATCTTGGGGGTCAGATGACGCGCAAATGCGTGTCAAGGAAGGGGTAGTCATAAATGATAGATGACGCGCATCCGCGCGTCATCTTTTTATGACGCGCAAAAGATGACGCGCATTTTATGACGTGCAAAAGATGACGCGCAATGCGCGTCAAGGAAGGGGTAGTCATAAATGACTAGATGACGCGCATCGCGTGTCATCTATGAAATTTTTATGACGTGCAATAGATGACGCGCAATGCACGTCATAAATTTAGCTGCATTATTTTATATATATATATACACACATTAATTTTTATAAATTTTACCTGCTGTTTTTATAAAACTATAAATCAATAACTGTCAAATGATAGCAAAACAAAATTATTTAATTAAATACTAACAAAAATTACAAAGTTGTTCCAAGTTCACATGCATATGCAAAATTACAAAGTAGTTCTAAATCATTTAATTATCTAATAAGTAGCCCTACACATAAATAAATTTGAAACGTAACACGACCACAGTTGCAACGGCTTCTACAACACCAGCTGCTCTAGAAGGTGACCAATCATTGATTTGTCGAGTTCACTCGCAACTGCAAACATATCATGGCCACAACTTGGACCTTTGTTAACTCCAACAATCTGTTTTGGTATATGAGTAAAATAGTATCAGACCTTTATGATTGAATAATGATGGGCAGAAAAAGTTGCAATAGTTCCCTAAGGTGGGAAAATACGTACCTGTCATTTCTTAGAGCCACCAAGCTTGCAACAAACATCCGCAGAAAAAGAGCATATATTGGACCATAGGCATGGAGAAAGTACTCTTTCCCAAGCATATAGCCTAGAGGTTCATACTGCATATATCAGTATGGTTAATCAGTAACATCACTGCGCATTTGCACAGGCTAAGAAAAAAAAACCAAAGATTAAAAACCCTCAACCATCTCAGAATGGTAAATTATCATCGTTCTCCTGGTGAGGCAACATATGTGTAATCTCTAAGTATCAGCTTGTAGTATATTGTTTGTTCTAGAAAATATATCCAAATCCATGAGACTGAATATTAAAGGGATCTTTATGAATTCATTTGAGAAAATTGCCAATGACCTTGCCTTGGTTTATAAAGATCAGCATATAGTTCCTATAATAGCCACAAGGAGTACCAGGACATTCTCACATACATATCACATCCATACATTATCTACATGCACACGTGAAGCTTTGGAAGACTAACCATTTGAGTTTTGGGTCAGTGAACACAGGACCTTTCTTCATGCATCCAAGATAAGTCTGTGAGTGAGAACGTTCTTTAGCCAGGAGCAGAGAGAGACGATCTAGAATCCAACACAAAAGCAAAATGTGTACAATTGCAAAGAGAAATCAAGTTTTAAAATAATCAAGATACAAACTCTAACAACAACAACAAACCATACCCAGTAAATAAGTGATCAGCTTTTAAAACTATTCTATTTTTCCAGTTGCAAACAAACCCATCTCTGTCACCAAAAAGTGAGAACTGTATGTTTCAAAGAAGAGTGGTTTGGGCCAAAAACACCAAATATGTTCTTTTTTCCATGTGCATGTCAGCATGTGCATTTGCAACTTCACTTATTCTTGCAAATGATGGTGGTTTACATTTTTAACCTTCCTTTAGGAGGCAAAATTAAATTGATATTGATTTGGATTTAAGGGATCTAGTGATACTCGTCGTACTTGACACTTTTAAGAATGTTGGTTAGATTGCAATGAAAAACCATGTATGAAATAATGAGGATGACCATTCATGAACTAAATGCTAAAAATCAGAGCACCAAAAGAACAATCAGGTTTGTAAGAATAGTCACCTGGTCTTAGATATATGTCATCATCAGCTTTAACATAGAACTCAGAATCATAAAGTGCGTATGCAGCTTTGAAGAAGGCTAACCTAAATAGACACACAAAGTAGCATGACGATCAGTAAGTGACCGCAGTTTCATAATTTACTTCAGCCATTGGCACTAACGTTTTGTATGGAAGCTTACTATACTCCTCAACGATATCCAACATCAAGAAGTCATCGTATTCCTCCACCTCCTTCCTAAGTGCAGCCATCTTTGATGCATCACTAGTTTTGCCAATGATAAACCTAAAAGCTAAGCTGTGGCCTCTTCCAATCTGCACACAATAACATCATAATCATCAGGCAAAAAGAAAACTGAACCAAGCACAAATTTGATGGGCTCAATAGCTAAAACAGGTCCATTAGAAGTACACTGATAAAAAAAAAAAAGCTTAATGGAGGTCTGAAAAGCTTTAAAGTATCAATCTTATTTAACTTTTAATAAACTAGAAATAGGCTAACTGTATGTTTCAATCTCCCGCGTTTACTCAGTTAAGCACAAACACGAATGCTAGCTAAAACCTTGACTAATTCGCAGCTCTTGCAAGAAATCACTTATTTGACAATCACTCCTGATAACTATGAAGGCCAACATATACATCTAAACATTTGTTTAATAAACTGAAATGAAACATAATTTACCTGCGCCCCAATAACACCATCATCCGCAACGTTGCAGGAGAAAACACTCTTCTTGCTCGAAGATCCTTAACAGAAACTTGACTCGTAACCTTCCGATTGACATCATTACGGCTCCGATTGTTGTTCTTTCACTAACAATATACCCGCGCCTTTCATCGAATTGACACCATTATGACTCAAAATAACATCAGTAAATTGTTCGTTTATTTCAAGTAAATGGTCTAAACTACCAAAGAAATTGAGAAGAAACAGAAGACCCACCAAACAATAGCTAGAATCTTGACTGATATAAATCTTTCTATGAGTAATGAAATTGTCAAAGTTACCCAAACTAGTGGTCTAACAATGAGCACCCACCAATTTAATTTAGGGGTTTTAGCAGTTTCATCCCATAAACCAGCAATAAGATATGAAACCGAAGTGAGGAAAACAACACAATGCAACCGAAACAGTTATCAAATCACTTTTTCTGAGTCATCTTTGGTGTTGCTTCTCCTAATATAACTAAGACAGGTTGCAAAATTAAGACAGATTCTAAGGTAAACTGCCTTTCTTATTTGATAACTCAAAAAACATAAGCATGGAAACTTGATTGGCACGGTTCCATATTCATAAAGTTCACTTAAGACATGATTATTTTGAAGCTAATTACCTATCTGAAATACATCAATTCAAAGCAAATACAAGCCTAGAGTAGCAACAATCAAGAGAAACCATGTGCTGAAGAATCCAAAATAAGTGAATTACAATCATTTCAACTAAATATTTCAACTTTTAGGATGCCATCTACAGTAGATACACCACCATTCACACAAAAGCATGAAGAAATTAACGTGGTCACTTGCCAACTGAAAGAACTAACATAGAGCTATACAATCATCTTGGGTGTTTACTTGAACCTTAGGAACCATGTAGCAACCAAATATCATTTTTCAAGTTTCATGGCAAGAAAATAGTTCAACCAAATGATGAAAACCTATAAAATGAGACAACTGTGCCAATTGATAATACATTAAGAAAAAAGCTAAACACATCTGATGAGCAATTACCATCCAACAATAACTTCTTTTGGATTCACTTCTGGTGAGATGCCAACATATTGTGATGATAATCAATATCCAGCGCAACCTACAAGCATATACATAAGAACAAAAAACAAGTGTTAGATAAGAATCCATTAAATCTAGTTTTTATGGAACTAATCCACGTCTAAATTCTTTTAACAAACACAATAAAACCAGATCGAACGCTCCCATTCAACAATTATACACCAGAGCTAACAGCACGCACGATAGCTCCCATTATCAATCCAAATTTAATATCACTAACATGATATCAACATAACAATATAACTACAGGTTAATCTAACCCTAACCTGGTCAGATGATTCGTTAGGCGGAACAACATACGAGTTACGAATATCTACGATTCCATCGGGAAGAACAGATCCAAGAAGCGTTCTGATGACTCTAGCCTGGTCAGGTCGTCTCACAAAGCAATCGCAGATGTTGAAAATGACAAGAGGGTGAACCTTGGCTGAGAGGCTACTTGACGATGGTTGGCGGCGGTGGGTGGTCGGAGGGGACTGCGCGGCGGTGGGTGGCCGGAGGGGACTGCTCGGCGGCGGAGGTCGACTGGGGCGGTGGGGTCGATTGGGGGATTTGGGGATTTGGGGATTTGGGGTCAAATAAGAGAAACGGGGGAAGGGGTTCGATATAGGCGGGTTACTGAAATTTTAAAAAATGACAAACGAAGATGACACGCAAAAATGCGTGTCATCCTTTCTAGAAATATTTTCAAATATGACATATATTTTATGATATGCGTAAATGCGTGTCATCTTTTTTCGCACGTCATCTTTTGCGCGTCATCTATTAACAGTTTTCTAGTAGTGGTTCAGGGTCTTGGCCTACCGCCCATGCATTCACGTACACGAGAGTCTTCTTGGGTATCTGGTATCCCTTTATATGCATCGTTCTCTTGATTCACAAGGGACTAAAAGTCGTGTGACTGGATAGAGTCTAAGTGTCTCTTTAACAACTGATCGATTTTAAATAATCAAGCTTAAAAAGATCATCTTCTTGTACTTTCTCTTTGTTTCCTACGACATTTCTCACTTCATTTTGAACTTTCGTCAATGAATTGGGGGTTTTAGTGAGCAAAGTCATCGCCCAAACCATGGCTGAAGCACTAGTCTCTATCCCCTTAACAAAATATTCTACAGAAAGGAAAATAAACAAACTTAGCATCTCTAATAGAACTCATCCATGTCTTCAAAGTTCTTTTAAGTCTCGTAATGCATCCATTGAGTTCATCGATCAAGCCATCAACCATAAGAGGAAAATAATCCTATAAAGAAGGTAACAAACTACTTTTGAGACTCTAGCATAAGCTTGTGAAATCAGGTTTCATTGTATGCAGATGGTGTTTTCCTAAAAGCGACCCTGTAAATAATATTACTAGTAAGAATCATAACAACTTCACTCAAGCTCACTGATTGTTTTGTCGAACTTCTAGCCTACATCCTATTGATCAAGTCAAACACCTCTTATTCACGAATCAAATGAAACGAGTTTACTTGTTTCATGAAAACAAATAAAGAGTACAAATCTTTCTCAGGTGTCTCCAATACTTATTATATGCTGACAAAGCTATGTCTTTATTATCGTATGATAACCTCCGTTGACTGGTTAAAACTAGCCTCGTGCAGATGACCAAATCATTGGTTTTCAAGATTTCTTTTTCCATTTGTGTCAAAGAAACAACGAGATTTTGGACTCGACCAAGGTGAAGGACATTAACAGGCCATAACGTTTTGACAAACGCCATAGGTAGCCTAGTAGATAGGAGGTGTCGACCAAAACCTTTTAACGAGAATGTTTTCGATCGAAACCTTTTAACGAGGAGGAGGAAGAGTAGGAAGAGCAGGACAAGTAATGGTGTGATGAGAAAGGAACCATTAATAACACATGACTTAAAATGACACGTGTATATATTTTTCCATAGGTTAGAGAAGACACAAGTATATTTAAGGAATCACTACTAAACAAATAGGGAAACTGATGATGATGTTCATGTACTTTTATTGATTGTTTAGTTTTTTATTTGCATTTTGATTCCAATCCCAGGTGGTGGAATCTATAGATTTGTTTGGTATGGAGTAATGCAATAGACGAATGAATGTAATGAATGAGACAATGAAATGGATAAGAGAGTGAAATAAATCATTACAATTCATTGTTCTGTTTGGTTATCCTTTAAGAATAAATGAATCATTACTTTAAAAAATGAAGCAATGAAATGTATTGTAGTTATGGTGGTGATGGCGGATGGTGGCGGTGGCCGGTGGTGGTTTCCGACGGCGATGGTGGCCGGCGGGTGGCTCCTTGTAGAGGTGGTGGCCGGCGGTGGGTTCCCGCGGTGGGGGTGGCCCGCAGTGATTCCAGCGGTAGTGGTTGCCGATGGTGGTTTGTTGGTGGCGGCGGTGGGTCAGCGGAGGTGGTGGCGATCGTTGACGGTGACAAACGATCTTGGTGACGGTGGTGGTGTTGTGGTTGTTGTGGTGGGTGAGTGGGTGGTGTTGGTTACTAACGATGGAAGAAGGGATGGAATGAGAAATAAAGAGGGGGGAAGGGGTGGATAGAATGAATTTGAGATAATGAAATTAACTATGTAATGGTTCATTCCATTATCTCCCACCGACCAAACATATATTTATTTATTCACCCTCAATGATTAATTTCATTCCACGTCTCATTACTGCATACAAAACACTATCTAATATTTATAAACAATTCCATGACAATTATCACATTGTTTCTAAGAAATGAATCTGATGGTTATCTTGTAGTTCTTAATAAACTTTGCAAGGAATCATATGATTCGCTATCCTTCATGGGAACTTAGTGACATACATACTTATATGATTTGGTGTATCTTTCCCATACATGTTATTAGGTACTAATTTGGAAGATTTAGAACCAAGTGCACTCTACTCTTAATTTATTTCTTATGTGATATTTTAGTTGTTTATTTTAACTACATCTCAACTTTTTCATTGGCTAGACGTTCATAACAGTTTAATATCTGGGCTACTTAGCCCTTGAACGATATTCACTTCTTACCAACACTGTATTTAATTCTGGATAGGTACATTCCTTGTCATAGTGTCAAGGTGATAATAACTTTTATTAATTCAAAACAAAGATTGTGTGAAAAGCTTTACATATTTTGTACATACTCACACAAATCACCATACAACTATTTGACTCCATATACATTTTGTTTTTAGTTGCACTAATTATTTGTATGGATATTTGTTTTGACATTCTTTAGGAGTCAAATGTATCTATTACGGTGCTTCTGCTGTCTTTTTATATGGATTTGCATTTACTTTTTGACTACTATAATAATGACATGTCAGCATTACCCAAATTACGGTTTTAAATATTAACTAGCATTGGATCCCGCGCGTTGCTGCAGGTCTTCCTTAAAAATTTGAAACATAAGCTGTATAAAACATGTTGACCCATACCAAATAAAACCGCTTTGAACCATAACTAATACCATCCGTTTGATCCATAACAAATACCACTCATTTTGACCCAAAACAAATATCAATCAGTTTGAGCAATAGCTAATATCACCCATTTGACCCATAACCAATATCACCCAAGCTGACTTGTACTCAATATCAACAGTTACGACCCATAACCATTATCACTCATTTTGACCTGTTTTGACCCGTAACCTATTAACAACCCGTTTTGACCATATCAAATACCAACCGTTTTGACCCATTTCCAATACCATCCTTTTGACCCACAACCAATACCACCCGTGTTGACCCATACAAAGTTTCAATAGTGTCGAGCCATAACCGATATCACCTATTTTGACCCATAAATAATATCACCCAACATGGCCAATATCAAATATCAACCGTTTGACCCATAACCAATATCACCCAAGCTAACCCATATCTAATATCAACTGTTTCGACCCAGAACCAATATCACCCATTTTGACCCACATCCAATATCACCAAGTTGACCCATAACTTAATCACCCATTTTAACCTATACCAATACCACCCGTTTTGACCGATACCAAATATTAGTGTTTTGACCCATAACCAATGCCACCCATTTTGACCCATAACCAATACCACTCGTGTTGACCCATACCAAAATTCAGTCGTTTTAAGCCATAACTAAAATCACCCATTTTGTCCATAACCAATATCACTCAAGCTGACCCATACCAAGTATCAATCGTTTACGACCCATAACCAATATTACTCATTATGACCCACAATAAATATCACCAATTGACCCATAACCTATCACCCATTTTGACCCATACCAATACCATCTGTTTTGACCCATAACCAATATCAGCCGTTTTAACGCATACCAAATATAAATTGTTTTGACTCATAACCAATACCAACCGTTTTGACACATAACCAATACCACCCATGTTAGCGCATACAAAATTTCAATCGTTTGAGTTATAACCAATAACACCCATCTTGGCTCATAACTAATATCACCCAAGTTGACCCATACCAAATATCAACTGTTTTGACCCACAACCAATATCACCCATTTTTTACTCATAACCTATATCACCCCTTTTGACCCATTACCAAAACCATCCATTTTGACCCATACCAAATATCACCCGTTTTGACCCATACCAAACACCATTCATACTGACCCATAACCAATACCACCCGTTTGACCTATAACCAATACCATCCGTTTTCACCCATACGCCATAACCAATGCCACCCTGTTGACCCATACCAAATTTCAATAGTTTTGAGCCATAACCAATATCACTGATATCACCCAAGCTGACCCATACCAAATATCAACCATTTCGACCCCTAACCAATATTACTTATTTTAACCCATAACCAATACCACAAAGTTGACCCATAACCTATATCACTCATTTTGACCATATCAATTCCATATTTTTTGACCCATAACCAATACCACCACTTTTGACCTAAACCAAATATCAATCGTTTTGACCATAATTAATCCCACCCGTTATAACCCATAACTTATGCGTCTGTTATGAGCCATAACCAATGCCACCTGTTTTGACCCATAACCAATACCACCCATGTTGACCCATACCAAATTTTAATCATTTTAAGCCATAATCAATATCACCCATTTTGGGCATAACCAATATCACCCATTTTGGCCATAACTAATATCACCTAAGCTGATCTATACCAAATATCAATTGTTTCAATCCATAACCTATGTCACCCATTTTGACCCACAACCTATGTCACCATTTTGACCCACAACCAATGTCACCAAGCTGACCCATAACCTATAATCAGCAAAATCAGCATCTGTTGCGAGCTCCTCGCTGTTTCGTGGTCTTAATCTTACAGCCACTCTAACTCTCCCAGAAACTAATCCCTAAATTTCACCAATATCCCTAAATCATAATAGCTTTTTACTCAATTACATTAACATATAGAAACATATTACAATTCTTCAGAATATAGACATATACTTGCACAATAAACGCATAACCATAATCAAATCATACATGTGCATACACACACACATACAGTACAACAGTAAATCGCAATTATAGAGATGAAGCTAATAAACGTGAGAGAGAGAAGAAGAGAGACCTCCGGGAGCATCCTGGACGTGACAAAAACCCAAATACACAAACGGGAATTAAAACGGAGAGTACAAACCTGTAAATCAGAGTAAAACTTATACTCGGAACCTGAGGAAAGCCTTTTACTCGGCCCTGGATCGTTGTCACCCACCTGCAATTTCTTCAATTGAATCAAAAGGTGTATGAAACTGTTGATTAAACTTAAAATAGATAAACGGTGACATACCTTCGAGAAGTTCGCCGGAGAATCAAGAAAATCTTCAACGTGCCAACCAGGAATCATGTCAATCGCATACTCCGATATGCTACTGGTGGTTGATTGTTGATTGCAGTTATTGGTGGGTTTAACATGATTCGTCACCGGAGACGGAGCTGGCTCCCGTTGTTTCTCGGCAAGGTCGCCGGAGAAGACGAAGAAGAATATACATAGCTCGTCGGAGAGAGCTTAAAGCCGGTGAGAAGAAAGTGTGGTGGTTTCGTGTGTGTTCGTTGACTTTATGGATGGCTGAATCACAATCTTTGCATAGGATCGCTCTATCTTGTTGGCAGAAGAAGAAAGCTTTCTTCTCCTGACAGATGTCGCAGAGCGGTGAGTCCTCCGGCGAGGGGTGGAGGAGCCGAAACCTAGGTGCACAACAGACCAGTAACCAATACCCAGAAACCAAAAAGACTACCTATTCCGTCTCAGATGTGTTATAGTCATCATCATCAACCCCACTGTCAATACTCCCCCAACAATCACTCAAGCCACAAAACAACCAAAGAACAGGAGTACACATTTACAACTACCTTTTAGCACGTCTCAGATGAGCGTGCACTTAACATCATGCACCCGAATGCAGGCCTCAGATGAACAACAGTTCAACATCATCGACCACTTATAAACAATAATCTACAATAGCAATCGTAAACAAATGAGTAGCAATCAGGGACAAATTAGGGTCTGACCTCATCAAAATCATAAAACAAACCCAAAAGATCCATCTCAGATGAATAGGTACTCATCGTCATCAAGTAACCCATATAAGAAAATCAACATAACCTGAAAAAACATGGCAAGAGATCAACAACAATCTCTCTCGCCGGAGCCTCCTTCCCAAACAAAAGAAACAGAATATGAATCGCGTCTCTAGAGTATCGATTTCAACATATATTGTAATTACAATCTGAAAAAACAAACTGGAAAACAATGAAAAGAACAAAAATAAGGCTCAGATCTGTTAATAATGATAATTAGAACAAAGATGAACAAACCGCCATGGCTGCAAACATCACGGCTGCTTCAACGGTAGAAACACCAATTTCCACCACGAAACCTCCAGAAATTACCCCGCCAAGATACGGTAAGTTTCAACCTTCGTTCGATTCACTCAGACAACGACAGATTCATCATCATCGACGACCGACACCGACACCTCCACCAAAACCTAGAAAACCCACTTGAAACACAATAAACCCCTTTTCTCTTACCGAGGCTCAGATTTATGTTTTGATCATCATAGTCATAATCTAACAGTTTTTCCAGTGCTAAGGTAATCGTTAACTGAGACCTGGTTGTGGTTGCACACCGAACGTGGATGCCAAGGCAGGGAAACTATTACCGGTTTTCATATAATTCAGAACTGAATCGAAAACAATGGTCTCAGACGAAGACTCGTTCATCATCATCGACATCAATGAACAACTACCTCACAACATAATAAGATAACCAACGAGAATACTTTCTAATACACGTATAGCAATAATTAAACTGATACTCGGTTGCGGCTGCATAACGAAAATGGATGCCAAGCCAAGGCAACCGGCACCGGTTCTCATAAAAAATCACAGATAAAACCATAGGCAATGGTCTCGGATGAAGACATGTCCATCATCATCGACAACAACAAACAACAGTCTCAGATAAGCATTCGCTTAGCATCATCGACGCCAACACATCAGATATCCAAAATAGGAGATCATCTCGAAAGGACAAAGACAGCCAACGACAACAATAGGGATGCGAAATGCCACCACAACCAGAAAACGTACCACCGCAACCACCAACAATCCCACCACGATGAACACCACAACCAGAAAACCCACCACCGCACCATCTACACAGAAGGCTAAAAATAATCATACACATTCACAGAAAATATTCAACAGAAAAGGTAGGTGTGAATCCAAGGATCGCGATTCAGGAATTATCAGTATTAAAAAAATCAATTTAATGATCGCGGAATTATCACTAATTGACGTTTAATTGTTTTAATGATTAACGATGAACACAACCACAGAAACACAATAAATGTGAAATCAATAATATTCAAATGTATTTCATTAACTATAAGGTAATGATTACAAAAGAATAATAACTGATAACTATGAACAACGAATTCTGTGAATCGAATAATGTTTGGTGTTGATGTGATGGCAGCTAGGGTTGCACAATGAACTCTTGACAGCCGTAATAATGATTGATTGTGTTCCTCGAGATATGAAACCTAGGACTCATATTTATAGATGATTTGAGTCGGCTTAGGAAACACCGGATCTCTCGGAATTTGTTATTGATTGTGTTGACTTGTTTGACTTCTTGATAGTTGCAATCGCACAAGTATATTCTTCCGTAGGTGTCTTGTCGTCCGCAGAACTTTTGTTCTTCCGTAGATGATTGGTCTTCCGTAGCAGAGTTGTTCTTCCGTAGGAAATCCTTCTTCCGTAGGAGTCTTCACTTCACGGTACTTGATCATCCACAGGAACATGTACTTGGTCATTTTGTCTTGTAAGAAACATATCTACAGATTAACAAAATTGTTCATCCGTAGATGTTTCTTACACTTGGTCAATTCCAGGAATCCAAGTATATTGTTTTTCCCTGTCAAGTCACAAATCAACACACATATATATGGGGTTATCCTATAGATTCAAAGCACATATATATATATTGACTGTTACAAATATTAATTACAAGACTTGATTTTCAAGTACTAAGACTATACAAAAATGATCTAGCCCTATACAATCTAGATCTAACAATACTCCCCCTTAGGCTTAGCTACTTGTAATCAGTCTTTCAAAACTGCTAGTTCCTTGACTCTTGATATGATTTATTATAGAAGTAAGATACAGCAGTCTTCTGATCATCGTACTTGTACTTGATCTGCATCCTGCTGATCTTCTTCAACGTGTCATAGCTCAGACCCAAAACATCTTCTTCCGTAGTGAGTGTTTCCACTACACTATCATTATGTACAATCTCTAATTCATCTTCTTCTGAGATTCTGAGCTCAGACACTTCAGCTATGGTTGTCCCCTTCAGTAGCCCAGCCTCATGTCTCCTTCTCTTGTGTGCCTTTGCATGCAGTTTATCAATAACTTGTATCATGTGCACGTACAGGCAGAGATCATTCTGGGCTTTTTCATCTGTTAGCTTTGGGAAGAATTTGTCATGAAGGTATGATGTGTAGCTAGGATGCAGCATCTTTATCTCAATTGGATCAAATCCTGATCTTATCAGCCTTCTTCCCATCAGCCTTTCTCAGCAATACCATCTCTTTGGTCTTTTCAACATATCCCCATTCTGTGATAGGATAAGTGAACTGATTTCTTTTATGCTTTTGATGGTATCTGAGTTTTTATTACATCCAACTCTCTTTAGCATGTCTTCATCTACAAGGGATGAGACTTCAGCTGTTCTTCTTTTCCTGCTTTGTTTGATTCTGATATGCTCTTTATCATCTTTCTTTGCTTGTGTCAGCCCATCATCAATGAACCTGGTCTTCATACCATTTACAGCTCCAGAGAAGTCTCTCCCCTGAGATGAATTGGATAGTTGGATATTGGGATGCTTTGCAAATCCCTGATATCTTGTTCCGGAAGGCTAAGCAGAGCTGACACATCATGGAAGTATTGAATCCTTCCAGATGTCCTTTTTATTATTGCATAATCCCAGTCTGGATCATATTTCCAGGCCATAATCCTGTGTTCTTCTGCAGAACTGGGAGTTGTGATATGGTCATACAGTTCAATGAGAGTTGATTTCTTCTCTGTGATCTCTCGAACTGTGGTTCCCAGAGGCCATACCTTTCCGGGGATCACTGCCCTTGGCTCTCTGATCAGTGTTTCTTTTTCCTTGTGCTGATCTTTTGGTTCAACTGTTATTGGATCAGCAGCAAGTTTAGTTTGTTGTTCTTTTGGATGTGAAACAGTGGTTCTGAACTTGACACCGGTTTCTAATTCCACCTTCATCACATGCTCCATCATCCTCCGCAATTCTCTAGTGGTTCTGCCTTTAAGCTCATGTGGTTTGTAGTTATGGCCCTGTAACCAGCAAGTCATATTGTACTTGGTAAGTTTGGCTGTGTCACAGTGGCCCAGATCCTTCTTTATCTTCTCCAATGACTGAAAGGTTGTAAAGGCTTCATAATCACAGTTTGGGATTATGAACCTTGCAAACTCAAACTCTTTCAGAGCATTCTTCATTTCAGAAGTGTTCATCCTCTCAACCATGTCATATGGAAAACCATGGTTGATGAGGGTCATAAACATGCTAGAATCAGGCCTCTCTTCCATGATGTCTACTGTTGTTAGAAGGTCATCGGCCTTTCCACCCTTTTCACCAGTGGGGGACTCAATTCTTGTCAGTTCCTCCCACTCTTTCTCACTGTCATCATCATCTCCGGATGATACCTTCACAGTGGACACATCTACTGAAGGTGTAGGTGCAGGGGATGGAAGTTTTGGTCTTCTTGGAGAGCTTTCATCTTCAGGTTTCTTTTGAGTTGCTCCAATGTATTTTCTTTTCCGGGTGTATGAAATCATTTGCTTAGCAGCTTCACCCGTCTGTTTTGGTTGCTCAGTACTTGGAGCTTCTTTTGTTTTCAGAGCAGATATCTTCTTTTTCAGCTCTTCTATTTCTGCATCTTTCTGTTTGATCAGTTCAGCTTTATCATTTTGCTCAGTCTTTAAAGAAGCCTCCAACTCTTGTTCTCTTTGCAACAATGCATCAATAACTTCATTGTTGCTTAGAGCATCTTCTCTCAGTCGTTTTAGTCTAGCATCTTTCTTCATCAGCTCTTCATCTTTTTCTTTAATTACACCTTTCAGCTCTTGAATTCTTTTTTTCGCTTATTTGATTTGAGTACTAACTTGTTGTACTCAGCAACCAAAAAGCTTTTGCTGACAGGAATGTCTTTGTCACTTAAATCATCTTCATGGTATGCAATGACATCCTCAGCAGATCCTTGTACTTCTCCGTGCTCATCAGCAATTTGTTCATCTTTCAATGAAGATATGGGCTCAGTATGTGCTGATGAAGCTAGTTCTTCTATGTGTGTGGGTGATAAAGGAACAGTACTGGCTTGAGATAATATCTCTGTGTCTCCTGAGTGTACAGAGTGTACAGACTCAGTTATCTCAAATGGTTCAGTGCCAGCACTTTCCGGTGATGCATGTTTTGGAGATTCTGGTGGTGGTAGTACAGGGGATTGAATGTTTAGTGGAGAGAGAGGTTGAGTGTGATGAGATGATGACTGAGAAGCTGATGGTGATTGTTGTTGGGCTGGAGATATCGGCTGAGTGTTTTTGGTGGATGATGAGGATATTAGTAAAGGTGATTGATGTTGATGAATTGGGGAGGTTGGTGTGTGTTCAAGCTTGTTGGTGATTGTGATTGTTGAGAGGGTGTTTGGCTAGGTGTTTGATGTTGGAGTGGTGGAGTTTGGGTTGGTGAGTGGTGTTGGTGGGTGGTGTTTGGAGTGGTGAGTGAGATGCTTGTGCAGAATCAGCAGATGATTCTGCTTCATCTGCCCAAGCCAACTCTTGTGGAAGGTCTGCTTGGGGATCTACTACATGTGCGAACATTGGCATATCTTGACCCTGGTACTTCCCACTAAGCTTGTTTAGCACAGTTTGCTCAAGTGTGCTTGAACAAACACATCGCCAACTCTGTCCAACCTTGGTAGTTCTGAGTTGATCACCAGTTGCAGGAATCTCGGGAACATATACACCTTGTCATTCTTCTGCAGTTTGACTTGTTCACTCAGACAGTTGAAGATGTATTTGGCGTAGTTATAAATTCTCCCCTCGAATATCCCAATGATTCCAGATGATATGTGCCGAGAGAATCTGTCGAGCCCCGACTTCCTGTTTGACATGCACTTTAGGTAGGTATGGCACAAGAATCTGTACGGTTTGCACAGCCTACCCTTTTTGATTTCCCCTTTCTCGTAATCACCATCATACCCCATCAGGTTGAATATTTTCTCAATATATTCATTCTCGAATACATCGGGGTGACCTATCTCTCTATCTCCCAGTTCCAGGCATCTTCGTATGGTGCTTCAGTGATTCGTAGACGCTTGTTCCGAATCTCAGCCACAATCACTTCCTCATCACCTTGTTCTTCAACTTGTGCTGAGTTCCAGAAGTCGATTATGTGCGTCTGATGGATCACAGGCTCAGCCGTCAAGGCGTAGAAAAGCCTTGATCGTCGGAGATATCTTATGATATCTCGACATCCTTCCGCCGCAGGATCATCAGCGTTTAAGAACGCGCACACATTATGTTCTTTAGCGAATCTATTATCCATCTGTAAAGAAAATCAAGTTAGAAAACATGCAGTTGAATCGTTTTAATGGCAATAACCGATTAATCAGTTTCGTACTGATGTTTAAGACATGATTTACCTTCGCAGTAACGGTAATTGATTACTGGATAATGTTGATAATGTGTTCTTGGAACGGATATTTTGAAATTTTGAAAAAGAGGGAAAATGGGCGATTTTCTAGGTTAAAAGTGAAAAAGGGCTCTGTAAAAATATCAGAAACCTTATTTATAGGCGAACACATTAATTTCTTTTATTAATTATGTTCTTTTATTAATTATGTTGGGCCCACTCCCATTCATTCCTATCCGCATACCAAGTTTGTTTAGAATGCATTACTTCTTCCGCAGAACATCTGCGGAACCTTGACATCTGCGGATGTCAACATCTGCGGAACCTTACATCTGTGGATGTCAACATCTGCAGAACCTTACATCTGCGGATGTCTTAACATCTGTGGATGTAAGAGTTCAATGCATTTGTTTTGCTGCTGAATCAGAAATCACATAATACTTCTACGGATGAGAGGTATTACTGAAACTTCTGCGGAACATAAAAGTTTTAAAACTTTAAATGTATGATATCTACTGAGTAGAATCAAATGTTGATGTTGGACATTGTTGACTTTATTTGCATGGCAATTAAGTACAGGAAAGCAAGTTTCCTGTATCCTGCATTCAAGTTAGTGCTCAAGTTCCAATTCCTTCAAAGTAATTCAAATCAATTATCAGCTTTTATTGTTTTTCATGCATGAACTACTCCCCCTAAATTTGTGATTAATGTGAGACTGTTACATTTATCATAAATTTAAGTTGTAAACAGGCATGACAGGCATATGACAGTCTAAATGAGAGAAAGTCAGTTGAGATAACAATTAAACATCTGACTTAAACAGTTACATGCATGCATATATATATAGAGGGATCATACTATAACTTGGCTTCTGCTGATGTTAATTAGTTGATTCAATACATACCTGATTGCAAGTATATAGATCCACTTAAATTCAAACATGAGTATTGTATCAACTAGGCATGCTATTTATCATGTTGTGAAGTTTGTTAATCAGTAGCAATCATGAGTCCCACATTCAATTATCATTAGAGTATGTCTTCCGTAGGTGAGGCAAATCACTACATTCCACACTTAATGACTATGTACATTAAGTTATAAGTTCTATCTTGAGACATATTACAGTCTCATGAATGCTTTGATGTTGAAGCTCTTTGACGTGACGTACAATGGATCACAAGTGATTCCTTTTTAGAGCTGAAATATGATCTTCATAGTCACCAGGTCTTTACTTTTATAAAACAGAGGTGAACTTTAACCCAGGTCTTTGTTTACACAAAACAGAGGGAGAATGAAGATCACACTTGTTAATCACATTCCCAGGTCTTTGTTCACACAAAACTGAGGGAATATGACTTTGCAAAGATAGAAGATTATAAAGTATTTTACATAGTGTGCTTGTGTAAGTGATTTGATCACATCAGGAGAGAACATACCTTCCTGATTCTCAAATGGAATCCTCACAGACAGTTACCTGATGCTTTTAGTTTGGCATGCTCTTAGCTTTGTTTCCACTCAAGATGAACCTACTCACATATCAGTATGATATAAGTCAGATTGAGTTTTTTTTTTGTTTAATAACCAAGTATAGTCTACTATCATTTCCTTATATAATGCATGTATGGATGTTCCATCAGACACTTAAGTTATCCTTAACGATTACTCTACACAAAGTCAGTCATATGCTTTTGTTGATTTATTCTAAGTTAATCATCCCCAAAGATTCTATCAGAAAATTAAATCTGACAGAATCAAATGCTTTAGTGAACAAATCAGCAAGCTGATTGGTTGTGTCTACTTTGACTAACTTGATCAGACCCTTTTCAGAGCAATCTCTCAGAAAATAGTATGTGATTTCAATATGTTTGTTTTACTATGTTGAACTGGGTTAGCAGTTATAAACATAGCAGCTGAATTATCAATATGAATTGGTGTATGAAGGAAATTGTAACCATAATCAAGTAATTGGTTCTGCAACCAAAGTACTTGAGAGCAACCTGCTGAAGCAGCTATGTACTCTGCTTCAGCTGTGGATACAGATATATTTGTTTGCTTCTTGCACTACCATGAAACAAGTCTTGGTCCTAAAAACTGACATCCACCAGTTGTGGATTTTCTGTTGTTGTTGCACCCTCCATAGTCACTATCTGAGTAGGAGTAGAGGCTAAAATCTCCATCTTTGGGATACCAAAGTCCCAATGCAGGTTTGCCCTTCAGGTATCTGAAAATCCTCTTTACAACATTCAGATGGGACTCCTTTGGGTCTGATTGATACCTGGCACAAACACAAACAGCAAACATGATGTCAGGTCTACTGGCAGTTAAGTACATTAAAGAACCGATCATTGATCTATACAATCTTTGGTCTACGGATTTTCCAGCAGGGTCAGGCACAATCTTGTCTACTGTTGATGCTGGTGTCTTGCATGAAGTGGAATCAGCAAGATTGTACTTCTTCAAAATTTGATGAATGTACTTTTCTTGATTGATGAAAATGCCATCTGGTTTCTGATGAACTTGTAAGCCAAGGAAGAATGTCAATTCTCCCATGGAGCTCATCCAAAATTCAGATTTCATTAAGTCTTCAAAGCTTTGGCACAGCTTCTTGTTGGTTGATCCAAATATTATGTCATCAACATATATTTGAACCACCAAAAGATCTTGATGTTCATGTTTGAGGAAAAGTGTCTGATCAATTGTTCCTCTCTTGTAGCCATTCTTCAGCAGGAAGGATGATAATGTGTCATACCACTTTCTGGGTGCTTGATGAAGACCATACAAAGCTTTGTCAAGCTTGTATACTCTATGTGGATAATCAGGGTCTTCAAATCCGGGGGGTTGAGCAACATAGACTTCTTCATCAATTTTCCCATAGAGGAAAGCACACTTCACATCCATTTGATAGACTGTGAACTTCTTGAAGGAGGCATAGGCTAGGAAAACCCTTATAGCTTCAATCCTAGCAACTGGTGCAAAGACTTCATCATAGTCTATTCCCTCTTCCTGGGTATATCCTTGAGCAATAAGCCTAGCCTTGTTTCTCACGATGATACCTCTGTCATCCAGCTTGTTTTTGAATAGCCACCTTGTTCCAATTGGGTGTTGACCCGTAGGCAAGTCTACAAGAGTCCACACTTTTTGTTTTCTGAATTGTTGTAGCTCTTCTTGCATAGCCTCAATCCAGCTGTTGTCTTTTAGTGAAGCTGTAATGTTTGCAGGAACTGTTTGGGACAAGAAGCAGGTGAACAAACAAATGTTTGCCACACCTCCTTTGTTCCTTGTAGTTCTTGTATTCAGATCTCCAATGATATTGTCTGTTGGATGAGCCTTGTGGATTCTGCTTGTTGAGACAGCATCAACTGGAACCGTGGATTCCAAGTTTGAGAAACCCATTGAAGCAGATAGAGTCAGCTGAGAAGTTGAGTTTATGAAATAATCAAAAGGCTCATGTTCATTTTGATCAGCTTGTGTATGAGTTGCTGCTGGGTTGTCTTCTTCCGTAGGAAGTTCTACGGAAGCAGCATTTTGTTCGTCCGCAGGAGGTTCTACGGAAGCAGCATTTTGTTCTTCCGCAGGAGGTTCTACGGAAGCAGCATTTTGTTCTTCCGCAGGAGTAACTGCAGCATCTACGGACGCATTTTGTACTTCCGTAGAAGATGCATTACCATCCACGGATGAACATTGTTGTGTTGCAGGCATGGTTTGTTGATTTAAGCCCTCCTCTTTATCCCTTAGTTCAGCAGCTGAGGCAGGACTTACATCTGCGGATACTGATGCATCTGCGGATGTATTTACGGATGTAACTTCATGCTGCTGACTTGATTCTTGCTGAGGTGCAGTTGAAAGTTGTGCCCGTGGTGGGTTAGCTGTCAGGGGCACTTCATTCAAGCTTGGAGGAACAAATGGATAGCATGTATCCGCAGCACCTGCATTGATCAGATAACTAGTGTTAAATGATTCTGTTAATGCATCTATATCAAATAACCAAGATGATCCTTTTACATTAGTAGTAAACATGGATTCATCAAAAGAAACATTGGGAGTCTCTTCAACTATGTTATGTTCTGGAATATAGACCCTATATGATTTAGAAGTGGATGAATATCCAACAAAGAAACCATCATAGGCTTTTTCAGAAAATTTTCCCAATTGTTCTTTAGTATTCAAAATAGACACATGACACCCAAAAGCTCTAAGATATCCTATAAAAGGTTTCAGTTTAAATAAGAGTTCATAAGGTGTTTTATTTGTTCTTTGACTATCAAAGTTCTATTTTGAACATTGCAAGCTGTATTCACAGCTTCTGCCCAGAAAGTAATGGGCAACTGAGAATAAGCTAGCATTGTTCTGGCTGCTTCTATGAGTGTTCTATTTCTCCTTTCAGCCACTCCATTTTGTTGTGGAGTTCTTGGTGCACTGAATTGTCTTGCTATCCCTTTATTCCTGCAAAAAGAATCCAGATCATTATTAACAAACTCAGTTCCATTATCACTCCTAAAAATTTTAACTTTTAAATCAAGTTGATTCTCAATCTTGATCACAAAGTTCATTAATGTTTTAGATGTTTCACTCTTATGTTTTAAAAAGAAGACCCATGTGAATCTAGTGAAATCATCTACTATCACCAAACAATATTGCCTTTTTCCAATGCTCAGCACATTGGTTGGACCAAAGAGGTCCATGTGAATCAATTTGAGTGGTGTAGTGTTAGTGTTAATTGTTTTGGATTTATGAGACACTCGGTGTTGTTTTCCTTTATAACATGAAGAACAATGATTAGAACAGTGAAATTCTTTCTTTGGTAATCCAATGACTAGGTCATTTTTCACTAATTTATTCATGTTCTTCATGTTGGAATGGACAAGCCTTCTATGCCATAGTTGAGATTCATCTTCTGAAGATTTAGACAGCAGGCATGTCTCATGATTAGTGAGTGTTGTGTTGTTCATATCCAAGATATATGTGTTGCCTTTTCTTGATGCTTTGAGAAGGATCCAGTCTGCTGGAACTATAAAACCTGGCTTAAGAATGTAACAGTTAGTGTTATCAAATAGTGTTAAATAATTTTGATCACAAATTTGGGAAACACTAAGTAAATTATACTGCAAATTTTCATAGTAATTTACTTTTTCAAATGTTAACACACCATTAGTTACCATTCCCTCACCAACAATTTTACCTCCCTTCTTATCCCCACCAAATGCCACATAAGAGGCATGTTTATGTTTAAAGTCATGGAGAAGCGCACAGTTCCCTGTCATATGTCTGGAACAACCACTGTCAACATACCACTTGTTGTCAGCTCTCCATGATTGTTCCTGCACACAAAAAGAAATTAGTTTGAATTGACAATCCAAGGCTTAATTGTCTTGGATTTGCCAGATGTGTCAACAATAGTTACTCCTTCATGAATTAATCTTGAAGTTTCAGTATTATTTGTTTCTTTTTGATTTGATGGTGGTGAGTATGATTCTGTTGAAGATGAGTCAGGTTTCTGGATGCCTTCATGCTTGTCTGAGTCTTTCTTCAAAGTGACTTGTTTTGGTTGGTATTTTAACTTTGGAGAGGATCCTGTAGTTTTGAAAGTTTCTTCATCTTTCAGCTTTGATTGAGACACAGGAGTTCCTTTTGCAAAGTTGTCAAAGAAACCATCAACTACTTCAGTCTGTTTATCAGACAAATCCACCTTTTTGTGAGGTGTCTTAGCCTGTGTTGGTGTTTTCTTCTTCGAAGTCTTGTTCTCAACAGATGATCCTTTCTTTGACTTTTGTTGATCTTTTTGAATCTTTGTCTCTTTGTTACTTACTGATGATTGAGAATCTGATTCGGATGATGTATCTTGTGACTTCTTTTTGCTCTTTTTCTTGTTCTTATTATTAAAATAACATTCCTGAGTGAATGATTATTTTTATCACATATGGCACAGTGTTTGTTGAAGTAACAATCAGCAGTCATGTGATTGTTCATATTGCAAATGGAACAATAGCTGCTGAAATAGCATTCATCAGTATTATGATTCTTCATATCACACCATTTACAATATTTTCTGAACTTTGAGATTCATCCTTCTTTTTACTGTTCTTTTTCTCACTTGCTGAAGCATCAGTTGATTTCTTCTTGTTTTTGTTTGGAGCATCATCAGCTGTTGCTTGTTTGCCTTTGGCTGCCATTTGTTGCTTGATATTCACCTTTTTCTGTGCATGTTTGTTGGTCTCTCTTTTTATCTCGTCCGTAGAATCAGTTTCTCTCTTCCGTTGCGTTTCTGCGGATTTAGTAATTTTTGCCTTCCGCAGAAGATCTACGGACTTGGTAACTTTTGTTTTCCGCAGATGTTCTACGGATTCTTCAGATTTCTTTTTCCGCTGATCTTCAACACTTGGAATTTTCTTTTTCTTTTCTTTGTTGAAGTTTGTTGTTTCTTACCTTTCTCTGAAGACAAAGGTATCTCAGCACTTGATCCGCAGCTATCAACTTTATGAAGGTTCAGTTCTTGAAGTCCTTCATTCAATTCGGCAATCCTCTTGCAGATAGTCTTCAGCATGTTCCGTTGCTTTGGAGGATACTGCAGCTTTGATTCTTCAAGTACCCGCGGAAGACCAGTTTCAACTTGAACATTCTTACCAATGTTCAGTTGATCAGTATCATGTTCATCAGAATCATCCAAGTCATCATACTTATCAAAATCTGATTCATTATGTTTAAGTGATTCAGATTCCGTAGATTCAGTTTCACTTATCTCAGCTTCATGACTGTTGTTTATGTCAATTTTGGTGCTTTGCACAAAATGTTTTGACAAATTGTTAGTCATTGTTTCAGGTAAAGGTGTGTAGTTATCATTAATAGGTGGTGCAACAGCATTATAACCCAACCCGGACCTGTTCTTTGATTCAATATGAGAGTTTAACAACTTCTCATATTGTTGAGATGATAATTGAAACTTCTGAAGTTTCACTTCAGTTGATGCATGATCAGCCATGGATTTTGTTAAGGAAGTGGTCAGATGCTCAACTTGGGCTTTTAGGCTGTAATTTTCAGAAACATATTTTTCTAAATCTTTTTGTAAAGAACTTATTTTGATTTGATATAATTTTTGTTCTCTTAAGTGTGATTCATTTAAAATCATAGTTTCCTTTACTTTATCAGCCAATTGTTGAGCATGGACTCTATATCGTTCAACTTCCTCAACACATGATGATGTACATAACCTGTCTTTTACCTCTCTAGCCATAGGAGGAACTTTGTTTTCCATATGTGCCATTAATGCTTGATTCTCCTCTATCACTTCCTTCTCATACAAACTCCAGTCACATGTTCCATCTTGAAGGATGATCAGCCCTGACTCCTTAGGATTGCTTGGTCCTGCTGATGTAATTATGGCTGGTGGGGATGTTAGCTGAGGTTGTCTATGCAGAGATCTTTTAGAGGTTGATTGCTGATTCTGATATTGTTGTTGCTGCTGATTTTGTTGCTGCAGATGCTGATACTGCGGAGATGATTGTTGGTTGCATTCTCTAGAGAAGTGACCATAGAGATTGCACTTGAAGCATCTGACTTTTGATTTATCAACACCAATCTTGATGTTTTGCTTGCTGCTGCCAGATTTTTATTTCTCCGCAGATATTGCTTAGCTCTGTAAGCAATCATTGCCATCTGCCATTGTAGATCCATCTTTTCTACTACATCAGGAGGGAGTTCCTCCAAATCTTGCTGATAGATGTTTGCTGATGTAAGTGAACTTCTAAGATATGCTTGAAAGCTAGAACTAAAAGCTGCAAAGGCTGCTTTTTGTTCTTCAGAATCCAATATGACAGTTATTGGTTCTGATTGTTTGTTATGTTGAGAAGAGTTTGCAGTTGCTGATGTTTCTCTTTTCTCTTCAGATCTTCCCTTTTCCTTTTGATTTTTACTTTGAGATGATTTCTTAGTAGGTTTGGATGCATAAAAACTAACTTCCTCTTCATCATCACTCAAAGTACAAGAGTTATCACTTTCATTGTTTGAGATAAATGCACTTCCAGCATTTTTGGTTTCCTTGAAGTGATATGGTGAGACATGAGTTCTCACACTCTTGTTTCTTGATTGTTCATCCAGTTCAAGAGCTTCTACCTTAGCAACCAATGTATCCAGACCTGTTGTCTTGAGATCTATTGTATTCTTGAACATGGAGACTGTTTGCTTCCAAATTTTAGGCAAAGTGTGGAGCATCTTCTTGTTTAATTCCTCAGTGGTATATTTTAACTCCAAGATGTTCATCTCAGTAACAAGTTGCATAAATCTATGGAGTTGATGAGGAATTGATTCACCCTCAATATGATGAAAAGTTTCATATTGTGATCTAAGGGTGTCTTTCCTTATGCTTCGGATCTCATCACTCCCTTCACATAGAGTGTGGAGTATCTTCCACAGGGAATTTGCTGTCTTGTAGTTTTCACACCTGATCAAGATTTCTTCTGGCAAAGCCATACTAAGCAAGCTGTATGCTTTAATATCGACTTTGACCTTCTTGACATCATCAGGTGGCAGGTCTTTAGTGCTGATTGGCTGGTTCTTGTCATTATAATCCGGCCCAAGAGTGGGTGGAATATAAGGACCTTGAGTGATGGACTCCCACAAGTCAGAATCTGTGTAGTTCACATGATTCCTGAACTTGATCTTCCAGGATTTAAATCAGCTTTGGTTTCCAACTTTGGCGGTTGATAAGATCCTCCACCAAAAGTACTCATGTTTAATGCAAAAGAATTAATCAAAACTTAAATGCTAAAATTGATAAATCTATCAAAGACGAAGATCTAGTATTCAATTGATTTGAATATAGATCTAAATCAAACAAGCAATGAGACAGTGCTTGCTGAACGACAAGTCGTTGATTTAATTGTTTGAAAATAAATTAAACAATTTTAATACTGATAGATCAATTGATCTAAATCAATGAGCACCAATGCTCTGATACCACCTGTGAATCCAAGGATCGCGATTCAGGAATTATCAATATTAAAATAAATCAATTTAATGATCGTGGAATTATCACTAATTGACGTTTGATTGTTTTAATGATTAACAATGAACACAACCACAGAAACACAATAAATGCGAAATCAATAATAATTCAAATGTATTTCATTAACTATAAGGTAATGATTACAAAAGAATAATAACTGATAACTATGAACAATGAATTCTGTGAATCGAATAATGTTTGATGTTGATGTGACGGCAGCTAGGGTTGCACAATGAACTCTTGACAGCCGTAATAATGATTGATTGTGTTCCTGGAACGGATATTTTGAAATTTTGAAAAGAGGGAAAATGGGCGATTTTCTAGTTTAAAAGTGAAAAAGTGCTCTGTAAAATATCAGAAACCTTATTTATAGGCGAACACAATAATTTCTTTTATTAATTATGTTCTTTTATTAATTATGTTGGGCCCACTCCCATTCATTCCTATCCGCATACCAAGTTTGTTTAGAATGCATTACTTCTTCCGCAGAACATCCGCGGAACCTTGACATCTGCGGATGTCAACATCTGCGGAACCTTACATCTGCGGATGTCAACATCTGCGGAACCTTACATCTTCGGATGTCTTAACATCTGTGGATGTAAGAGTTCAATGCATTTGTTTTGCTGCTGAATCAGAAATCACATAATAGTTCTACGGATGAGAGGTATTACTGAAACTTCTGCGGAACATAAAAGTTTTAAAACTTTAAATTTTTGATATCTACTGAGTAGAATCAAATGTTGATGTTAGACATTGTTGACTTTATTTGCATGGCAATTAAGTACAGGAAAGCAAGTTTCCTGTATCCTGCATTCAAGTTAGTGCTCAAGTTCCAATTCCTTCAAAGTAATTCAAATCAATTATCAGCTTTTATTGTTTTTCATGCATGAACTACTCCCCCTAAATAAAGTAATTCTATGGAGACTGTTTGCTTCCAACTTTCAGGCAAAGTGTGGAGCATCTTTTTGTTTAATTCCTCAGTGGTATATTTTAACTCCAAGATGTTCATCTCAGTAACAAGTTGCATAAATCTATGGAGTTGCTGAGGAATTGATTCACCCTCAATATGATGAAAAGTTTCATATTGTGATCTAAGGGTGTCTTTCCTTATGCTTCGGATCTCATCACTCCCTTCACATAGAGTGTGGAGTATCTTCCACAGGGAATTTGCTGTCTTGTAGTTTTCACACCTGATCAAGATTTCTTCTGGCAAAGCCATACTAAGCAAGCTGTATGCTTTAATATCGACTTTGACCTTCTTGACATCATCAGGTGGCAGGTCTTTAGTGCTGATTGGCTGGTTCTTGTTATTATAATCCGGCCCAAGAGTGGGTGGAATATAAGGACCTTGAGTGATGGACTCCCACAAGTCAGAATCTGTGTAGTTCACATGATTCCTGAACTTGATCTTCCAGGATTTAAAATCAGCTTTGGTTTCCAACTTTGGCGGTTGATAAGATCCTCCACCAAAAGTACTCATGTTTAATGCAAAAGAATTAATCAAAACTTAAATGCTAAAATTGATAAATCTATCAAAGACGAAGATCTAGTATTCAATTGATTTGAATATAGATCTAAATCAAACAAGCAATGAGACAGTGCTTGCTGAACGACAAGTCGTTGATTTAATTGTTTGAAAATAAATTAAACAATTTTAATACTGATAGATCAATTGATCTAAATCAATGAGCACCAATGCTCTGATACCACCTGTGAATCCAAGGATCGCGATTCAGGAATTATCAATATTAAAATAAATCAATTTAATGATCGTGGATTATCACTAATTGACGTTTGATTGTTTTAATGATTAACAATGAACACAACCACAGAAACACAATAAATGCGAAATCAATAATAATTCAAATGTATTTCATTAACTATAAGGTAATGATTACAAAAGAATAATAACTGATAACTATGAACAATGAATTCTGTGAATCGAATAATGTTTGATGTTGATGTGACGGCAGCTAGGGTTGCACAATGAACTCTTGACAGCCGTAATAATGATTGATTGTGTTCCTGGAACGGATATTTTGAAATTTTGAAAAAGAGGGAAAATGGGCGATTTTCTAGTTTAAAGTGAAAAAGTGCTCTGTAAAAATATCAGAAACCTTATTTATAGGCGAACACAATAATTTCTTTTATTAATTATGTTCTTTTATTAATTATGTTGGGCCCACTCCCATTCATTCCTATCCGCATACCAAGTTTGTTTAGAATGCATTACTTCTTCCGCAGAACATCCGCGAACCTTGACATCTGCGGATGTCAACATCTGCGGAACCTTACATCTGCGGATGTCAACATCTGCGGAACCTTACATCTTCGGATGTCTTAACATCTGTGGATGTAAGAGTTCAATGCATTTGTTTGCTGCTGAATCAGAAATCACATAATAGTTCTACGGATGAGAGGTATTACTGAAACTTCTGCGGAACATAAAGTTTTAAAACTTTAAATTTTTGATATCTACTGAGTAGAATCAAATGTTGATGTTAGACATTGTTGACTTTATTTGCATGGCAATTAAGTACAGGAAAGCAAGTTTCCTGTATCCTGCATTCAAGTTAGTGCTCAAGTTCCAATTCCTTCAAAGTAATTCAAATCAATTATCAGCTTTTATTGTTTTTCATGCATGAACTACTCCCCCTAAATAAAGTATTCTATGGAGACTGTTTGCTTCCAACTTTCAGGCAAAGTGTGGAGCATCTTTTTGTTTAATTCCTCAGTGGTATATTTTAACTCCAAGATGTTCATCTCAGTAACAAGTTGCATAAATCTATGGAGTTGCTGAGGAATTGATTCACCCTCAATATGATGAAAGTTTCATATTGTGATCTAAGGGTGTCTTTCCTTATGCTTCGGATCTCATCACTCCCTTCACATAGAGTGTGGAGTATCTTCCACAGGGAATTTGCTGTCTTGTAGTTTTCACACCTGATCAAGATTTCTTCTGGCAAAGCCATACTAAGCAAGCTGTATGCTTTAATATCGACTTTGACCTTCTTGACATCATCAGGTGGCAGGTCTTTAGTGCTGATTGGCTGGTTCTTGTTATTATAATCCGGCCCAAGAGTGGGTGGAATATAAGGACCTTGAGTGATGGACTCCCACAAGTCAGAATCTATATAGTTCACATGATTCCTGAACTTGATCTTCCGGATTTAAAATCAGCTTTGGTTTCCAACTTTGGCGGTTGATAAGATCCTCCACCAAAAGTACTCATGTTTAATGCAAAAGAATTAATCAAAACTTAAATGCTAAAATTGATAAATCTATCGAAGACGCAGATCTAGTATTCAATTGATTTGAATATAGATCTAAATCAACAAGCAATGAGACAGTGCTTGCTGAACGACAAGTCGTTGATTTAATTGTTTGAAAATCAATTAAACAATTTTAATACTGATAGATCAATTGATCTAAATCAATGAGCGCCAATGCTCTGATACCAATTGTGTGTTCATGATTTGAACATGAACATGAGCTTGGATCTTAGGATTCATATTGATGATAACAAGAATTCAAAGATTAGATGCTAAAATATATAAATCATGATGATGATGAACGTGAAGAACACATACAATGATGATGAATGCTTGATGTTATTGATATATTGTAGAAATCATCATTCAAAAGAATGATGATATAATGTTGAATTCATCATCCATGATGGATGATGATTTATTGTTGTTGGTGAGAAACCCTAATTCATCCTAACATGTGATGAATTAAGCACACGTTACAATGATGACATAGGTTACAATATATACTAATCTAGAGATTACAATAATTACAAAATAAACCCTAGACTAATATTTTTATTGATTTTGTGCTTCAAGTCTTCAACTTTAATAATTATTCATCGTACATAAACGTTTTAAAACACATATTTACTTTGCAGCGGAATTTAAAACTTCTATTAATAATTAAAACATGCCGTTTCATAACCTTGCAACATTCTTTTTCATTTCAAAATACATTGACATGTCAAAATGTGGATGCCAGCCTCAATAACTGAGTAGTCACCTCGTGCCATCCTCAGCAACATACCTGCCAACTGGAAAATACATAAACGTCAGCGTTGCTGAGTGAGTTCCAGTTTATAATAAAACATACTTTACTTTCCATCAAAACCGTTCTTTTATACATACGATCATACAACATACATACACGTAGATAATATTATTATTATCTTCATCGTTCATTCATTAGCTTTCGTTCGTGCGTTTCTACTTTCACTCACACGTTCGTTACATTCGTCTTTACGTACGTTACGTTCATTCTTACGTTCATCTCATACTTTCTGTCTTTCACATTTCTCTCTCTATCATCAACTCACGCCCTACTCCCGACTCATGCCCGAAGACTGATACTGTGCCGGGGCCTGTACACAAACCCCCGAATCATGTCCGAACACTGACACAGTACCGGAGCACGCGATCCCCTACTCATTCATCTCATCTCACTCTCTCGCACTACTCCCGACTCATGTCCGAAGACTGATACTGTGCCGGGGCCTGCTCACAAACCCCCGACTCATGTCCGAAGACTGACACAGTACCGGAGCATGCGACAAAGATCCCATACGAGTCAATCACAGAGATTGAACTCCATCCGAGTCTGTTGCAACACAAAGTCGCTCACCTCATAAACATGTTTGGCCTCGTGCCACACCCCCCGAAGTTAAACATAACTCGGGTAACAACACCCCCATCGAAATGGGTAACATCACCCCCACCGAAGTGGGTAACTACACCCCCACCGAAATGGGTAACATCACCCCCACCGAAGTGGGTAACTACACCCCCACCGAGGTGGGTAACATCACCCCCACCGAAGTGGGTAACTACACCCCCACCGAAGTGGGTAACATCACCCCCACCGAAGTGGGTAACTACTAGACACCATGTACCACCCCGAAGGTCAGTCACAAGACTGGAACCTCTACGTGCACTCTTAAAGATTAGCTGAACCTCACGCGGTTGAGCTTGTGGCATTTAGGACTA
Organism: Flaveria linearis; assembly: GCA_024085815.1. Taxonomy (NCBI): domain Eukaryota; kingdom Viridiplantae; phylum Streptophyta; class Magnoliopsida; order Asterales; family Asteraceae; genus Flaveria; species Flaveria linearis. The sequence goes on along the minus strand of CM044005.1, from coordinate 37,544,750 downwards.
TGCACTTTGGCACACTCTTAAGCCTTCTGCGGGCTGTTGCAACACCAAGTTGCTCACCCATTACCAACCTCACAGGTTGTAAGCCTTCTGCGGGCTTTTGCAACACCAAGTTACTCACCCATTATTATTCATTTACATTCCACTTTCTTTTACCATTAATCTCCCACTTTATAAATGATAAAAATTCTTGATCATGATCATTTCACAGAGCCATACAGTATTATTATTAATAAGCATCTTAATAATAATAATACTAATAATATTATCAATAATATTAATCACATCCTTAATAATATCCCTAATCATAATATTAATTATAATATTAAGAAAAGGATATTATTACATTCAAACATCATCATTCACATTCAATAACATCCTAGTCAACATTCATGTGAAACCCTACTGCACAGACTCCAAGGAATATCTGTTAAAAAGTCTAAGTATTTGGGCGTATGAGCCCTGTTCTAGGCGTTTCACCACTGTCGGACTCATCAGCTACACTTAGAAAATTTTCAGGCTCTGGGCGTATGAGCACTGCTGGGCGTATGACCCCTGTTGGTCGTATTAGCCTTGTTGGTCGTACCATCCCATACTTAGAAAATATTTTCTGGTCATACGACCAAATTCAGACTTATCACCTTTTACTTAGTTTTCAGACTCATGGGTACTGTGGGACTCATGAGTCCTGTTGGACTTATAAGTCCCCATACTTAGCAAATTTTCAAACTTATGAGTCTGGTCGTTTTAGAACTATTGGTCACATTACCTGCTTGGACTGATAACCTTACTTGGAATATTTCTAAGGCAATTTCCTGGGCGTATAAGCACTATTGGACACATTATCTTGTACTTAGTTATTCTAAGTCCAATTTCAGGCACATTACTACTATTTGGGCTTGTTAGGCGTTTTAGTAACCTGCTCATGTGACTAATTCATATTCCAATTCCCAAACATCAGAATGCCTAGTACTAAACATATACACATGATTCTAGGCATAAATCTAACATAAACATAAACATACATACATTCATATCATACGGGTATCAAACCCAAATTTTATAAAACATACTTACATGCATTTTCTAGCCCCAAAACATTTTAAAACGAGTAAAAATGGGACCTAGAACTCGCCTGGAACAATCTTTCAGTAGCTCACTACAAATCCGAGACTCACCTTCGTATTCTGCTCCTAAGTCTCGAGAACAGACACAATTGACCAAGAACTTCGGTTTAGAACTCGAAACCCAGCTGAAACCGAACTCATATAAAGAAACTCACCTTTTCAGCTGCTTCCTCCTCTTTCTCTCTCTAGAACCGAGAGCTTTCTCTCTCTTCTTTCTTCCTTTCAGCCAATTGAAGATGGTGAAGGAGGGATGGGCGGCCATGCCCCTTTAAACCTTAAATAATAAGGTTTTGTACCTTGTACACTTATCCCCCTCCACTTTTGCCCATTATCTATTCTTTCTATTTACTTTTCTTTTTCTTTTCTTTTAAATGAAATTTCGGGGTGTTACAAGTCTACCCCCCTTAAAGGGTTTCGTCCCCGAAACCTGTTGTTCCTTAATCCCTTATGGCAATACTGTCTCACCTCTCTTCCATTCTCTCACCTGAAATTCAATCGCTCTACCTCGTTTATCAGCATTCGTCTTCTGCTCTATCTTTGACTATTCTGCATTGGCAACCCATGCATACTGATCAATGATCATTTGACCAGGAACTACGGCCTCAAATATGCCATGTAGAGTATGGTCACTATAATCAAAAGAACACCACAAGATATGAGCAAAGGCTTTGCGTCATAATCATTGAGCTTCAGAGCATCACTGAGAACCCTCAGCTTTGGTGCGTGAAAAACACGGCCTTCAACTTGTGTAAAGTTGCTGCTTATGGAAATACCACAAGCCCTTGTTTGATGTTCCTTCTCCTTTTGTTTCTGTTCTCCTTTGATCCTCGTCCCTCAACACTGTACCTTCAGACACAAATCCATCATCATTGTTTCTCCTTCCTTTCCCCTTCTTAACCCAGACTCTCTCCTCCGCTTCGCCCGTTATCACTGTCGCCTCCCGCTCGTCGTACGTCCTTCCCGGTGAAACCTTCATCTTAATCCATTGTCACAGATCGGCACCGAACTTTTATCGGGCACCACCAATCAATTCATTTCTTTTGCAGCACTTGGTGCTTGCCTCATAAGTTACCATTCAATTCTCCCAGAGGTGTACGTCTATCCACCCACGTTTATCAGGATGGTCTATCAGAAAAACAAGCGCTCTCTCAGTTCTATTGCGGGGTCCTTTAGTGCACTGGGTAATCTAGTGGACTTACCTATAGTAGCTCCAAAGTCGAATGACATCGATTCTTTCTATTCCTAACATGCAACTTATCACAAAAGGCAGCTGGAATGAAACCAGAGCCATAATCAAACTACACAAAGTCTAAAGGTCAATTGACTAGAAACATACCTGACGTAACATCGGGTTCACCCTAGCCTCCTCCCGCGTCATTGTGTAGTTGCTGCGTTTGCCCTCCGTCCTTCTCTTCCAGCCTTCTTCACTCCCGAACCTTCCGCCCTTGGCTTCTCACAATCCCTGCTCATGTGACCTTCCTCCCCACAAGAATAACACCTCCCCATACCGCAGTTCTTCGCCACATGTCCGGTCCTACCACAACGGAAACAGACATTTGTCCCCAGTCTACATTTCCCGGGGTGCTTGTGTCCACACTTGTCACACCTTCCTGACCCCGTCTCAGTTATGACCACACGCTGATCATCCACCCGTGCACCTTTATTACTTGGAGCGACTTCGCCACGTCCCAATCGCTTCCCGTTCCAATCCCGATCACCTTCTCCTTTCTTGCTGGCTTCTGTTACCACCATCGACCTTTCATCGTATAACCTCCCCGCTAAATCCACCGCTGACCTAAACGTACTTGGTCGAGCAGCGATCATATGCCTGCGAATATCAGCTGGCAAACCCTGAATGTACCGCTTTATCTTTCGGGATAGAGGAGTCAACTGATCTGGCACCAGACGTGCCATCTCGTTAAATTTTGTAGTGTACTGCTGGTGTGTCATCGTTCCCGCCTCCAGCTGTAGGAACTCCCTCTCGATCCTGTCGAGTTCCCTATGTGGGCAGAACTCCTCCATCACCAGTTGTTTCAGCTCCTTCCATCGCATCTTACCGATGGCTCTAGTACCCTCAGCTTGGACAATATTGTCCCACCAACATAATGCCGAGTCGGCAAAGAGTGAGTCGCAAACTTCACCTTTTGGTCTTCGCGACACTCGCTGATCTCGAGTACCGCTTCCATCTCCCTTACCCAACGGTGGGCGGCAGTAGCATTGCCATTTCCATCAAAAGTCGGGGGCTTGCACCTCTGGAATGCCCCGTAATTGCACCCCTTGGTCGTCACCCCTACCACATCATCCCCTTCCTCATCAGATACTACTATCTCAGGATCCGGTCGTTCCTCTTCTCCCTTGCTTTCCTTTCCAGTCAACCCCTCTTGTCCTCCTTTTCCTTCCTTTCCTCGTTCCTTATAGCTCGAATAACATCGGTCACTACAGATGGCATAACTGCTTGTAGGACCTGGTGTACCTCATCAGCAATCGCCTCCCTAGCTGAGGCATTCAGACTAGCATTCTCAGTTTCTTCATTCCGGTCAGGAACCTCGGGGTTCACAGGAGTCGTCTTAGGAGCTTTAGCACTGCTCCTAGTCGTACGCGGACGACCTCTACCTCTAGCAGACTTAGAAGGTTTCTTCCCAGCCATTTTCCTATGCACTATAAGATTCAAACACTAAAACAGTCATTCAAGGAACAACTCAGTTTATGTCAAGTATAGTAAGTCCCTAATTACAGTGGCCAGTTGTGATTAGCTACTTACTTTACTCTTCACACCCCAAGCACTTCCTATCCTGACTACATCAGCATCTAAATCTACTAAGAACACATAAATCACATAGCACGCGCACATAATACTGATTAACTCTTAAGAACAAAACAATACCTGATGGCACATGGCTACTCGGGCTGACATCCCTCTTTCCGTCCCATTCTCAGTTTAAGTTAAGGTTTATTTTGAAAATTTACCCATTTTACTTAAACTTTTGCTCTGATACCAACTTGTAAGGCCCCGTTCCCGGGCACCTCACAGTTGGTTATTCATCGCACATAAAACATTTTAAAACACATATTTACTTTGCAGCGGAATTAAAACTTCTATTAATATTAAAACATGCCGTTTCATAACCTTGCAACATTCTTTTTCATTTCAAATACATTGACATGTCAAAATGTGGATGCCAGCCTCAACAACTGAGTAGTCACCTCGTGCCATCCTCAGCAACATACCTGCCAACTGGAAAATACATAAAACGTCAGCGTTGCTGAGTGAGTTCCAGTTTTATAATAAAACATACTTTACTTTCCATCAAAAACCGTTCTTTTATACATACGATCATACAACATACATACACGTAGATAATATTATTATTATCTTCATCATTCATTCATTAGCTTTCGTTCGTGCGTTTCTTACTTTCACTCACACGTTCGTTACATTCGTCTTTACGTACGTTACGTTCATTCTTACGTTCATTTCATACTTTCTGTCTTTCACATTTATCTCTCTCTATCATCAACTCACGCCCTACTCCCGACTCATGCCTGAAGACTGATACTGTGCCGGGGCCTGTACACAAACCCCGACTCATGTCCGAAGACTAACACAGTACCGGAGCATGCGATCCCCAACTCATTCATCTCATCTCACTCTCTCGCACTACCTCCCGACTCATGTCCGAAGACTGATACTGTGCCGGGGCCTGCTCACAAACCCCCGACTCATGTCCGAAGACTGACACAGTACCGGAGCATGCGACAAAGATCCCATACGAGTCAATCACAGAGATTGAACTCCATCTGAGTCTGTTGCAACACAAAGTCGCTCACCTCATAAACATGTTTGGCCTCGTGCCACACCCCCGAAGTTAAACATAACTCGGGTAACAACACCCCCACCGAAATAGGTAACATCACCCCCACCGAAGTGGGTAACTACACCCCCACCGAAATGGGTAACATCACCCCCACCGAAGTGGGTACTACACCCCCACCGAAGTGGGTAACATCACCCCCACCGAAGTGGGTAACTACACCCCCACCGAAGTGGGTACATCACCCCCACCGAAGTGGGTAACTACACCCCCACCGAAGTGGGTAACATCACCCCCACCGAAGTGGTAACTACTAGACACCATGTACCACCCCGAAGGTCAGTCACAAGACTGGAACCTCTACGTGCACTCTTAAAGCTTAGCTGAACCTCACGCGGTTGAGCTTGTGGCATTTAGGACTATGCACTTTGGTACACTCTTAAGCCTTCTGCGGGCTGTGGCAACACCAAGTTGCTCACCCATTACCAACCTCACAGTTTAAGCCTTCTGCGGGCTTTTGCAACACCAAGTTACTCACCCATTATTATTCATTTACATTCCACTTTCTTTTACCATTAATCTCCCACTTTAAAATGATAAAATTCTTGATCATGATCATTTCACAGAGCCATACAGTATTATATTAATAAGCATCTTAATAATAATAATACTAATAATATTATCAATAATATTAATCACATCCTTAAAATCCCTAATCATAATATTATTATAATATTAAGAAAAGGATATTATTACATTCAACATCATCATTCACATTCAATAACATCCTAGTCAACATTCATGTGAAACCCTACTGCACAGACTCCAAGGAAAATCTGTTAAAAAGTCTAAGTATTTTGGGCGTATGAACCCTGTTCTAGGCGTTTCACCACTGTCGGACTCATCAGCTACACTTAGAAAATTTCAGGCTCTGGGCGTATGAGCACTGCTGGGCGTATGACCCCTGTTGGTCGTATTAGCCCTGTTGGTCGTACCATCCCATACTTAGAAAATATTTTCTGGTCATACGACCAAAATTCAGACTTATCACCTTTTACTTAGTTTTCAGACTCATGGGTACTGTGGGACTCATGAGTCCTGTTGGGACTTATAAGTCCCCATACTTAGCAAATTTTCAGACTAATGAGTCTGGTCGTTTTAGAACTATTGGTCACATTACCTGCTTGGACTCATAACCTTACTTAGAATATTTCTAAGGCAATTTCCTGGGCGTATAAGCACTATTGGACACATTATCTTGTACTTAGTTATTCTAAGTCCAAATTTCAGGCACATTACTACTATTTGGGCTTGTTAGGCGTTTTAGTAACCTGCTCATGTGACTAATTCATATTCCAATTCCCAAACATCAGAATGCCTAGTACTAAACATATACACATGATTCTAGGCATAAATCTAACATAAACATAAACATACATACATTCATATCATACGGGTATCAACCTAAATTTTATAAAACATACTTACATGCATTTTCCAGCCCCAAAACATTTTAAAAACGAGTAAAAAGGGGACCTAGAACTCACCTGAAACAATCTTTCAGTAGCTCACTACAAATCCGAGACTCACCTTCGTATTCTGCTCCTAAGTCTCGAGGACAGACACAATTGACCAAGAACTTCGGTTTAGAACTCGAAACCCAGCTGAAACCGAACTCATATAAAAGAAAACTCACCTTTTCAGCTGCTTCCTCCTTTCTTTCTCTCTCTAGAACCGAGAGCTTTCTCTCTTCTTTCTTCCTTTCAGCCGATTGAAGATGGTGAAGGAGGGATGGGCGGCTATGCCCCTTTAAACCTTAAAATAATAAGGTTTTGTACCTTGTACACTTTATCCCCCTCCATTTTTGCCCATTATCTATTCTTTCTATTTACTTTCTTTTCTTTTCTTTTAAATGAAATTTCGGGGTGTTACAAAGTGAATCCGAGCCCACCTTTTTCTTGTTTTTATGTTTGTGGTCCAAACAATTAAGTCAAGTCCACCTATATTTTTTTTTGGTTAATGACCACAGCCCAATCCGTGAATCCTTGAGCCCGAGTCATGTGATACCTCACAATTCATCTTCCATGAACCTAATTTGCAAACCCTAAACTCTGGATACGAACATGAAGCTTTTCCTTGCTATCAACTGATCGCTTTTTAGCAATAAAATCTAATAATTCTTCACCCTTAACTTCGTTGCCTTTATGGGTGTCCATAAATTCTACAAGAAAAGTAAGAATGTCTGGCTGGATATTTTAAACACCCCAATTGAATCAGAACTAACACAAAAATAATGATTTACAAGAGGATGTCGAACGAGAGGTCCCAACTCAAGTTCTTCAAATTGCTGAACTCCCTCATTCTTGCAAATTGCCGTCTCCAAATCAGATAACGTGGTAATCTTCCATACCCCAATAAAACAATTAATGAATGCATTTATCTTCCCTTCAATCAGCATAAGGCTGTATAAAGAAGGCACCTGCTGCATCTTAACCCCTAGCGAATCCCACGAATCAGCTTGAAGCACTACGAGTACCGCCTGAGACACCTTCAACGCCGACACATTCTCTCCGGCAGCAACGAGCTCACGGCGTGCCTTCACAATGGCCTTATCGATCTTCTCGATAGTTCCATTGACCTGCACCCCTCTACTATAGGACAACTGGCTGTGTGTGTCGATCTTAACGTTTTGCACATGGAAGTTAGGGTTTCCGATGGGTATGTTGAAATTAGGGGTGTTGAAGTTAGGGTTTTCGATGGGGAAATTGGGAAGGTGATCGGAAAGGGTGAAGACTGGAGGTAGTAGTTTTTGCTGTTGTTGAGAAGGTAGTTAGGGTTGAAGAGTGGTGGTTCTTGCGGTGGTTGTTGGCCGCGGCCGCCGCCGCGACGGCTGAAGCGCGGTGGTTGACCGTACATTGTGAAATCTCATCAAAATCATATGAATCCAACAACTCTGGCTCTGATACCAGTGTGAATCCAAGGATCGTGATTCAGGAATTATCAGTATTAAAATAATCAATTTAATGATCACGGAATTATCACTAATTGACGTTTAATTGTTTTAATGATTAACGATGAACACAACCACAGAAACACAATAAATGTGAAATCAATAATAATTCAATGTATTTCATTAACTATAAGGTAATGATTACCAAAGAATAAAACTGATAACTATGAACAACGAATTCTGTGAATCGAATAATGTTTGATGTTGATGTGACGGCAGCTAGGGTTGCACAATGAACTCTTAACAGCCGTAATAATGATTGATTGTGTTCCTCGAGATATGAAACCTAGGACTCATATTTATAGATGATTTCCTTATGCTTCCAACAATAAAAGCTGATAATTGATTTGAAACCTAGGACTCATATTTATAGATGAAACCTAGGACTCATATTTATAGATGATTCATATTTACCGCAGGTGTCTTGTCGTCCGCAGAACTTTTGTTCTTTCGTAGATGATTGGTCTTCCGTAGCAGAGTTGTTCTTCTGTAGGAAATCCTTCTTCCGTAGGAGTCTTCACTTCACGGTACTTGATCATTCGCAGGAACATGTACTTGGTCATTTTGTCTTGTAAGAAACATATCTACGGATTAACAAAATTGTTCATCCGTAGATGTTTCTTACACTTGGTCAATTCCAGGAATCCAAGTATATTGTTTTTCCCTGTCAAGTCACAAATCAACACACATATATATGGGGTTATCCTATAGATTCAAAGCACATATATATATATTTTGACTGTTACAAATATTAATTACAAGACTTGATTTTCAAGTACTAAGACTATACAAAAATGATCTAGCCCTATACAATCTAGATCTAACAGTAGGAGATTTAATAATTGAGATACCCAAATTCCGTATACCTTCATCTCAACATCCTGCCTCAACATAGGCCATGCAAAGCTAACATTGAATAGTCAAACAGATATTCACACAACACAATCAATTAAGTCATGAAAAAATAGTTATGTTCTCTGCTGAAATACCCAAACAGAGTACCTCATTCATGTACAGAAAACAGAATTCATAACTGTTGGTAAATCAAATCATATAGAGCACGTTACCAGGCTCGAATTTGGCAAAAAAGGGGTCAGATCACCATGGCTGCAATGGAGGTTGCAGGTGAGCACCTACCATCCTTCAAAGTTTCCAAGCCAAGGCAAGACCCTCGCCATTCAGAATCGCATGTGCCAACCACTGAATGACATACACGAATTGAAATTTTATGTAAGAAACCCTAACTACAGAAAACAACATAAACCCGACCTAGGGTTTTACAATAGAAACCCTTACAGACAAAGACAGAAGCAGAACATAGCACCAAAAGTGTTGCAGAAAACACCTATTTAGGGTTCGATCTATATGAGAACCCCGATCGAGAAAAAGAGGAGATAGAGATAACGGTGTGTGGGTTTCCTGTTGATGTAGCAGCAGCAAGCACTCAAGCAGGCAAGCAGCAAGCTGTGATTGATGTAGCAGCAGCAGCAGCCACCAGGAATCGAGGAAAGAAGCAAGCACTCAAGCAGGCAAGCAGCAAGCTGCGATTGATGTAGCAGCAGCAAGCAGCCACCAAGAACCGAGGAAAGAGGCGCGCAGGCCGCAGCAGGCTGCGATTCAGCCTGCAGGAACCGAGTAGCAGCAGCGGCAGCAAGCTGCGGTCTAGGAAGCTGCGATTCATCAATTTGAGGATTAGGGTTTTGTTGGGAAGGTGGCACTGTTGGTCACCGACATAAGGGATTAAATAGAATAGAAATATCTAATGCTTATGTGCATGTGCTTTTTAATAATTACTTCTAATATATCTCTTGTCTTACCACAATACATAACAAAGTACAAGAAAAACGAGAATAAGGGGGTGTTTGGGATTCCTTCTCAAAACTCCTTTTGACTTATTGGAGGGGTAAAAAGATAAAATACCCCTCCAAAAAGTCAATAAGCTAAAAATTTTAACTTATTAACTTTTTGAATGAGCATTTTTTTTTTTTACCCCTTCAATAAATCAAAAGGAGTTTTGAGAAGGAATCCCAAACACCCCCTAATATGAAGAATAAATAGTCCTTTTAAAGTGCTTTATTTCCAAGGTTTTCCCTTGCCTTATTGAAGCTAGTGTAGTAAAATCATGCTACATCCATTAATTATCATGACTTAGCCATTAGTAGAAGCGCATTCTTTTTATGCATTACGACACCCGCAGCTTTCAAAGTGTCAATGTATTTAGTCCCTTGTGGAAATTCCCAATCAAACAAGTAAAGAATATTTGAAAGAGCCAACTCCACCGTTGCGCTTGCTAATGAAATCCCTGGACAACCCCTGCGACCAGACCCAAACGGGATCAACTCAAAATCTGCCCCTTTATAGTCAATCCTACTACTCATGATTCATGAATCTCTCGGGCTCAAATTCTTCAGGTCATTCCCAGCATTTAGGGTCTCGTCCCACTGCCCATGCATTTATGTACACAAGAGTCTTCTTAGGTATCTCGTATCCCTCTAAAATGCATCCATCTCTAGCTTCATGAGGAATTAAAAGTGGTAAGACCGGGTATAGTCTAAATGTCTCTTTGATTACTGCTTTTAGATAGTCAAGCTTATGAAGATCATCTTCTTCTACTTTCCCTTTGTTTCCGACTACATTCCTCACTTCTTGTTGAAATTTCTTCAAAGAATGAGGGTTTTTGAGGAGCAAAGTCATTGCCCAGACCATTGTCGAAGCACTTGTTTCCGTCCCTGCCGACAAAATATTCTGCAATGAAAACTAACACGTACAGTTATGCCAAACATAATTTGAACTTAAGGATGAAAGTAAATGCTCACATACGCACCATGAGTACGCCTTTGATATGATCAAACGTAAAATCAGTTGGATAATCTTGCTTGCTTAAGTTTAAGCAAGATATCAACGATATCATCATGCATTTTGTTTGATCGGTTTTAATTCAAATGCTCGTCAATCAATTCCTGATAGACATCATCCATGTCTTTGAAGATCTTTTCAAGTCTAGCCATGCTTCCAATGAGTTTATCAAGCCATCCCATTAAAGGAAAATGATCCCTATAATAGAAGTTAGCAAACATCGCTTGCATCTCTAACATAAGCTCACCAAATCGTGCCCCTTCTTGATTCTTAGCATCGTACTCTGACGGTCTCTTCCCAAAAGCCACTCTACATATGATATTACTAGTGAGAAGCGTAAAAATTTCACTCAAATTCATTGCTTCTTTCCTAGAACAGCTTTGAATCTTTATCTTATCAATCATGTCAAACACCTCCTCTTCACGGACTGAACGAAATGAGATCGCTTGTTTTATTGAAAAGAGATGAAGGGTGCAAAGTTTTCTCATCTGTCTCCAGTACTCATTATACGGTGAGAAAACAATATCTTTGTTATTGTATGATAACTTCTTTTGCCCTGTTAAAATCGGTCGTGTGCAGAATATTAAATCATTGGTTTTCAAGATCTCTTTTGCCATTTCTGTAGAAGAAACAACAAGAGTTTGGACACGACCAAGGCGAAGGGACATTAACGGACCATAATGTTTTGAGAGACGCCATAGGTAATCTGACAGGTCGGAGGTGTCGAGCTGGTGAAGGTTTCCGATTATTGGTAACCCAGGTGGTCCAGGGGGCAGAGGGTGGGTTTTCATTAGAAATCGTTTAATGGGAAGAAGAAAGAGTAACAAGAAAATGAAAACTGATGATAAGATGATAAACAAATCCATTGCTAGCTACTACCTCTGCTGGTGAGACGTGACTATGTTACATGGGTATTTATTCCATCTTAGTAAGTATGTTTTTTTAGTTTCTTTATTAGTGTGAACTTATGGTGTCCTTTCAAACAACCTCGAAGGCTAATCTTATTGGTTAGAACAAAGTTGACTTTTACTTATCAATTTTCTTAATTTTTGTGATTTTTAATTGTTAATAATAATCTTACTACTATTATTTATTATATTTTGAAGTACAAGTAAAACAATGATAAGATAGTATACTCATTTAAAGCTAAACTTATTCTCTCTGAGGAAACTCTACTAAATAAATTCGGACACTAAGAATCGAGAGGTGTATATATTATGAAATATTATCATAAAAGTGAATGACCACTTTTGTCAAACTTAGGTCTTATGGATGAATCCACTATACCACTTGTCTACCAAATACATTATCTTGTCTAGTAATTGATTGCATTTTGTACTATAAATACCCTCACAATGTGAAGAAGAAATTGCACCTTGTATACATCTTACATAAGTTATACAAATCTTAACTTCTCTCCTTTCTAAAGTTCTTCAATTATAACTCATAATATTGTTGTAATCATAGTTATATTATAACACGTTATCAGCACGAGACTCTAATCTCGTAATCAAGAAGGTTAATCAAGCACAATGACATCCAATTTAAGCAAGGTAAGCAATTCATTAACAAAGATCAATAATATACATTAAAAGATAATTGCTATAATATAATACAAATGACATATTATGGATACTTTTTGGGACTACTAACCATCTAACTTTTAATTATGCAACTAACATTTTTAATTTATGTCATCTAACTCTTATTATATAACTAACATTTCTTTTGACGTTATCTAACTTTTATTTATGTTAACTAACATTTAATTAGGCTTACTAACATTTTTATTTTATGTTATCTAACTTTTATTTATGGCAACTAACATTTAGTTTTATGCTTACTAACATTTTTAATTTATATCTAACTTTTATTTATGTTAACTAACATTTAATTATGCTTATTAACATCTTCATTCTATGCTATCTAACCTTTGTTATATACATAACTTTTTACACCAAAGTTGTTTATTTTACTTTACTTACAAAATTGTTTATATGTATATTACCGTTGTAAAACGGTTATAAAATGGTAATACAACTATTGTTAAAGGTTACCATTTTACTACTATAATTACCAATTGCCAACTTATTTCATATACATTTATTCTTCTCAAACAACTCAAGAAATTTTTTCAAGGATGGCTCACCCAGTTTTTATATTAGTTACCATAATGCTTATAATATTGCCTTTCTCCATTTTTAATCTTCCATTTGAAAACATTAAATTTTCTTGTTCTTTATTTGTTTCTAACACCACCAATGTATTTTGCCTCAATTTTCATGACTATATAAATTCTAATATTTACATTATATATGTCTAGCTATAAAATGTCAATATTACCAAGATCGAATTTCCGGCTCTTGACATCACCGGAGAAAATTATATGCCATGGACAACACATGTCAAGAGGCATCTCAAATCAATGGGTGTCTTGGAAACAATCCGAGAGGGCAATGAATGCTCGGAACAAGACAAAGCGAAAGCTGATGTCTTTCTTCATAAACATATTGACAATATGCTACAATTTGAATACTCAAATTGTGATGACCCATGTGTTTTGTGGAAAGATTTACAAAGCAGATTTGACCATCAAAGGGAAGTCTTGCTTCCCGCTGCTAGAGATGAATGGAACAATCTCAGGTTCCAAGATTTCAAAAAAGTGAATGATTACACCTCTGCTTTATTTAGAATATGCTCAACACTCCGTTTTTGGGCAGACTGTAACTGAGGAGGATATGTTGGAGAAAACTTTCTCCATATTTCATGCATCCAACATAAACTGCAACAACAATATCGATTGCAAAAGTTTAAAAGTTATTCTGATCTAAATTCATTCCTCCTAGTAGCAGAGAAAAACAACGAGCTATTAACGAAAAACCATCAGGCTCGTCCCACTGGATCATTAGCTATACCAGAAGCAAATATTGCTCATAACAATGATCATAAAAATTCTGAGCATAAACGGGAACAAAGCCGTGGACAAGGCCGTGGGCGAGGCCGTGGTCGTGGGCATTCTAATAAAAACCATTTAAGTGGTCGCAATCACTCTCATAAATGGAACAACAATTATAACCGTGGTCGGGGTCGTGCTCGTGCTCGTGGTCGTAGCCAAAGAGCTAACCATTATTACTCTCCACAAAATAACAATTATAACCAGCAAAACAAGTTCAAAAATGAAGCTGGTACGTCCCAAAATTATGGTGATTCATGTTTTAGATGTGGAAGCACAAACCACTAGGCGAAAACATGTCGTACACCTTCACATTTATGTGAGCTATATCAAGAGTCTCTAAAAGGAAAGAGAAGGAGGCAAATTAGTTTGCGAATTTGATAATGTGACCACTGAGTTGAATAACTCAGATTTCTACAATGACTCGGAACCATGAATTGAAATGTTTGCTAAAATTATAACTATGTATTTTCTTATATTAAGTTATGTTTAACTATGTTTAATGGATTTTTTTGTAATATATTTTGTTGTTGAACTTTGTGTGTTTAATATATAAACTTATTATTTTATGTATTTTATATTTGAAGATTAAAATGAATTTCACGGAAGCCCAAGGTCAAACAAATAATGGAGATTTATGCATAGCAGATAGTGGTGCCACACATACAATTCTTAAATCTCATAAATATTTTTATGAATTAAAACCATCTAAGGGAAACATCAATACAATATCAGGCCCTTCAAATTTGATAGAAGGTGTGGGAAAAGCAAATTTAGAATTACCAAATGGTATAAAGCTTTTAATAGAGAATGCTCTATTTTCCCCAAAGTAACAAGAAACTTGTTGAGTTTCATAATATATATCATAATGGATATGATACTCAGTCAAGGACTGTGAAAAATGAAAAGAATTTAAATATTATGGAGAACAATCACATATTGGAAAAACTGCCAATGCTTCGTTCTGGTTTACATTATACATATATAAACGTGCCTCAAGCACATATGGCAGTGAAAGAAAAACATTGCAATCCTGGTATATTAAACTTATGGCATGACAGATTAGGTCATCCAGGATCTACAATGATGAAAAGGATAATTGAAAATACACACGGTCATCCGTTGAAGGATAAAAGGATCCCCCAAATCAATAAAATGCCTCTATGTACATCTTGTTCTCTTGGAAAACTAATTACAAGGCCTTTACCATCAAAGGTTGAAAAAGAATCACCTATGTTTCTTGAAAGAATTCAAGGTGATATATGTGGACCAATCCATCCACCATTGGACCATTTAGATACTTCATGGTCCTAATAGATGCATCTAGTAGATGGTCTCATGTCTCTTTATTATCAACTCGTAATGTAGCCTTCGCAAAGTTTCTAGCTCAAATTGTTAAATTACGAGCACATTTCCCTGATTATACTATCAAAAGGGTAAGACTTGATAATGCGGGTGAATTCACATCACATGCTTTTAATGATTATTGCATGTCGGTTGGAATTGTTGTCGAACACCCAGTTGCTCATGTACATACACAAAATGGTTTAGCTAAATTGACAATTAAACGTCTTCAGCTAATTGCTAGACCATTAATAATGAGAACAAAACTCCCGGTGTCAATTTGGGGCCATGCAATATTACATGCTGGATCATTGATACGTATGAGACCAAGTGCAAATCACAAATACTCCCCTATACAACTTGTGTCTGGCCAGGAGCCAAACATTTCCTATCTTAGAATTTTTGGATGTTCAGTATATGTTCCGATTGCACCACCACAACGCACAAAAATAGGACCTCAAAGAAGGTTGGGAATATATGTTGGATATGAAACAGCTTCTATCATAAGATATCTTGAACCTTTAACCGGGGATGTCTTTACAGCACGTTTTGCTGATTGTCAATTTAATGAAGCATTTTTTCCTACATTAGGGGGAGAAAATAAAAACAAACATAAGGATGTATCATGGTGTGTACCTTTATTGTTATATCTTGATCCTAGAACAAAACAATGTGAGACAGAGGTTCAAAAGATAATGCATCTATAAGAAATTGCAAATCAATTGCCTGATGCATTTACTGATACAAAAAGAGTAACAAAATCACTATACCAGCTATAAATGCACCAGCTCGAGTTGAGATTCCAAATAAACAAATTGATGAAAATATGCCTCATGAATCTCAGAGACAACTGAAACGTGGGAGACTAATCGGTTCAAAGGATAAAAATCCTCGAAAAAGAAAGGGATATGAAAAGGAAACCGACCATAAAGAAAATGATTCTCGAAAGATAGTAAAATCCCTTCCCGAGAAGGAAATGAATGATATAAACAAAGAGATGTCTATAAATTATGGTCATACACATATATTATGGAACCGAGATGAAATGGAAAATATTGATGAAATATTTGCTTACTCTATAGCAAGTGACGTCATGGGTGGTGATGATGATCCCGAACCCAAATCTGTTATTGATTGTCAAATCGACCTGATTGGGATAAATGGAAAGACGTTATGCAAGCTGAATTAAATTCACTCAACAAAAGGGAAGTTTTTGGGCCTATTGTTATTACACCTAAGGCAATGAAGCCTATAGGGTATAAATGAGTTTTTGTGAGAAAACGAAATGAGAAAAATGAAGTTACGAGATATAAAGCTAGACTGGTAGCTCAAGGTTTTTCTCAAAGGCCAGGTATTGATTATGAGGAAACATATTCTCCTGTTATGGACGCAATTACTTTCAGATATTTATCAGCTTGGCGGTTTCTAAGAAGTTGGAAATGCGTCTTATGGATGTTGTTACTGCTTATTTGTATGGATCACTTGATAACAACATCTATATGAAAATTCCAGAGGGGTATAAAGTACCTGAAGCGTTAAGTTCAAACCCAAAGAAATGTATTCAATCAAATTACAAACATCTTTATACGGGTTAAAACAATTTGGAAGGATGTGGTACAATCGTTTGAGTATTTTTTGATAAACAAAGGGTATACAAATAATTCTATGTGTCCATGCGTCTTTATTAAGAAGACAACCTCAGGATATGTATAATAGCCGTATATGTCGATGATCTGAATATAATTGGGACACATAAAGAAATTCATGAAGCGGTTATCCTTTTGAAGAAAGAATTTGAAATGAAGGACCTCGGAAAAACCAAATATTGTCTTGGTTTGCAGATTGAACATACGAGTAATGGAATACTTATACATCAATCAAATTATACTGAAAAGCTCTTAAAACGCTTCAACATGGACAAAGCAAATCCTTTGAGCACACCAATGGTTGTTAGATCACTCAACATTGATAAGGATCCATTTCGCCCTTGCGAAGATGATGAAGAGGTTCTTGGTCCAGAGATACCATACCTCAGTGCAATTGGATCTGTTATGTATCTTACTAACTGTACAAGACCTGACATTTCATTTGCAGTTAATTTACTAGCAAGATTTAGTTCATCCCCTACAAGAAGACATTGGAATGGGATCATGTGACATCCGTCACCAAAGGTCCGTCTATCGACGTAATCTGTTAACTTTTGTAGTCGGTCATTCCTCACCATTATGACCCATCTATGTGGATATTATGCCTGTTTAGTTGCTTAGTTAACCTTATGCGTGTGCGATCGTAGCTTAAGTCGCCATCATCTTGAAACATAACCGAGATTTGCCCCGTTAACACTAAACGCGTTATTTTTATAAATATATATATATATATATATATATAATTGTCATGAATAAAATCAATTTTAATTTATAAATAACATTAACAACATTTTATCATCAATAAAACAAGACTAGTAAATAAAGATTTCAACCGAAACGAAATTTAGGAACTCGGGGCAAAGTACAGGGATTAAAAGTGACATTTTGGCAAACCTGGGATGGGTATAAAAACCCCATTCCCAGCCCTTCTTCACCATCTTCATCTTCATCACTTCCTCTCTTCTTCTTCATCTCCACCTCGATCATGCACCAAAATCGACCCGTTTGTCGCGTTTTCACCGTCAAATCTTGAGTGTCATCATGTATACTCGTTTCTAGCAGGTAGATAATCTCGCTTACCTCGTTTTTTTAGCTGCTGCGTTTCTAGGGTTTCGAGTGCTCGGGTTCATCCGAGCACATGAGGTCGTGTGGGCTTGTGTGTTGTCTTCCAGTGTGTCATTCACGTCTAGACATGTTAGAATATGAGTTCTGGAAGTTTTGGTGGTGTAAAACTCGTGTTCGGGCCACCGAAGGCCGCCCTGCACCTTCCTGCAGTCGCGACCTGCTGCACAGGGCGACTGGGCCTTCCGGCCGACTGAGCTGTGCGACTGGGATGAGTCGTGCGACTGGGTAGGGCGTATGAGTGTGTCACGCGACTGAGCCGTGCGATTGGGCAAATCGTGCGACTAAGTCAGGCGAATGGGTGTGTGCGATTGAATGTGTGTGCGAACGAGTCTGTGCGAATGAATGTGTGTGCGACTAAGTCATGCGAATGAGTCAGTGCGAATGAGATGGTGTGCGATTGTGCGTGAGTCGTACAACTGTAAGTCCAATCGCATGAATGAATGTTCAATCGCACGAATGAAGCTGATTCGTGCGAATGAAGGTCTAATCGTGTGTATGGAGGTTGGGTCGTATGACTGAGTCTTGCATGGTACGACTAAGTTCTTAGTCGCACGAATGAAGGTTCAATCGTACGAAAGTAGCTAATTCGTACGACTGAAAGTCCACTCGTGCGAATGGAGTGTCAGTCGTGCGTCCGGTCCTATTGTATGACTAATGATGTGTGTGTGCGTATGGATCCCCTCTTCGGAGATCTCCCGACGATAATGTAATACTAATAAAGTGTCATAGCTTGACCACAAGATTAAAGTCAACGCTATAACAATCACATACTATTTAATATAACCTAGTCTGATATGTGTATGCCTGCTTGTGTGTGTACTACCCACGACCGAACCGAAACTGCCAGAGCCTATTTATATTATCTTATGCTTTATGCTCGTTATTAATGCTTGTCAGTAACTGTCAATAGGTGTTTGACTGTTCATAGCATCCTACCGTGGAATCTTTCATCAATTGTGCATATCATCTGTTCAGTGAGTTTCGTGGCCCCTTTTTACTCTCATAAAACCTTTTCAAATATCTTTAACTTGGGGGAAAAGAATGCTCACTTACTTAACTTGATTTCATGCACCTTCCCTAGTGGAAGTTGGCTACTACTTCTATGAGTATCTTGACTTGCTTATCTTGTGATTGCTACTATGTGAACTTGGACTATGTGCTACGTTACCTCTATGTATGACTTAGGGGTATCACCCTACTATGCACTACTACTTGATGTTATTTGTTGATTGATGCTATATGTGGATGCCATTGACCTTGGATGCTCTCGGCTGTGTGGTTCTTCTGTGTGGTTCTTCTAAGCCGATCATCCACTACAACCATTAATCCCGGTAATTGGGACCTAAAGATTGGTTTGGTTGTAACCTAAACGTATGCGCTGTGTGGATCTTGCTACATCACCTTAAACTTATTATGCTATGGAAAACTTTTTTAATATATAACCATTAATCCCGGTAATGGGACCTAAGGATTGGTTTGGTTATAAACTAAACGTATGCGCTGTGTGGATCTTGCTACGTCTTAATAAACTATTTAAACTTTGGGAATGTTTCTTTACAGCCATCAATTCCCGTGAGGAACCGAACATTAGGTTTGGCTGTAGCTATTTATACCTAGTAAAACCGCCTATACATAAGTGTAGTCGCGGTATCTTTTATTAAACTTACTCACTGTTTTCATCTTAACATCTTTCATTACTTAAAACCTGCGAAGCTCACCAACAATTATGTTGACCTTTTTGAGCATTTCTTTTCAGGTGAACAAGGTAATTGAAGATCTAGGAGTGCTGCCTTTTAGAGGAGACCCTAGGATGCATTTTGTAATTATTACCCTTGTAAAGCTTGAACATGACTTTTTGTATACTTGTTCCGAGTTGTGGGAATCTACTTTACAAGTTATCACCAATGTTTATGTGATCATTTATGTTGTGCTTATGGCTATGCTGTCGTGAACATTGATTATACACGACACAAGTCTCCATTTGTGTTCGGGTGTCGTCATGACACGCTTGTCATCATATTTTTATTGCTACTCTATCATATACCATGTGTTATGACGAACCGTCTAGCTCACATTCCCCGTGTTTCCGCTATTAGCGGGGGTGTGACAGACTGGTATCAGAGCCATTGGTTATAGAGAATTAGGCAATTACACTTGACCTAGACTATAACCTAGGAACCTTCATGTAGATTTGCATGCTTAAGCTTGTGTGCAATTATATATCTCGTGTATGTGTTACTCCTTACATGTTTGGTTATCCTTCTGTTATGTGATCTTTTACTTTGTGCTTGAGCCCTTGTGCTCGACCCCTATGGGATGCTTCCTATTGGATCTTCCGTTCCCTCTGTGCGCCAAGTTATCATAACCAAATTCGGGTATTGAGACCTGAAGAGATCTTCACAGATCATACATCGCGCTTGACCTCATATACTGAGAGACCGACCCGAGGAGGCCATGTCTGAGTCCTCCCAAGGACGTAAGATAGACAACCTCCGCTAAACTATGCTGATTACATGTTTGGCTCTCAGTTGACTGATGGATTATTATGGATATGATGTGAAGGAAGGTCGGATATCATATAACCGGATTAGGCATCATTCTCGGTACATCGTGGGTGTGGTGGGAACGCTGCGGGGAACCCTATATATAACACCACCGGTATACCGAGAATATGCTTAAAATGGGCTGCATGGTGATCTTGACTGACTGGAACACGAGACATTGGAATTTGATAAGTAAAGTACTTGTGCATCTTAAGGTGACTAAAGCTTATATGTAGCCTCTTGTATGAATAGAACATGCCGCCTCGAAGATCTACCCGCAGCCACAGTAGCGGAAGTGAAGCCCCGAGGGGCAGAGGCAGAGGCAGGGGTAGACCTACAATAGCAAATGAAGGCCCTTCTGGCAATACCCAAGGGACTGGAAATGCTGATATGGCAGCCTTAATCGCTCAACAATTGGCTGCCCTGATTCCAACTATTGTAGCTCAGGTGAGCGATGCTCTGCAACAACAAAACCACCCCCATGGGGATGGTGGTAATGAAAACGAGGACACTGGGAACCCGATTGGGAATGAAAGCAATCAGGAGACTGGAAATGGTGGTACAGCAAGTAATGAAGCTGGGGCTGCTAACGCCAAACTGGGCTGCTCTTACAAGGAGTTCGTGGCCTGTAAGCCCCGTGATTTCGATGGTAAAGGTGGGGCGATAGCCCTGATTAGATGGCTTGAGAAAATGGAGGCTCTGATCACATCAGTGAATGCCTCGACAGCTAGCGGATCAAGTATGTCACGTGCTCATTGCAGGGCAGAGCACTAACCTGGTGGAACACCCAGGTGCAAGCTAGGGGAAGGGAATCTGCGATGCAGATGACCTGGGATGAATTCAAAGCCTTGATTACCGAGGAATACTGCCCTCTCAACGAGATGGAGAAGCTTGAGCATGAGTTCTGGAATTATGCTATGGTGGGGGCAGGGCACGCAGCTTATACTGACCGATTCCACGAGCTGGCTAGACTAGTTCCACACCTAGTCACTCCGGAATCTAAGAGGATAGAAAGGTACATTTGGGGACTCGCGCCTCAAATCCGGGCAATGGTAACTGCAGCAGCTCCTCCTACAATCCAGAGCGCTATTCTGAAAGCGGGCGCTCTCACTGATGAGATGATAAGAACAGGGGTACTGGGTAAGGGAGCAGAGAAAAGGAAGGAAGCTGGGGAATCGAGCCGGTCCAGTACAGGAAAATTTGATAAGAGGGCCAAAATGACCAGAAACTTTGTGGCCGTGACTCAAGGGAAGAAGGAACATGCTGGGCCGCACCCGAGATGTGACAGGTGCAATCTTCATCATCCTCCAGCAACGCCGTGCTGGGTGTGTTTAAACTGCAGACGCCCGGGGCATCAAGCAAGAGACTGCAGAGTAGCGCCAAACCTGGTGGCACCCATCAACGCGGTTAACCCCGCTGGGAATGCCAGGGCTTGTTACGAGTGTGGAGGCCTCGATCACTTCAGAAATATGTGCCCCCGACTAATAGGGCACCGGGTCAGCAGGGAAACAACTAGCAGCAGATAATGGCCATAGCGGGTGCGCAAGGCCAAGGAAACCAAGGAAATGCTGCACGGGGTCGTGCCTTCGTCATTAGAGCTAATGATACCCGTCAAGATCCGAACGTTGTCACGGGTACGCACTTACTCAATAACCACTTCGCATCTGTACTGTTTGATACTGGAGCAGACAATAGTTTTATATCATCTGAGTTTGTGCAAATGCTTGATTTGAGTGCCAGTAGACTAGAAACTAGTTACTCCGTAGAAATGGCAAATGGTAGGGTTGAACAGGCAGAGGAAATTATTAAGGACTGCACCCTAATGTTGGAAGACCAGGTCTTCAACATAGATTTGATACCTTTCGAGTTGGGGAGCTTTGACGTAATAGTGGGGATGGATTGGTTGTCGAAGCATGGAGCCAAGATTGTTTGCCGAGATAAAGTAGTGCGGATTCCCATGACAGACGGGAAAGTACTCAGAATACAAGGAGAGCGACCGGGAAGAAACTTGAAGCTTATCACCTGCATGAAAGCACGCCAAGGTCTACGTAAGCAGTGTTACACTTTTCTGGCTTACATGATAGAAAAGAAGAAAGAAGAGACAAAATTGGCAGACATTCCGATTGTACGGGATTACCCGGAAGTGTTCCCTAATGATTTGTCTGGATTGCATCCTCCACGACAGGTGGAATTCCGTATAGAGCTAGTTCCTGGAGCTACACCGATAGCTAAGACACCATATCGGTTAGCACCCTCAGAGATGCAAGAGTTGTCAAGCCAACTACAAGAACTACTGGAGAAAGGTTTCATTCGACCGAGTCATTCACCATGGGGAACACCGGTGTTATTTGTCAAGAAGAAGGATGGGTCGTTCCGTATGTGTATCGACTATAGGGAATTGAACAAACTGACTGTGAAGAATCGGTATCCTCTCCCTAGAATCAACGACCTGTTCGATCAGTTGCAAGGAGCCGCGTATTTCTCTAAGATCGACCTTCGATTTGGTTATCATCAACTAAGAGTATTCGAGGACGATATTCCGAAAACAACATTTAGAACTCGTTACGGGCACTATGAGTTCTTGGTCATGCCGTTTGGGTTGACCAACGCACCAGCTGTCTTTATGGATTTAATGAATCGGGTGTGCAAGCCTTATCTGGATAAGTTCGTGATCGTGTTCATAGACGACATAGTTATCTACTCCCGTTCGAAGGAGGATCACGAAAAACACCTCCAAGCAATTCTAGAACTGTTGAAGGAAGAGAAAATTTTCGCCAAGTTCTCGAAGTGTGAATTCTGGCTTCGAGAAGTGAAGTTCTTGGGTCATGTAGTTAACGAAAATGGAATTCATGTGGACCCCGGTAAGATTGAAGCTGTGAAGAAATGGGATACACCCCAAACACCCTCAGAAATACGGCAATTCTTAGGATTGGCCGGATACTATCGTCAATTCATTGCGAATTTCTCGAAGATTGCCCAACCGTTAACTTTGTTGACTCAGAAAGATAAGAAGTTCGATTGGGGAAAGCACAAGAACAGGCGTTCCAAACATTGAAGGAGAAGTTGTGCAACGCACCGATATTGTCCCTCCCAGACAGAACCGATGATTTTGTGGTGTACTGTGATGCTTCACATCAAGGTTTGGGCTGTGTACTAATGCAGAAGGATAAGGTAATTGCTTATGCTTCGCGACAACTCAAGGTGCATGAAAAGAACTACACAACTCACGATTTGGAGTTGGGAGCCGTAGTGTTTGCACTCAAGATATGGAGGCATTATCTATATGGAACCAAATGCATCATTTACACGGATCATAAGAGCCTTCAACACATCATGAATCAGAAAGAACTTAACATGCGACAGCGACGCTGGGTAGAGCTACTTAGCGACTACGATTGTGAAATCCGGTATCATCCGGGGAAAGATAACGTGGTGGCTGATGCTTTAAGCCGCAAAGAACGCGTGAAACCATTACGTGCTCGAGCGCTAGGTTTGACTATTCAAACTAATTTAAAGGCTCAGGTTCAAACCGCACAAAACGAGGCTCTGAAAGAAGAGAACCTTACGGGAGAACAATTCCGAGGATTGGATAAACAAATGACTCGCAAGGATGATGGTGTACATTATTTCGTGGATCGTATATAGGTCCCCAGATGGGGAGGTGTACGTACACTAGTCTTGGATGAAGCACACAAGACTCGATACTCTGTTCATCCTGGTGCAGACAAGATGTACCACGATCTGAAAGAGCTGTACTGGTGGCCAGGTATGAAGAAAGATATTGCTATATATGTGAGCAAATGCTTGACTTGTTCAAAGGTCAAGGCTGAACACCAGAAACCATCAGGATTATTGCAACAACCTGAAATTCTCGAGTGGAAATGGGAGAACATCACTATGGATTTCATCACCAAACTCCCGAGAACGCCAAGCGGACACGACACGATATGGGTTGTGGTAGATCGAATGACAAAATCCGCTCACTTCTTGCCTATCCGAGAAGACTACAAGATGGATAAGCTGGCAAGGGTGTACATCAAAGAGGTCGTGACACGGCACGGGGTGCCGGTGTCAATCATATCCGACCGAGACAGTCGATTCACTTCACGATTTTGGCAGACGTTACAGAAAGCGATGGGCACTCGATTAGACATGAGTACTGCCTATCACCCACAAACAGATGTCCAAAGTGAACGAACTATACAAACATTGGAAGACATGCTTAGAGCTTGCGTAATCGATTTTGGTGGTAGCTGGGACACTCATTTACCGTTGATTGAGTTCTCTTACAACAACAACTACCATACAAGCATTGGATGCGCTCCATTTGAAGCATTGTATGGACGGAAATGTAGATCGCCTGTATGTTGGGCCGAGGTTGGTGAAAGCCAGCTAACAGGTCCCGAAATCATTCAAGAAACCACCGATAAGATCTTACAAATCAAAGACAGACTCAAAGCTGCTAGAGACCGCCAAAAGAGCTACGCCGACAACCGTCGGAAACCACTAGAGTTTAACGTTGGGGATCGAGTGTTGCTTAAGGTCTCTCCGTGGAAAGGAGTCGTACGGTTTGGAATGAAAGGGAAGTTGGCCCCAAGATATGTTGGACCATTCGAGATCATAGAAAGAATCGGTCCGGTGGCGTACCGATTACGGTTGCCACAAGAGCTTAACAATGTACATGATACTTTCCATGTATCGAACCTCAAGAAGTGTTTAGCTGACGAATCACTTCACGTGCCTATTGAGGATATCAAGATTGATCAAAGCCTCCATTTTGTGGAGGAACCTATTGAGGTCATGGACCAAAAGGTCAAAAAGTTGAGGCGCAGCAAGATACCTATCGTTCGTATAAGATGGAATTCCAAACGAGGGCTAGAGTTTACATGGGAACGTGAAGATCAGATGAGACTCAATTATCCACACCTGTTCGAGGATGACGCCCTTGGACCTAGCACCAGTTCAATTTCGGGACAAAATTCCCTCAACTGGGGGATACTGTGACATCCGTCACCAAAGGTCCGTCTATCGACGTAATCTGTTAACTTTTGTAGTCGGTCATTCCTCACCATTATGACCCATCTATGTGGATATTATGCCTGTTTAGTTGCTTAGTTAACCTTATGCGTGTGCGATCGTAGCTTAAGTCGTCATCATCTTGAAACATTAACCGAGATTTGCCCCGTTAACACTAAACACGTTATTTTTATAAAAATATATATATATATATATATATATATATATAATTGTCATGAATAAAATCATTTTTAATTTATAAATAACATTAACAACATTTTATCATCAATAAAACAAGACTAATAAATAACGCTTTCAACCGAAACGAAATTTAGGAACTCGGGGCAAAGTACAGGGATTAAAAGTGACATTTTGGCAAACCTGGGATGGGTATAAAAACCCCATTCCCAGCCCTTCTTCACCATCTTCATCTTCATCGCTTCCTCTCTTCTTCTTCATCTCCACCTCGATCTTGCACCAAAAATCGACCCGTTTGTCGCGTTTTCACCGTCAAATCTTGAGTGTCATCGTGTATACTCGTTTCTAGCAGGTAGATAACCTCGCTTACCTCGTTTTTTTAGCTGCTGCGTTTTCTAGGGTTTCGGGTGCTCGGGTTCATCTGAGCACATGAGGTCGTGTGGGCTTGTGTGTTGTGTTCCAATGTGTGATTCACGTCTAGACATGTTAGAATATGAGTTCTGGAATTTTTGGTGGTGTAAAACTCGTGTTCGGGCAGCCGAAGGCCGCCCTTCACCTTCCTGCAGTCGCGACCTGCTGCACAGGGCGACTGGGCCTTCCGGCCGACTGAGCTGTGCGACTGGGATGAGTCGTGCGACTGGGTAGGGCGTATGAGTGTGTCACGCGACTGATCCGTACGATTGGGCAAATCGTGCGACTAAGTCAGGCGAATGGGTGTGTGCGATTGAATGTGTGTGCGAACGAGTCTGTGCGAATGAATGTGTGTGCGACTAAGTCATGTGAATGAGTCAGTGCGAATGAGATGGTGTGCGATTATGCGTGAGTCGTACGACTGTAAGTCCAATCGCATGAATGAATGTTCAATCGCACGAATGAAGCTGATTCGTGCGAATGAAGGTCCAATCGTGTGTATGGAGGTTGGGTCGTATGACTGAGTCTTGCATGGTACGACTGAGTGCTTAGTCACACGAATGAAGGTTCAATCGTACGAAAGTAGCTAATTCGTACGACTGAAAGTCCACTCGTGCGAATGGAGTGTCAGTCGTGCATCCTGTCCTATTGTATGACTAATGATGTGTGTGTGCGTATGGATCCCCTCTTCGGAGATCTCCCGAGGATAATGTAATACTAATAAAGTGTCATAGCTTGACCACAAAGATTAATGTCAATGCTATTAACAGGCACATACTATTTAAAATAACCTAGTCTGATATGTGTATGCCTGCTTGTGTGTGTACTACCCACGACCGAACCGAAACTGCCAGAGCCTATTGATATCATCTTATGCTTTATGCTCGCTATTAATGCTTGTCAGTAACTGTCAATAGGTGTTTGACTGTTCATAGCATCCTACCATGGGAATCTTTCATCAATTGTGCATATCATCTGTTCAGTGAGTTTCGTGGCCCCTTTTTACTCTCATAAAACCTTTTCAAATATCTTCAACTTGGGGGAAAAGAATGCTCACTTACTTAACTTGATTTCATGCACCTTCCCTAGTGGAAGTTGGCTACTACTTCTATGAGTATCTTGACTTGCTTATCTTGTGATCGCTATTATGTGAACTTGGACTATGTGCTACGTTACCTCTATGTATGACTTAGGGGTATCACCCTACTATGCACTACTACTTGATGTTATGTGTTGATTGATGCTATATGTGGATGCCATTGACCTTGGATGCTCTCAGCTGTGTGGTTCTTCTGTGTGGTTCTTCTAAGCCGATCATCCACTACAACCATTAATCCCGGTAATTGGGACCTAAAGATTGGTTTGGTTGTAACCTAAACGTATGCGCTGTGTGGATCTTGCTACGTCACCTTAAACTTATTATGCTATGGAAAACTTTTTTTATATATAACCATTAATCCCGGTAATGGGACCTAAGGATTGGCTTGGTTATAAACTAAACGTATGCGCTGTGTGGATCTTGCTACGTCTTAATAAACTATTTAAACTTTGGGAATGTTTCTTTACAGCCATCAATTCCCTTGAGGAACCGAACATTAGGTTTGGCTGTAGCTATTTATACCTAGTAAAACCGCCTATACATAAGTGTAGTCGCGGTATCTTTTATTAAACTTACTCACTGTTTTCATCTTAACATCTTTCATTACTTAAAACCTGCGAAGCTCACCAACAATTATGTTGACCTTTTTGAGCATTTCTTTTCAGGTGAACAAGGTAATTGAAGATCTAGGAGTGCTGCCTTTTAGAGGAGACCCTAGGATGCATTTTGTAATTATTATCCTTGTAAAGCTTGAACATGACTTTTTGTATACTTGTTCCCGAGTTGTGGGAATCTACTTTACAGATCAAGCATATTCTTCGATACCTTCGAGGAACTGTTGATTTAGGATTATTTTATTCTAATGATTCAAACGAAGGATTGGTTAGTTATGCAGACGAAGGTTATTTATCAGAACCTCATAAGGCAAGATCTCAATCCGGATACGTATTCCTGAATGGAGGAACTGCAATTTCATGGCGTTCCCAGAAACAAACACTTGTTGCAACATCATCAAATCATGCTGAAATTATTGCACTACATGAAGCTTCTAGAGAATGTATATGGCTAAGATCAATGACACAACTTATACTAACCTCTTGTGGACTAGAGAAAGATAGAAATCCAACTCCAATTTACGAAGATAATGCAGCTTGTATCTCACAAATGAAAGAAGGGTATATCAAAAGTGACAGAACAAAACACATACCACCAAGATTCTTTTCACACACTCAAGATCTTATTAAAGAAAATCAAATTGAAATGAGATATGTCCAATCAAGCAACAATTCAGCAGATATCTTCACAAAGGCACTCCCTACAATAATTTTCAGGAAACACGTTTATGATATTGGTATGCGACATGTACACAAGGGATAATGCCTTACAAATGATAACTTAAGGGGGAGCTATACACTGCACTCTTTTTCCCTTCGCTAAAGCTTTTTCCCACTGGGTTTTTCTTTAGCAAGGTTTTTAACGAGGCAGTATTACAAAGCTAAACTTTGAAGTTTGAAAAGTGTCATTCAAGGGGGAGTATTATGAAATATTATCATAAAAGTGAATGACCACTTTTGTCAAACTTATGGTCTTATGGATGAATCCACTATACCACTTGTCTACCAAATACATTATCTTGTCTAGTAATTGATTGCATTTTGTACTATAAATACCCTCACAATGTGAAAAAGAAATTGCACCTTGTATACACTCTTACATAAGTTATACAAATCTTAACTTCTCTCCTTTCTAAAGTTCTTCAATTATAACTCATAATATTATTGTAATCATAGTTATATTATAACAGTATACAACTAATCATGTTCCTTTATTTATTTTCAACTAAGGCCACCACATGATTACTATTACTATACATATTAAAATTTGTGGCCATGAATTGTTGTTAGTTCCACTTATATTTTGACAGTTAGACAATTTTTAAAGTAATTCTGATTCATACACCGTGTAAAATCTTTAAAATAAGTAAACTATATTTTATAAAAAGGTAAATGGTTATTTACTCCGCAAACTATAGTTTACAGTGACTATAACAGATTTATAAACTGTAGTTTAGAAGGAGGTGTTGTATGTAACATATAACCCTTTTTAAATGTTTTCTTCTTAATTTTTATAAAACTTTAATTTACTCTAAATAAACCGAGATACATTGTTAGCATTTCTTCAATAAATGGGTCAAAACCCTATTGTTTTCAAATATGGTTTTAAACATCCGGAATGTTTTTCTTACAAACAGCATCCTTCAATGCATCGTCAGGTTTGTCGGACATTTATTTTTACCCATTGGAGATGCTCTGATTGGTGAGATGACTTTGAGATATAGATTTATTTTTTAGTATTTTTTTTAAAGATAAATTTCATTCAACCAACAAAAACGCAACAAGCAGTCCTAAAAGCAAGGACCACAGGGCAAAAAACGAAATTACATCAAATTCAAAGGGTAGTTACACCACTTTTTCCAAGCTAAGCCTTTCAATCTAGATCTATGTTGGATCTAAAAAAACGTCAACACTTTTGTATTCTCAAACAGCTCCACTGCTCTCCGCGACTTGTTATTGAAAATCCGGTCATTTCTTTCATTCCATATAGACCACATGGTAGTGTACACTATGCCTTCAATGATTCTTACCACTTCCTTGGACTTTGGTTGTCTAGCAGCTAAAAGAATCAAGTCTTCCATATCGAACAACATACTAGGACTAAGCCTACACCAAGAGTCCACTCTAGCCCATAATTGTGAGGAGTAAATGCATCTTGTGAAATGTGCAGCACCGACTCTTGATCATCATCACACAGAGGGCATAGCATGTTATCAATCGTAATCCCGTGATGAACCAGGTTAACTTTTGTAGGCAGCCTATCCAGCCCTGCACGCCAAACAAGAATTTTACATTTCAACGGAGTCCATTTTATCTTTACCGCATGACCCTTCAAAGTCGAATCGGCTAACACTTTCTTTGCAGTTTTTACATTAAAAACCCCATCCTTGGTTCCTTCCCATTTCCAAACATCATTACCGGTACCCCATTGATGCTCAAAAATCTCCGCTAACAGAGCAAACAGCTCTGCAATCTCTTCGCTCGTATTCGGAGTATAATGCCATTCCCAGGTCATCATTTTAACTCCATTATGAATCTGCACTCTTTCAGCTATCGTTGCCCATTTTCTTTTTTCGAGTCTGAAAAGATTCGGGTATCTTAACCTTAACGGATTATCGCCAAACCACTTATCTCCCCAAAAAGTAATATTTGACCCATTCCCAACACCACCCATAAAATAACTATCTAGATGATGACCATTAGGAAGCTTCTTTTCACCGATTTTAGTAATTTGTTTCCAACACCCGCTACCCGTTGAAGTAGAAGGAAGCATACTCCACACTCTACTCGTGCCGTGGCAGCCAACAATGACCTTCTTCCAAAGACAATTACCTCCGTTTTTGAAGCGCCAAGCCCATTTAAGAAGTAACGCCTCGTTTATGCGTTGCAACTTGCTCACCCCTAAACCACTCTCCTCTTTAGGAGACGTGATAACGTCCTAAGCAACCCAGACAATTTTTTTCTCAACTGATGGACCGGCCCAAAAAAACCTTCTCATGATTACCTCAATGCTCTCAATCACCTTCTTAGGCGCTTTATACATAGAAAAGTAGTAAATAGGTAAGTTCTCGAGTACCGACTTGATAAGGATCAACCTTCCCCCAATCGATAAAGTTTTTGCCTTCCAAGACACAAGTCTAGATTTTATTATATCAATCACATTCGACCAATTTTTTACTCGGTTCATATTAGCACCGACTTTGATCCCCAGATAATCGAAAGGGAATTTTCCTCTCTTACAACCCATAATTTGCATTATATAATCCACTTCTGCGTCCTCCGTACCAACCCCTATTAAGCGCGACTTGTGTAAATGGATGCGGAGACCTGAACATAAATAAAAAACCCGGAGAATGTGTGACAACCCTAAAATTTTTATTATAATATTACGATTACATTTTTGTTATAATTACATTAATATTATGTCTAGTGTGTATATATATGGATTGTATGTATGCATGTTTGCATGTTTGCATGCATGCAAATATATTAGCAAATTTACGTATGCATGTATGTATATATATCAGAAAATCACACATACATGTATATACACCAAACTTTACGTATGCATGCTTACCTGCATATATGTATATAAAAATTTAAGTATGCATGAATGCATATATTGGAGATTCGCGCATGCATGAATATATATATGGAATTTGGTATGCTTGCATACATGTATCAAAATCAAGTATATATGTTTTGCATGAACATATATGTATAATCTATTTATACAAAGCCATGATACATGTTTACAAAAGCCCACTTATGCATATATCTATGAATACATCTATATATATGTATATATATATACATATTAAGAATTAGAACTAAAACAAACATAACTAAAACAAAACCTTAACTAAAAACCTAAAACTAATACCAAACCAAAATACCCCAAACCACCCTCGGTTAATAGCATCAAACCACCACCCGAAACCACCACCCCAAACCATCACCCGAAACCACCCTCCCAAAACCCACGCACCATCAAACCGCCACCACACCACCCTAATAAATGTTACAACCCGCCACCACATCACCCTAGGACACCTCACATTCACACCATAGTTTTCTCCTCTAAACCACCACCATACTATCACCTCCACCCGCCACCTAGACTCTCATCTTGACTAAACAACCTCACATTCACACCATTTGCCACCTCACATTCACACCATAGACACCTTGCTTTCACACCATAGAAACCGCCACCCTTGCATGCCTTGCCTTAGTCACCAACATATCATAATTATCCAATGAATGTGGCAAATCCCAAAGACCCCTCGGTCACCTAAGACACACCTAGATTCACCACCAAATGCCACCTAAACCTATAGAATTACTAAGCACTCCTATGGGTATGACTCACCTAAGCTAGGACCTAAACTATTTGGTGACTCATTAGGGCTATGAACCGACCCATGCACCCTTTAAGGCTCTCGGAACATTTGGACATCCACACACCACAATCAAAAACTAATTCCAACTCTCTTAGTCTCTCGATCTCATCACAAACATCACCATCACCTTTGCTTCTCCCTTCCTCGGCTCTCACACAACAACCAAACCACACCACCCTCATCAATCGTAACCAACATCACCATCATCAACCATAATCATCACCACCCACCACCTTTGTCCCTCACACTCTCTCGGTTCCACACAAAAACAAACAATCACCACACCACCATCGCGCACCATCACCAACACCACCATCAAAGCCGAAGCCAAACACCACCTTAACACCACCTTTGGAAACTATCATCACTAACTAAAATCCTCACCACATTCATAGCCTTTCTTCTTGGTTTTAAAGCAGCCAAACCCCACTCAAAAGGTATAGTTCATTAGTTTTTATATTTTGTTACATATGTGTTATAAAACACATATATAATTAGTTTTGGTATTAAAACACCAACACCAACCTTGGAAGTATTTTAAATTCCTTAATCACAAGTTATAAGTTACCAAAAATTCAGAAAACTTGTGATAAAAGGAATATTTTGATTTACAAAGATTAAATCTTGAAATTATTAAGAAAAATCTAGTAAAATATTAAACAAATGCAATTGTGGGAATAAACATTGAAAAATCTTTATTTATATACTGAAATATTATTCTGAAAATTTTGGCAAAATTATGATAAGTGAAACAATTTATACAAATTATTTTAAATAATGAAAATAGAGAAAATATCAAAAATATAAATAAATTTGGGAAAATTCTAATAAATTCGTAGAATAATCCTTTTGAAGTGTAAAAGTCTCTGAAAATATTTCAGAATTTATTTCTTTATTATAATTAAGATATGAATTTTTATGTATTCTGCAGTAGGAAAATCAGAATAAATACCTAAAGTATATAATAAATTTTGAGAAAATCATGGATATAATATTAAATCTGAATCTACAGAATGTGTAAATCTCATAATTTTGGAGTTATATAACTATTTTTTTGCTAAATATTAAGATTATTGTAAAATTTACAGAATCTGATATACTATAATTAGACCTTGATATATTTATCTAATGTTCTAATCTATATAAGAAACTGTTTGTAAAATTTTGAGAATTTATAAGCTACAGAAGCTATTCTTAATAAATTTTAGGAATATTATAAAAATTACAGAAAATAGTCTGTTGGGAGTTAGATGTTATAAAATTTATGAGATATTAGTAACTGTTGGAATAACATTCTGTAAATATTTGGTAATTTTTGGATAACCGTAGATAATTTTGGTGATTTGTGGAAACTTTGGACTAATTATAAGTGATTATGTGTAATAAACCACTTATTGGGAATTTTGTGGTAATATCATGTGACCATTTTTCAGCTGAACTTTCAGAAATTAGTTAAATCTGAGGTTCTAAAAATTTTAAAGAAAATTATGTTTGATATTGTGAATTATTTTATGGGTTCAAGTTTGGAGATACAGTGAGTTTCATAGCCCCATTTTGATCCTTTTGGTATTCATAAAGTTTTTAGGGGAAAAAGCATACTAATTGGTTTGATGTACTATTTTTGAAAATATTTTGATACTTACTGTCATTTGTGATACATCCATTAATTCGAATGAGGAACCGTTCGATAATATTAGTAGCGCTACTTAGGAGAATATTTGCACCAACAGGATGAGTGTTCCTGCTATTTTCCTGCACCTAACCGAATGAGGGTTGAGATGTAATATTATCTAAGTTTGTGAATTAGTTCGTGACAGTATGATTATGTTGTGAGCAGTTTTGGTTGTAATTGGTGCATCAACAAAATATTTTGTTTGGATATAAACCTATGTTCTCACCAACGTTTTGTTGACTGGTTTAAGTATGCTTTTTCAGGAGACAATGAGTAACTCTTTTGACTTTAGCTTTGAAGTACATAATGGTTGGGGAGAAGTGGTCGGAAGGGTATGTGTCACGTTAACCGTCAACATCGTTGACGGTAGTGTGTACGTTGACGCACACTTCCACCGGTTTTAAAGACATGCTGTAGTCCAGTTGTAGAAAAATTACATCTAATTTTGAAAACTATGTACAAGATGTAATTCCAAATATTATAAATAAAAGCCTGTCTTATGTTGTGATTTTATGTATGTATATTTATTGTGTTTACTTCACTATAATTAATGCACTCTGATAAAGCAAGTCACACCTGAACCATATTTCACGCTTCCGCCGGGATGTGACAGAATGCGAGCCGCATTTTCTAAGTTTTCACGTGACCAATTCCCCAAAATGAGGGCATCATCCGCAAAAAATGAATGTGTGATATCGGCTTCAACATCTGTAAAATTGATTCCCACAAATTCCCCAACCTCTTTAGCTTTATTCAAAACCCATGATAATGCCTCCATGACAATTAAAAATAAAAAAGGCGAGAGTGGGTCTCCTTGACGCAGGCCTTTTTCACAATTAAATTTGAAAGTCGGCGAACCATTTACGAGGACCGCCGAACAAGCTGAAACAAGGATACCTCGAACCCAATTACACCAAAGTGTAGGAAATCCCATTTGAGACATTATAGAAATAAAAAAAATCCCAATTGACATTATCATAAGCCTTTTCAAAATCGATTTGCAGCAAAAAAGCCTTCTTTTTTTTCTTTTTTAACCAATCGGTCAATTCATTAATAACTAAAGGCCCGTCAAGAATGAACCGGTCTTTCAAAAAAGCCGACTGTTGTTCTGAAATAACGCTTCCCAATACTTTCTTGAGACGATTAGCCAAGATTTTAGAAATAATCTTACTAATCATCCCAATAAGAGTAATTGGTCTGTAATCCTTGAGGGCTAGGGGCGTTTTTATCTTCGGAATCAAGGTGATAAAAGACGAACCACAACCATTATTAATAATACCTGATCCGTGAAATTCAGCCATGATTCTGAAAAAATCATCCTCCAAGTAATTCCAGAAACGCTTGACAAACCGAAAATTAAACCCATCCGGGCCTGGCGCCTCATTCGACCCGCACTCGAACACTGCATCTTTGATTTCCTGTCTCGAAAATCGACAATCAGAGAGTTACAATCATGATCGTTTAACTGCTTGATACCTGAACACAATAAAACCGGCCGGTCCTTATAATGCTCTTTGAAATGACTTCGAAAAAAGCAAAGAACCTCTTTTTTAACTAGCCCAGGCTTAGAAACCCATACCCCATTCACCTCCAAGCCCGGGATCGCATTTCGCGCATTTCTGCCATTAACAACATTATTGAAAAAGGAAGAGTTTTCATCCCCAAGCGCTGCCCATTTGATTCGAGACTTCTGTTTTATATCACGGGATCGAAAATACTCAATTTCTTCTAATGTTTTCTTGCATTCTGTCCATACCCAAAGTTCCAGCTCATCCAAGTCTTTTTGTTCCATCATAATTTCCAAATCATCTTTCTCAGTACGAATGCGCAATTCGGATTCCTCCTCCTTTTGCTTCACTTGAATAAACCAAGCCTTTAATTTGCTTCGAAGTCTTTGCAGCTTGTAAGTAAGACCAACATCCGCTGAAACATAATGATTAACTTCTTCTAAAATCGCTTTAATAATACCAATACAGCCCGGTCTGTCAGCCCAAGAGTCAAACCATCGAAACAGCTTTTTACCATACTTTGAATCCACCAAAGAGAGTACCAGCGGAGAGTGATCGGGACGATCTCTATGTAATGCTCTAACCCACATGTTCGGCCATTTATTGAAGACATGATTGCATACCAAGACCCGATCAATTCTGCTCAACTTGCATTCACCGCCTCTATAAGTCATAAAGGTGTATTTCATACCTTTTAGATTGTATTCACGAAGACCTGTCATGTCAATGAAATCATTGTTGGATCTAATATGCCCAAGACACATACAAGATTGATGTGGTTAGTACGTTATGATCCAAGTCAGGTCATACCCAATAACAAGCCAAACAAACACCAATAAATATTTATTTGTTGATGAGATCATACAAATATATATTGACATCATTTAGAAAATAGGTTTTCTAGAACTTTGCTTTTGTAAAAGAACAACATTACGTGGATAATTTGTTCATGAGAGATTGTTTGTTTCATTATTTGAATTGGTTAAATAATAGCAAATAAAGTGTGTTATTGTTATAAAATTAAAATAGGTTTTAATTTTATAAAAATCAAGGGCTAAGAGTGTAACATTGTTTTATAAAAATGAAATGGGGGGAAACCCATTTTAAATGGGCACTTCGGCCGCCCAAAGGCCTTTGAGAACCCAACTTTGTCTTGTTTCTTGCAAGACATAACTCACTACAACACTCTTCCATGATTCTCCCTAACACTCTCTATAATACTTCATATATATATATATATATATATATATATATATATATATATATATATATATATATATATATATATATATATATATATATATATATATATATATATATATATATATATATATAGTAAATAAATAAATAGTAATTAGTCAAAAAAAATTAAAGAATTAAAAGGTTCAATGTTACCATGAAAGGGAAATATATATATATATATATATATATATATATATATATATATATATATATATATATATATAAATATCATCAAATTGAGTTGCAAATGGATTACAGCTTTCAAATCCACCTGCACCATTATGAATATTTTCTTATTTGTTTTTCTTGTGAACCACTGACTTCAACCCATATCCCAATAATTGGTTAAAAAAAACATGATTGCATATTTTTTGCAACAAATCGTGCATATAATGCGAATGATAATTCCCTATTAATCAAGTGTCCTCTAGCTGATAAACACCTTCAAAACCTCCAACTCCCACACGATACCTAAAGTCGCACAACAGACAATCTTGACCGGTTTTCGATCTGTTCTAGAAGCTACCAGCATTCGTGATCTAAAGGAGCATTTGAGACACCGCCAGTGATCGAAACTCACCGTTTTGACCCCTACTCAGTCCACGGTTCAAAATAGAGTAAAGCTCCGACTAGATTGGTTCTTTAATTGGTTGTTAAGGAGCATCAGGCACTAAGCGATCGTCTGAATAGTTACGATTCTTGTTCAACTCTTGTTCCACGACATCGTTCGGTCACATAATCGACTACTATCGCTCCTTCCGGGGCGTTCTCTTGATTTTTAAGGTAATAATTCCGTCCCTTAGTTAGAACCGAGAGCTAATTTTGAGATTTCTTTTTATAGGATGTCATTAAGCGTTGAATTTTCTGACGACTAACTTGGTTATTGTTTAAGATTGGATTATTTAGATGTTAACATAGCTAAAGATATAAAAAGGTAGTAAGCTATGTTGGTCTCGATCCATTCTGTTGTTTATGAAGATTCATGCATTTGAGGTTGGAATGGGCTAGCTTCAAGGCTTATGTACAGCCACACATGCATGAACTAAATGTAGAAAACATTCTGTTAAAAACATGGTTAATAACTACCCAAAGTAGTTTAATAGTCTTGATATTCTAATAAACATAAATGATGATTGAATGATAAATAGTTGAAATATATATATGGGATCAACTGAACAATACGAATGGATTTTTTTAGTTGTTAGCCATGGAATTTTAAAACAGTAAATAGGACGATACGAACCAAATTAATATGTTTGGTTGATGCCCACGTATACATAATTGGTTTTGCTTAAATCTAGAACTTGTAACATAAATTGCTTTATTAACGGTGTGCTTGTCATGTATAACTTATAATATGATTATATTTCAAGAGATTTAAAATTGAAATTGAAGATAATAATTAAATGAGTTTGGTTTTGATAATTAAATTACAACATGGTCGCCAGAAAATCAACGAACTAGCAAGTTGAATATTGTAAGTGAACCTAATTCAGACTCCTAATTAAATTATACTTCTAGTACCAGTTAGGAGTAATTATATATAAAAAAATGAATTTACTACTACTTGGCTGTGTTGTACTAAATTAATGTACGGATTCCTGACTCTTGTCTCATATTTGATTTCCGTTCATCTCTAGTCTTGATTCCCGTCATACGTGGCTAATGTATTTTGTTTATTCTGTTATAAATAGCTAGACTACTTTATATTTCTGAAATTTGTTACCCGAGCTCTCCCTATCTTGGGGGTGACCAGGAGGCGTTATTGCGGCATCAATAACGTGGCACCAACCGTGACGGTGAGCTGAGATCACGGCGTCTCTAAAAGAGGACTCTGAATATATATTGGCTGTTCTGTTATTTTTATTATTTCCTCAAAGGCGTATGGATCGATCCTAGGTTAGTCCTGTATTTCCTGATGGATGGTTACACACCACTCCATTTAGGACTCTGGTGAATGGTTTGTATGTCTGCCCATACTCCATTTCACATTGGTTCACGGGCTAGCTACTGGTGTTCCCTCTGTTCAGTTATTATATGCTATGATTATTAGCTCGGGTTATGTTCAATCTGATATATATTTTATGCCGTTATATTCTCTGATTATCAGCATGTCTGTTTATTTTTGTTATCTGCTATTCCGTCCACTGAGCGTTATGCTCAGGCGTGCTTTTGTTTTCATGCAAGTCAGGTCTGCAGGGTCATCCGAGAGGGGAGTGAAGAGTGGAAATCTGGATAAATAAGACTGATATTTATTTATTTAAATTGATGTAATCGACCCTTCTATTAGGTTTTAGACTACTGTTTTATTTTTGGAATTTGGACTTGTAATCGTTTTTAATAATGGGATTGTGTTTTGGATTTTGATTACCGTGATAGTGACACATCAGCTTTGTCGGGTTGGGATGTTACAGTTGTGGTATCAGAGCCCAGGCTCTTTCCTGTAGAAACTTAAAATTTTAAAACTAAAAATGTGAGGTAATGGGTAGACATGGGGTTTAAGTTATAATCTTTCGCTTAATCTGTACCTATCTGCTTATGCGTAAATTTTGGTTTTCAGTTATCATGGCTCCAAATAGATGCACGAACAACCGAAATGTTGGGAATAACTCTTCATCTGATACTCCTCTTGAAACTCTCGTTGCTAATGCCGTAAACGCAGCTATTTCTGGAATACTCCCTAATTTGATGACTCAGATTGCTCAAACAGTCATCCAGCAGATGCAACAGGAGAATTTGGGTGGAAACAACATAGGACCTCCACCCGGTGGAAATAACTCAGGGACACCTCCTGGCGGAAACAACACAGGACCACCTCCCAGTGGAAATGCAACACCACCTGTGGCTGAGATTCATGTTTGGCTTGAGTGCTTTATGAAGCAAAGACCAAGATCTTTTAGTGATGCTGCTACACCGATGGATGCTCGGAACTGGATAGCCCATGTGGAAAAGATTTTCGAGGTGCTAGGAGTCGGTGATGTATTTAAAACTAGGTTGGCTTCTTACAAACTGAAGGATGATGCTCTAGTTTGGTGGAAAGGGGTCAAACTTGCACATGGTGGGGAGAGTTATGCTGCTACCCTTCCTTGGGCTGACTTCCGCACTATATTCTTCCGAAAGTATTTCTCTGAAGTGGAACGAAATGAGTATGCACAGGAATATGCATCTATATAGAAACGAGATAATGAACCTTGGCAAGAATTCATGGCTAGATTATGTAGGCTGGCTAGTTTTCTGGGAGAAACTGCAGGTAGCCCAGTGGTCCAAGCAGAAAAGTTGAAATGGATTGTTCATGAGAGAACTCGAAGATGGATAGTGACCCAGAAGTTTAACAACATCAATGAAGTAGCCGATGCTATGAAGACACTTGACATGGAGAACAAGAAGAGGTTGGCTAAAGCTGAGGAGAGTCGTAAGAGAAATCGTAAAGGAAACCATACCGCACCTTCTGGGCAATCTTCAAACGAGAAACACAATACAGGTGATCATAAAGCCAAATTCAACAAAAATAATAACCGCCAAGGAAATCAATGGAAACAAAAACAGCAAAATCCTAAACCTGCCGAGAACCAAGGTCAAGAGCAAGCCCCGATATGCACTACATGTGGGAAACGTCATTTTGGTATTTGTCATCGAGCTTCAGGAGCCTGTTTCAGATGTGGAAAGACCGGCCATTTACTGAAAGACTGTCCATATCCTGATAATAAAGGAAAAGCTGGAAATAATGCTAAACAACCTACTAATGGCGGATGAGTGTTTGCATTGAACGCAAAGGATGCAGAAAACACACCAGGTATGACTCTTGATACTTCACACATATGTGAACCTGTCGTATCTGAATAACCTAAGATTCTTACAATTCAAATTATGCTTTTTATCTACTTACTAAGTGTATCATGACATCATAAATTCTTTAGGTACTGTTTCTGGTACTCTCATGTTAGGCACTCGTGATGTTCAAGTCTTATTCGATACCGGAGCAACATACTCCATAGTTTCTCTATCTTTTCTTAAGCATATAATGATGAGCCCAACATTATTATAAAATACTTTGAATATTATGACTCCTATGGGAAACTCTATTACAATCTCTCATGTGTATGAGGATTGTCCGATCCAAGTTGAATCGCACATTCTTACAGTGGATCTGTTGCCCATGCAAATGGAAGATTTTGATGTTATCTTGGGAATGGACTGGTTAACTCGGCATCATGTCACAATTGAGTGTTAGACTCGTCGCATTATGTTTGGAGATCCCCATCATCCTGAACTCATTTATCAAGGGACTAAACCTCGAAAAACTCTTCAAATAATTTCAGCACTTAAGGCTCGCAAATCCCTACTGCACGGCTGCGCAGGATTCCTTGCCTCAGTAAAAATTGTATCTTCTGAGGAGCCTAATATTTCTGATTATCCGATTGTTTACGACTTTCCGGATGTTTTTCCTAAAGAGTTACCGGGACTTCCACCGGATCGCAAGGTGGAATTCACTATTGATCTTATTCCCGGTGTTGAGCCGATTTCGAAAGCTCCATACCGTATGGCACCACTTGAACTCAAGGAACTAAAGGAGCAACTATAGGAGTTATTGGATCTTGGATTTATTAGACCAAATTGGATCTTGGATTTATTAGACCAAGTGTCTCGCCTTGGGGCGCACCGGTTTTGTTTGTAAAGAAAAAAATGGAACTATGAGGCTTTGTATTGACTACCGGGAATTAAATAAGATCACTCTTTGAAATCGTTACCCTCTACCTTGTATCGATGACTTATTTGATCAACTTCAGGGCGTGAAGTGTTTCTCTAAAATTGATTTGAGGTCTGGGTATCATCAGTTGAAGATTAAAGATTCTGACGTCCCGAAATCAGCTTTTCGTACGCGATATGGTCACTATGAATTCTTGGTTATGCCGTTCGGGTTAACGAATGCCCCAGCTGTTTTCATGGACCTAATGAACCGAGTTTTCCCTGACTATCTGGAAAAGTTTGTCATCGTTTTTATAGATGACATTCTTATCTATTCTAAGAGTAAGGAGGAACATGAAGACCATCTTCGTATCGTGCTTGAAACTTTACGTAAAAAGAAGCTTTATGCTAAGTTTTCAAAGTGTGAATTCTGGTTGAGTCAAGTAGCCTTTCTGGGTCATGTGGTCTCTGCAGATGGTATTATGATGGATCCAGCGAAGATAGAGGCAATCACTGAATGGCTGAGACCTACTTCAGCCACAGAAGTCCGGAGTTTTCTTGGTCTTGCTGGTTACTATCATAGATTTGTCGAAGGGTTCTCTGTTATTGCTTTTCCCCTTGCGCAACTTCTAAAGAAAGGGGTTAAGTACTCTTGGAATGATGAGCGGGAGAAAAGTTTCGAATAGCTTAAGAAAAGATTGGTGTCAGCCCCGATCCTTACACTGCTATCGGGTACGGGTGGATACCAGATTTACAGTGATGGCTCAAAGAAAGGGCTTGGATGTGTGTTGATGCAACACGGAAAGGTCATTGCTTATGCTTCACGACAGTTGAAACCTTATGAGGTTAATTACCCTACGTATGACCTTGAGCTTGCTGCTGTTATCTTTGCGTTAAAGATCTGGCGCCACTATCTTTATGGGGAGACTTGTGATATCTTTACCGATCATAAGAGTTTGAAGTATATCTTCACTCAAAAGGAATTAAACATGAGACAAAGGAGATGGTTAGAGCTGTTGAAAGATTATGATGCCAACATTCAGTATCATCCAGGAAAGGCTAATGTGGTAGCTGATGCTCTTAGCCGTAAGAGTTCAGGGATGGTAGCCTCACTCCAGTTACAGCCTCAGATTATTACTGATCTTGATAAACTTGGTATTTGTCTACAGATTGGTAAGAATGATGGATATCTCGCCAGACTTCAGATTGAGTCAGACCTAGTATCTCGAATTAAGGATGCACAGAAAGACGATGGTGAACTTTGGGCAATTGTACAGAATTTGGATGATGGCAAACAGTCAGAATGTAAAGTAGATGAGCATGGAGTAATTTGGTGTGGTAAACGTTTATGTGTGCCTAATGATTCTTCTCTTCGAGAATCGTTATTAACTGAGGCACATAGCTCTCCATTCTCTATCCATCCTGGATCTACTAAGATGTATGGTGATCTCCGTCAAAATTTCTGGTGGAATGGTATGAAAGAGGATGTGGCTAGATTTGTCAGCAAATGTCTTACTTGTCAATAAGTTAAAATTGAGCATCAGAGAGCTAGTGGGCTGCTTCAGCCACTACCTATTCCAGTATGGAAATGGGATGATATTTCCATAGATTTTGTAACCGGGTTACCAAAAACATTCAAGAAGAATGATGCGATATGGGTTGTGGTAGACAGATTGTCAAAGTCAGTTCATTTTTTACCTAGGGATTCTCAGTTAGCAAACTATCTGAAGTGTTTACGCGAGAGATTATCAGACTTCATGGCACTCCAGTCTCTATTGTTTCTGATTGAGACCCGAGATTCACTTCTCGTTTTTGGAAGGGCTTATAAGCCGCGTGGGGTACTAAGTTGAGGTTTAGC
Organism: Flaveria linearis; assembly: GCA_024085815.1. NCBI lineage: Eukaryota > Viridiplantae > Streptophyta > Magnoliopsida > Asterales > Asteraceae > Flaveria > Flaveria linearis. The sequence continues at coordinate 37,501,630 of CM044005.1, read as the reverse complement.
ACAGCGTTTCACCCTCAGACAGACGGCCAGTCAGAACGTACTATTCAGACCCTCGAGGACATGCTTCGAGCATGTGCCCTAGAGTGGACTGGGAATTGGGATGAATATTTATGTTTGGTCGAGTTTGCCTAAAATAATAGTTGGCAAGCTAGCATTGATATGGCACCCTTTGAGTTATTATATGGTCGTAAATGTAGAGCGCCTATATGTTGGGAAGAGGTCGGTAAAAAGATAATTGAAGGACTTGAGTTAGTACAAATTACCAATGAGAAAGTTGCTATTCCTAGAGAAAAGTTAAAGGAGGCCCAAAGTAGACAGAAAAGTTATACAGATCGACACCGTCGACCTTTGGAGTTTAAGGTCGGTAACAAAGTATTCCTGAAGTTTCGCCTTGCAAAGGCGTACGGCTTTTTGGTCTTAAAGGGAAACTTAGTCCACGATTTATCGGACCATTTGAAATTCTAGAAAGAGTTGGTGAGGTCTCGTATCGTTTGGCACTACCACCTCAGTTGTCACATGTGCATGACGTCTTTCACGTATCTCTTCTAAGGGGGTACAATTATCATCCGATTCATGTTGTGAACTATTCGCTTCATCTGATTCATGAAGACTTATCATTCGAGGAAGAACCAGAAGCTATTCTTGATCGGCAGGAGCGCACTATACGTAAGAAAACTATTCCTTTCGTAAAGGTGCTATGGAAGAATCATTCTGAACGTGAATCCACATGGGAAACGGAAGAGACGATTCGTTCTCAATACCCTAATTTATTTACGTCCTAGTATTTTGTATTCGATATTTCTACATTTGACAAGTTCCGGATCTAAGTTCTGAGAATTTTAGTTATTCGTTACAATAATCAGTTATCTATTAGTTAATGATTATAATTATCGTGTGGTTTTATTGATATATTAGTTGAATTTATCGATTAAGTATTTCAGTCATGTTTTTATCATTTCGTAATTTAAGTGTACGATGATTAATTAATTTAAATTTATAAAGCATGAAGTTTTGTTCTAAATTCCTTCCCTTATGTTCGTACCTAGAAATTTCGAGGTCGAAATTTTTTAAGGGAGAGAGAATTATAATACCTCATATATATATATATATATATATATATATATATATATATATATATATATATTATATATATATATATATATATGTATATAGTAAAGGGAGAGAGAATTATAATACCTCATATATATATATATATATATATATATATATATATGTATATAGTAAATAAATAAATTAGTAATTAGTCAAAAAAATTAAAGAATTAAAAAGGTTCAATGTTACGCATGAAAGGGAAATATATATATATATATATATATATATATATATATATATATATATATATATATATATATATATATATATATATATCAAATTGAGTTGCAAATGGATTACAACTTTCAAACCCACCTGCACCATTACGAATATTTTCTTATTTGTTTTTCTTGTGAACCGCTGACTTCAACCCATATCCCAATAATGGTTTAAAAAAACATGATTGCATATTTTCTGCAACAAATCGTGAGTATAATGCGAATGATAATTCCCTATTAATCAAGTGTCCTCTTGCTGATAAACACCTTCAAAACCTCCAACTCCCACACGATACCTAAGTCGCACAGCAGACAATCTTGACCGGTTTCCGATCTGTTCTAGAAGCTACCAGCGTTCGTTATCTAAAGGAGCGTTTGAGACACCGCCAGTGATCGAAACTCACCGTTTTGACCCTACTCAGTCCACGGTTCCAAATAGAGTAAAGCTCCAACTAGATTGGTTCTTTAATTGGTTGTTAAGGAGCATCAGGCACTAAGCGATCGTCTGAATAGTTACGATTCTTGTTCAACTCTTGTTCCGCGACATCGTTCGGTCACATAATCGACTACTATCGCTCCTTCCGGGGCGTTCTCTTGATTTTTAAGGTAATAATTCCGTCCCTTAGTTAGAACCGAGAGCTAATTTTGAGATTTCTTTTTATAGGATGTCATTAAGCGTTGAATTTTCTGACGACTAACTTGGTTATTGTTTAAGATTGGATTATTTAGATGTTAACATAGCTAAAGATATAAAAAGGTAGTAAGCTATGTTGGTCTCGATCCATTCTGTAGTTTATGAAGATTCATGCATTTGAGGTTGGAATGGGCTATCTTCAAGGCTTGTGTACAGCCACACATGCATGAATTAAATGTAGAAAACATTCTGTTAAAAACATGGTTAATAACTACCCAAAGTAGTTTAATAGTCTTGATATTCTAATAACATAAATGATGATTGAATGATAAATAGTTGAAATATATATATGGGATCAACTGAACAATACGAATGGATTTTTTTAGTTGTTAGCCATGGAGTTTTAAAACAGTAAATAGGACGATACGAACCAAATTAATATGTTTGGTTGATGCCCACGTATACATACTTGGTTTTGCTTAAATCTAGAACTTGTAACATAAATTGCTTTATTAACGGTGTGCTTGTCATGTATAACTTATAATATGATTATATTTCAAGAGATTTAAAATTGAAATTGAAGATAATAATTAAATGAGTTTGGTTTTGATAATTAAATTACAACATGGTCGCCGGAAACCAACGAACTAGCAAGTTGAATATTGTAAGTGAACCTAATTCAGACTCCTAATTAAATTATACTTCTCGTACCAGTTAGGAGTAATTATATATAAAAAAAGGAATTTACTACTACTTGGTTGTGTTGTACTAAATTAAGGTACGGATTCCTGATTCTTGTCTCATATTTGATTCCTGTTCATCTCTAGTCTTGATTCCCATCATACGTGGCTAATGTATTTTGTTTATTCTGTTATAAGTAGCTAGACTACTTTATATTTCTGAAATTTGTTACCCGAGCTCTCCCTATCTTGGGGGTGACCAGGAGGCCTTATTACGGCATCAATAACGTGGCACCAACCGTGATGGTGAGCTGAGATCACGGCGTCTCTAAAGGAGGACTCTGAATATATATTGGCCGTTCTGTTATTTTTATTATTTCCTCAGAGGCGTATGGATCGATCCTAGGTTAGTCCTGTATTTCCTGATGGATGGTTACACACCACTCCATTTAGGACTCTGGTGAATTGTTTGTATGTCTGCCCATACTCCATTTCACATTGGTTTACGGGCTAGCTACCTGTGTTTCCTCTGTTCAGTTATTATATGCTATGATTATTAGCTCGGGTTATGTTCAATCTGATATATATTTTATGCCGTTATATTCTCTGATTATCAGCATGTCTGTTTATTTTTGTTATCTGCTATTCCGTTCACTGAGCGTTATGCTCAGGCGTGCTTTTGTTTTCATGCACGTCAGGTCTGCAGGGTCATCCGGGAGGGGTGAAGAGTGGAAATCTGAATAAAGAAGACTGATATTTATTTATTTAAATTGATGTAATCGACCCTTCTATTAGGTTTTAGACTACTGTTTTATTTTTGAAATTTGGATTTGTAATCGTTTTTAATAATGGGATTGTGTTTTGGATTTTGATTACCGTGATAGTGACACGTCAGCCTTGTCGGGTTGGGGTGTAACACTCTCTCTCACACACACATGCAAAACCCTCTCAACCTTGGCTGAAAATTCGAATTTTAGAAGCAAAAATAGGGCTGAAATTTTCGGTTTTGGAGGAGCAAGTAGAAGAGGTTTCTTTGGTGTTGCATCCTAACAAGCAAGGTGTTTGAAGAGCTTGTGGGTATCACGGTTTTGAGGTCTTCTCCTTTGAAGGCTAGCCACTCAAAACATCATCATCTTCATCTCTTCCCTACCAAAACATCTTGTTCTTGAAGGCTAGCCACTCAAAACATCATCATATTCATATATATATAATGATCCTTGTTCTTGGTTTTAGTTTTTGGTTTAAAATGATCAAAATTTCAGATTGTTAACCATATGTTTAACCTTATATCCGCTGCGTTTTATAGTTTAAATGGTAAACTAGCTTTGATAAACATGGCTAAAACCCAACAATGGCATCTAGAGCCGGTTATACGGAATGCATGCTTCATTTGTCCTTGAAAAATTCGTTTCATGGGACTTTAAAACCTTTTAGGGGCTGCTATGTTCATGTATATGAATCCCCAAACTTTCAAAGTTATATCACACATGCTTGTGATTAAACTTTGAAAGACATGTATGTTAAATTGTTTGTTTGTTTAGACAAAATAAAGCCCGAAATTTCAGTTTGTGTTGGCTGAAATTTTGAAGTTTTTAGTGGGGATTCATTGTTGTTTTGGATGATATGATCATTATTCATTATGATGCATAACCTAGCCCTTGACCTTGTGTTATTTGGATGATTGTAATGGTTCTATTTATTCATTCAATTGGGTTGTATAATCATTTATTTGTGCTTTGTTTAAAGTGTGATTTATTTATTATTGGGATGTAATAAATAGATTAGGTACTTTTCATTTTACTAGAAATCTTGTATTAGGATATAATATCTTGTAATATGAAGATGTACGCGTTTGAAGCACAAAGGGAAAACACAAGAAACATGGAGCATTTGGATGCGGTTTCAAGTGGGAGGTTTATGCACTAATATTTGGTTGATTCATGGTTGTATGGTTATGGTATTGTGGTTGATTGCTTATTTATGATGTTTGCTTAACAATCCTTTCAATGATCATAACAAACTATCTAAATGGTCATTAATCATTAAAAGGTAATAAAAGGTTATTAATATTGTTTAATGATTTTAAAGATTAAAAGGGTTTTAATCAATGTAGCATAGGGTATCTTGTATTTGAAAACATGCAAATATGAATACATAGATTTTTCTAAACTAGAAATATAAAATCTCTAAATATTTTAAAAAATAAGATCAATACCGTCCTTTTACACAACACTTGAGTCACTCCGGACTCTTGATGGGATAAAGGTCACCTAACCATTTTGAGGGAACTTGTGACTTGAAGTGAGAAGGCCATATTCGTGGGATAAAGGTCACCTAACCGCTTATTTTGGCAAACTCACACGTGTGTGTAAGTAGGGTATCTTGATTTTCAAACCATGTCAAATGTATCACCTACGATGTGGTTTCCAAATGGTGTTGATGGGATTAAAATGCTGACTTTACATATGATGTTTCAAGTCGATCCCATACCTCTAGAAGTTGCAAATGGTTGCAACCGTCAATCGTTGACCACCTTATTAATTTAAATCGTGAGATAAATGTCACTTAACCATTATTTAAATGTAATGTTGGGTTCTAGATTTTAATATGAAAATGACCTTAAAAGGTATTAATTATTAAAATAACAATATCGAAAATACTAAAATTGATCTTTGTTAAATTTTGTAGATGGCCACCAATAATAATGATAATCATGATAATTCATCCACGTCCGCCCAATCTTTACGAGCGATTCTCCAAAAGGAACTTCTAAATCATAACAATTTTATCGATTGGTAACGAAACTTGAGAATCATTCTCAAGCAAGAGAAACGATCATATGTTTTAGACGACCCTATCCCCGATCAACCTAGTGAGGATGATGAGGAGGCCTATAACGATTGGATGAAGTGCACTGAGGACTCCGTCCAAGTGTCTTGCCTTATGTTGGCAAGCATGACTCCGAATCTCCAGAAGGAGTATGAACATCACGGAGCTTATGACATGATAACCCAACTGAAGGAAACGTTCCAACAGCAAGCGAGGGTTGAGCGCTTCGAAACGGTTCGAGCACTCCATGCATGTCGTATGGACGGCAACCAATCGGTATCATCTTATGTACTTAAGATGAAAAGTCACATTGACCGCCTCGAAAGGCTAAATTGTCCCGTCTCGAAGGAATTGGCCACGGATTTGATCCTCAATGGCCTTACCAAAAGTTTGAGACGTTCGTGTTGAACTACAATATGAATGCTTGGGACAAAAGCGTTGGTGAGCTTCACTCTATGCTCAAAACGGCCGAGGCGGCCATGGGTAAAAGGGTTTTACCTGTTCTCACCGTCAATGAAGGTGGGAACAAGAAAAGGCCTCATCCCGCACCCAAGGCAAGAGTTGCCAAGGGTAAGGGACCCGTATGGGGAAAAGGGAAAGGGGTGGCAAGGGTGCCACCCAAAGCACAGGAGAAGAAGCAAAAGGTTACTTCCAATGACCCATGCTTCAAGTGTGGGGAGATTGGAAATTAGGCAAGAAATTGTCCTGTCCATCTCCAAGAGTTGAAAGCAAAGAGGGATGCCGGGCAGACCTCAGGTACCATATACATGATCCATATTGATTTAAACTTAGTATCCTCTAACACATGGGTATTAGATACCGGATGTGGAACTCACATTTGCAATTTGTTGCAGGGGTTCAAAAGAAGTAGCAACTTCAACAAAGGGGATGTTAGCCTCTACATGGGCAATGGGGCTAAAGTTCAAGTTGAAGCCCGTGGTGACTACATCTTGAAACTTCCAAATGGTTTGGAAGTAATTTTGTACAATGTTTTGTATGCTCCTAGTTTGACTAGGAACATTATTTATGTAGCCCTATTAGAACATTTTGGATACGTATTATCATTTATTGGAAATGAAATCCATGTTACTTTGAATGACATGTTTTACTTTAAAGCTATTCCCATCAATGGTATCAATGAATTGGTTCGTGAAAATACATTGAATGATAGCTTATTGTACCAAACTAGTACCAAGAAACTCAAATCGGATTTGAGTGACACTTACCTTTGGTATTGCCATCTTGGTCATATAAACAAGAAAAGAATACAAACACTACAAAAGAACGGTCTTTTAAAAACAAGTGAATGTGATTCATTTGATGTATGTGAGTCATTTGATGTATGTGAGTCTTGTTTACAAGGTAAAATGACCAAGGCACCTTTTAGTGGCAAAGCCGAAAGGGCAAAGGATTTATTAGGTATCATACATTCGGATGTATGTGGTTCTTTTAAACCTATGACAAGGTACAATGAAAGATACTTCATTACCTTTACTGACGACTATAGTCGATATGGGTATGTGTACTTGTTAAGACACAAAGATGAAGCTTTTGAAATGTTCAAGATCTTTCAAAATGAAGTACAAAATCAACTCAATAAGAAAATAAAAATTCTCTGCACCGATAGAGGAGGTGAATACCTAAGTGATGCTTTTAGAGATCATCTTAGAAGTTGTGGTATTGTCTCACAACTATCTCCACCTGGAACACCACAACATAATGGTGTGTCCGAGCGGAGAAATCGAACTCTATTGGATATGGTTCGATCTATGATGACTAGAAGCTCACCGCCTCTATTATTTTGGGGTTTCGCTTTGCTCTCAGCGGCCCGTATTTGAATATGGCCCCAACCAAGAAAGTGGAAACGACACCTTTTAAATATGACATGGAAGGGTTCCATCGCTTTCAAGCGTGGAGATATTTGATGTGGACTAAATTATGTATAAAATATATAAATATTTAACAGTTTTAAGTAGCTTTCGGTTGCATTCTAATACATATTATTCGTATTTTGTTAATATTCTTTTTCTGAAAGTTTTATAATATTATGAGTGAAAATATTGCATTATGATGGAAGTTGAAAGTGACAAGTGATTAAAATCGTTTATCTAAATTAAAATTAAATAAAAAAAGCAAAATAAATAAGATGTTAAAAAGTTAGGCACAAATCAACGTGAATTGAATTCGAAAGAAAATATAATGATAAATTTTATAATTGTAATATGGATTTACTATGTATTTCATGCAGGCCCATTTGAATATATTAAAAGTTGAAAGTCTCTATGTTAATTGTGAGATTTTAATGTGCAGACAACAACTTCAATATGTCAAATTATGAAGACTTAGAAATCATGGTGGGCTCACGTGGACTTCAACTAACAAAAACCAAAAAATATATATCTAGATCTCTATTGGGCTACAATAATTGAAGGCCATAAAGGTTATGGGTCAGAGGGGCACACAATTAATGGATACAACATTAGGTTAGAAAAAGAGGAGGCGTCGGAAGTAAAAAAAAGAAAAGAAGCAAAAAGAAGAGACGAACTACGACAGTATTCGAAAAGAAAGAAGAAAGAATTTTAGTTTCATTGAACTTGGGTTTGGAATACAATTAGAGGGCAATCTTGGAGCAAAGAGCAAGATCGGGAATCAAGGATTGACATATTCAAGCATTGAAGATCGTTCGGTTTCACTTTGTTCTTGATTATTTTCTTTGTTTCCTCAATTCTTTTGCTTATGTTTCTCAAGTTTAAAACTTTATTATTGTTCTTGATGTTTTTAAACGTCATGAGTAACTAATTTTCTTTAGTACTACCTAGGTTGGGTTGAACACTATTCATGTTTTGATTACATATTTGGTTTTGACTTCGTATATTTGTTTATTAATCTTAGAACTTGATTATTGTCTCAATTAAATATGAAACCGTGTATTGTTTTTATACTTAAATGTTATTGCCATGCTTGTGTATGTTTTATCTAGATTGATTGTGTGACATCTATGTTAGGCTTGCACGTTAAAATTAATTACTTAGTTTTTTAATTTTAAACTTTGATTAGAGATAATCATAGGAGTATTGGTTGTGATTTGATAGTATTTTTTTTAATGTGCTACCTTATTTAAAACCTAGGGGTGATAGATATTGCTTAAAACCTCCTACCCATTGCTTGTTAGGTTTAGATTTCACGAGAGCGTGTTTTGCCTTTCATTCGTGGTGTTAGTGTCTTAGGGTATTTAGATGGATTTCATTAAGTTGTCCTTCATCTTAGGGTTAGAAAATATAATCTTAAAGATAATGTGGTAGAAAACCTAGGGGTGATCTTCCATTAGACGTTTTAATAAACCTATCTAGTGCATTACACGTGTCTTTGGTTTTCTTAGGGAGTAGCAACATACCTAGTTAACCCTAGATCCGTATTTTTAGAGATAGCCATACGAGTCATTACCTTTATGTCATTTCATGTTAGTTAGATCCCTGCCTAGGTAGTTATTTAACATATTTGATCGTATTCAAGTTTCAAAGTTTGAATTCTTATTTGATTATTTCTTTCGCCGTGTTTCCATTAATTAATTTTAGTCAAATTGTTTGTTTTGTTTATTAATATTAATAACTTAAATATTAAAATTAATTAGGTTAGAAGTCGACAAAGGTTTATTATCGAGAGCGCCATTAGTGTCCACGGATTCGATATCTGGACTTACCTAAAACTTTACTATATCACGGTCGGTACACTTGCCGTTTGTGTGAAGTTTAGTTGGGAATTTCCAATTTTAAAACTAATTTATGAAAAACGCTTTTATAATAATTTAATATATATAATTTTCACACATCAAGTTTTTGTGTGAAAATTTAATATATATAATCTAATATATATAATTTGTGAAAAACACTTTTGAAATGTTCAAGATCTTTCAAAATGAAGTACAAAATCAACTCAATAAGAAAATAAAAATTCTCCGCACCGATAGAGGAGGTGAATACCTAAGTGATGCTTTAAGAGATCATCTTAGAAGTTGTGATATTGTCTCACAACTATCTCCACCTGGAACACCACAACATAATGGTGTGTCCGAGCGGAGAAATCGAACTCTATTGGATATGGTTCGATCTACGATGACTAGAAGCTCACCACCTCTATCATTTTGGGGTTTCGCTTTGCTCTCAGCGGCCCGTATTTTGAATATGGCCCCAACCAAGAAAGTGGAAACGACACCTTTTGAAATATGGCATGGAAGGGTTCCATCGCTTTCATATTTAAAAGTATGGGGTTGTGAGGCTTATGTTAAGACTCCCACCTCAAACAAGCTAGAAAGCTGTTCCACTAAGTGTATCTTCATTGGATATCCTAGAGATTCTATGGGATACTATTTCTATGATCCATTGGAACAAAAGGAGTTTGTTGCCAGGAAAGCTGAGTTCTTAGAAGCTAAGTTCCTTACGGAAGGAACTAGCAGTAGAACTGTGGATCTTGAGGAGGATCAAGAACCACAAACCCATACACGTTTGGTTGACACTAGCACTCAACATGAGGATGTTGAGAATGATCAAGTGGTTGATCAATACACATAAAACGTTCGCAGATCTGGTAGAATTAGTAATCCACCTGAAAGATATGGATTTTTCGTAGATGGATGCTATGTGGTAGATTCCGATGAACCAACCACCTGTCGTGATGCAATGTCCAATTTGGATTGTGACAAATGCCTTGAAGCCATGAACGTTGAGATGCAATCCATATATGACAATCAAGTATGGGACTTAGTTGTACCACCTCTTAACTCCAAAGTAGTTGGAAGTAAGTGGGTTTTCAAGAAGAAAACTGATATGCATGGAAACTTGGATACTTATAAAGCTAGACTTGTAGCAAAGGGTTTCACTCAAACTCAAGGGGTTGACTATGATGAAACTTTCTCACCAGTAGCAATTGTAAAGTCTATTAGGATATTGTTTGCCATAGCTGCTCATTATGATTATGAGATTTGGCAAATGGATGTCAAAACCGCCTTCCTAAATGGATATCTTGAGGAAGATGTCTATATGGTTCAGCCTGAAGGTTTTGTCGATCCAAAACATCCTAACAAAGTATGCAAGTTAAAGAAATCAATCTATGGATTGAAACAAGCATCGAGAAGTTGGAATCACCGTTTTGATGAAGAAGTAATCAAATTTGGATTCATCAAGAACGCTGATGAAGCTTGTGTATATAAGAAAGCTAGTGGGAGCATCATCACTTTTCTAGTATTGTATGTTGATGACATACTACTATTTGGAAATGACATTCCAACCTTGGAAGGTGTAAAAACCTAGCTTGGAAGTTGTTTTTCCATCAAGGATCTTGGTGAAGCCGCCTATATTCTAGGAATAAAGATCTATAGGGATAGATCAAGGAGGTTGATTGGTTTAAATCAAAGTGCATACATTGATAAGATCTTGAAAAGGTTCAAGATGGAGAACTTTAAGAAAGGTACAGTAACTATTCAAAGAGGAATGATATTGAGTACGACTCAATGTCCAAGCTCAAAGGATGAGCAAGATAAAATGTAAGCAATCACATACACATCTGCTATTGGATCCATCATGTATGCAATGATATGCACTCGGCCGGACGTTTCATGCGCCTTAAGCATGACAAGCCGATACCAGCAAAATCCTGGAAATAGTCATTGGATGGCTGTTAAGAACATACTTAAGTACCTAAGTAGGACTAAAGATATGTTCCTAATCTATAGATCTGGTGATGAGGAACTCGTTGTAAAAGGTTACACAGATGTGAGTTTCCAAACCGATCGTGATGATTCACGATCACAATCGGGATACATTTTCATTCTGAATGGAGGAGCCGTCTCTTGGAAGAGCTCTAAACAGGATGTGGTGGCTTTATCAACTACAGAATCTGAATACGTCGCCGCCTCATTGGCAGCTCAAGAAGCTGCATGGTTGAAGAAATTCATTACCGATCTAGGGGTTGTCCCTTCCATTCAGGACCCCCTAGAGATCTTTTGTGATAACGAGGGTGCGATTTCTCAAATCAAGGAACCTCGTGCTCATCAAAAGACTAGGCACATTGAGCGGAGATTCAACTATATACGAGAGAAGTTGAGAAAGGAAAGATATGTATTCGCAAAGTTCACACAGATCAAAATATTACGGATCCTCTTACGAAGCTCCTAGAAAAGGCAAAGCATGAAGGTCATACCTGTGCTGTGGGACTTCAATATTCTAGTGATTAGATTTGATCTGTAATTTCGTATTTGGATATTTGGAACTCCCTTATTACTTGAATAAAATTATTTGATTATAATATTTCAATAAATGTTCCAAATCTAGCATGTTTAAATCCATGAGTAAATTATTTACTAAGAATGTCTGTAGTCATTCATGCTTGTGGGAACAAGTATGAGAGTAAGACTATTATGAACTTGGATTGGTAGATATTCATATGGATGAATATAGAGCAAAGAGTTGCTGCCAAAGTTCATAGATATTTGTGGGATGTAAATATTGGACTGACCTGCATCTCAAACATTACTACATGGAATCTTCTTGATTGATCATAAGTAATTTTGAGTAAAGGAGAACATCATTTAGTATCCTCTGACCTGATATACATATTGGGTCTTGATATATACCAAATATTATGCTTTGACTTAGTTCTTCGCTGTTCTGAAACATGGCAGTACATAAGTCTGAGTTCAGGTATGATATAAGGTAATTGTGAGAGACGTATGTAGTCAAGATGAGATTTGTCCCTCTTATTCGTTGAGAGTAATATATCTAAGGCCTGATAAAGTTAAATCAATGGAGAATGATCACTCTGTGTCTCTGGGATTTACATGACATCTGTGACAAAAGGATAGATGATTGTTTCACCTAAAACATTTCAAGTATGGTACTTGAAGAGGATGATGTTATTGAATGGCACTTAATCATACGTATTAAGGTAGTAAACTGTTGTTAGGCGGTATTTACTGCTTGCATCAATCTTCTATGAATCTTGAAGTAGGAGATTGTTGGATCTAATATGCCCAAGACACATACAAGATTGATGAGGTTAGTACGTTATGATCCAAGTCAGGTCATACCCAATAACAAGCCAAACAAACACCAATAAATATTTATTTGTTGATGAGATCATGTAACACCTTGAAAAGTCAAAACGAGTCATCGATAATAATGGGCTTAATTGTGGGTATTTAATAAAGGAAGAAAAATGGATTATGGGCTAATTAGGTTTATGGACAAGAGACTAAGTGGATTGAGGCCCATAATCAGCCCTTAACCTACCCAAAGCAGCCACCATCTTCTTCATTTCAACTCTAACTCCAAAAATTCGTAGAGAGAGAAAGTGCAAGAAACTCAAGATTTGGAGCTTCTAAGGTCAAGGAATTGGAGATCTGGGCGTTTGGGCATCAAATCTTAAGAAAAGAGCCACAAATCCAGGTAAGAATCGACCTCTAAACCCTTCTGTAGATCAAACCCGGATTCTAGGGTTTTGGGTTTTGAAAAGTTGCAAAGAATCGCATAAAGGTCACATTTTTACGTATGAAAACATGTATAAAGCTTATATTTAGCCTCATGGATGATAAACTAAGAGGTTGGACGTAAAAAGTTATGATTTGGGTTAAAAACGGACTGGTTCGTGATTTTTATGCGATCTGCGAAACTGTATATGCATCCAGCGAAACTGTGCACTCATCCAGCGAAACTATGAAGCGAAACTAAGGGAAGTTCCAGCGAAACTAAGGGAAGTTCAGCGAAACTATAGTTTCGCTGGGGCGAAACTACATTTCGCTGATAAGTTCGCCGGTGCCTAGGTTGACCCTTAGATATTGCGAAACTAGGAAATTCCAACGAAAGTTGGGCGCTCAAGGCAGCGAATCTGCCCAGCGAAACTGCCAGCGAAACTGTGGGCGAAATTATGAAGAAAATGACGTTTTTGTGTATTAACTTTCGTGCAGCTAGAGTATTCGAACTGTAGCTTAAGTAGCTTAGGATTGAAGTTATATAGCTAAGTTCAGGTGAGTTCTAGATCCCCTTATTTAAACGTTTTTCCTTGTTTTTGGGGCTATTATGCATAGTAAACAGAAGGTTTTCAAGATAAGGATTTCGCGCAGCCCGGACCCAGCCAGGGGCGTTGCCCCTTGGACCCCACTAGGGGCTGCTGCCCCTAGGACCCCGCTATCAGGGGCTGCCACCCCCGAACCCCCGCTGTCCCGCGGAGGGTCGGTTACGTGTTATGATGACTAGTACTTGGTATGTTGTGTACTTAATAAGCTAAGTATTATATATATATAAGTGAAGATAATACTAATGAGAAGTGGAACTTAACGAATGTTACCCCCGGGCCCGTTTGATGATGAAAAGTATTGCAAGCACTATGATAGACTTCACTTGTGTGAGTCTTGCGTATGAAGATGGATCCGTATTCATGAGCGGGCTATGTGCCTGGCAGTGTGGATCAACTGTCGAGGGTAGCTACCATGAAGATGTGTAGCGACAGGGATCGATCAACTGTCGGGGATAGCTACCATGAAAAATGTGTACCGACGGGGATCGACATTCATTGTCGATCAACATGGAGCTCTTGCTTTGTGCAATCTCGCCTATGATGAAGTAAAACATAATGAAAGAATGAAAGACAATGAACGTGCTTAATATGATGCAAGTAATGTTTGTAGTATGATGTATGCGTGTTCATTATATGAAGGATAAAAGATTATATTTTCTTATCTATATAAAACTAGAACTCACTCAGCGTAGCTGACTTTTTGCATAATAGTGGACAGGTAAGCGCTGATGCTGAGGATGGCACCACGAAGCTACTTGGGGAGATATGGATGGCATTCCTGTTAATGAAATCTTTATTGTAATTAATGAACAAGGAATATGTTTTGTTTACATTTAAAGGACACATGTATGAGTACAATGGGGTTTTTAAGTTTTAAATGAATGTTTAATTATTTTCCGCTGCAATGTCTTGTTATTAAACTGATTTTATGCTATAAATTGCCAACTGTGAGGTTTCTCGGGAACGGGGCCTTACAGATCATACAAATATATATTGACACCATTTTAGAAAATAGGTTTCTAGAACTTTGCTTTTATAAAAGAACAACATTATGTGGATAATTTGTTCATGAGAGATTGTTTGTTTCATTATTTAAATTGGTTAAATAATAGCAAATAAAAGTGTGTTATTGTTATAAAATTAAAATAGGTTTTAATTTTTAAAAATCAAGGGCTAAGAGTGTAACATTTTTTTATAAAAATGAAATGGGGGGAAACCCATTTTAAATGGGCACTTCGGCCGCCCAAAGGCCTTGGGGAACCCAACTTTGTCTTGTTTCTTGCAAGACATAACTCACTACAACACTCTTCCATGATTCTCCCTAACACTCTCTCTCACACACACATGCAAACCCTCTCAACCTTGGCTGAAAATTCGAATTTTAGAAGCAAAAATCGGGCTGAAATTTTCGGTTTTGGAGGAGCAAGTAGAAGAGGTTTCTTTGGTGTTGTATCCTAACAAGCAAGGTGTTTGAAGAGCTTGTGGGTATCACAGTTTTGAGGTCTTCTCCTTTGAAGGCTAGCCACTCAAAACATCATCATCTTCATCTCTTCCCTACCAAAACATCTTGTTCTTGAAAGGTAGTTCAAAAACATCCTATGGTTGCATTTTCGTTTTGATAGCATGTTATTTCATATATATGAATGATCCTTATTATTGGGTTTTAGTTTTTAGTTTAAAACAATCAAAATTTCAGATTGTTAACCATATGTTTAACCTATATCCCTGCGTTTTATAGTTTAAATGGTAAACTAGCTTTGATAAACATGGCTAAAACCCAACAATCATTGAAATCGTTTGCATAAACCGAATCAAAAGCTGAGTTCTTTCTTTCTTCCGGGTTCCTAACGGCGTTGAAATCCCCAAGCAAAATCCACCAACTTGGTTCCGAATTCATAAGCTTCGAGATTTTGACCCACAAATGCCATTTTTCCGCATTAAGTTGAGGGGCATAATCATTTATGATATTCAACCTGATATTGTCAATCGTCAGCATACCACAAACACAAAGAATGTTAGCATCCTTTACCACCTTGGTTTTGCAGACCTTTCGGTCCCAAATGCTAACCAAGCCTCCCGAATGGCCGTTCGCATCTACAAAGTCGCAATCAAAACCCAAACCTCCCCAAAAATTCGTCATCATGCCAACTTGAAAATTGCTACACTTAGTTTCTTGCAACACCAAAAAAGCAATCCTGAATTATTCCTTTAATCTTTTGACCCACCAAGCCATACCATAAACCCTAATGCCGCAAATATTAATAGAGATGCAATTCATTTGTTACCTGCTTGTAACCCTTCTTTAACGATTGATTCGTGGATCAACTTGTCAAAACAATCGAGGTTTGCCCCAAGTTTGTCCCCTAGCGCCTTTGTGGCCGCTATTTCAACCACATTAATCTGCTCATTTTCATCCGGCTTGGGAAGCTCTTCGGCTGAACCAAACACATGTGTGTCATCAACTGCATTCTGGTCGTCGCTTGTCCCTGAAAAAGGATTTTGGTTTAAGTCCAGGTGGTGTTGGTTAAATTCCGAAAGTGCCTCATCCTCTATATCCAAAACCGTTTCTTCATCATCAGACAGGCCTAGTAACCCATTAAGTGAAAATGGATCTGACTTTTTGGGCTTTTAGAAATCTTGCGACTCTCTTGGCTGCTTGAGTAAGTGTTGCTGGGCCGGCCCAAACCATCCCCCTTTTTAAACTTTTTCCTTTTGTTGACCATATCGTTGACCACCGAATTCTGTTCGTTATTTTCTTCCACGTAATTTTTTTTCAAAGGGAAAACTAATGGCAGGTACAAAATCATTCTCATTATTATCTTGTAATTGATTGTCTTTTAATGTGTCCACCTCATTCCCAAACACATTCCTCCCCTCATTAATATCAGTAATGCATGCCAAATTCACCTCATTAATGACATTAAAGTCTTCACCGGATTCTACACCGTTACCGTCTTCCACATTCATCGGCACCAGAACTTCAACCTCGTATTTGTTGACAACATTTGCTATCTCTTTTTTCTTCCGGTGTTACCGAATGCTCGCCAAAATCCGGAATCCAGTGACGTTGTTCCTCCATGACCCAAATTCAGAATTTTCGATCCTTCAAATGTAACACAATCTCCTTGGACACTTTCTTTCCATCCCCCAGTAACACAGCAACATAATCAAACGACAAGTCAGTGTCCTCTACCGATCTATTGGCCCCATGCACAACCTTCCCAAAGGTGTTTCCCACCTCGTTGATCACCTCATTGGTCATCAAATGAAGTGGGAGACCTTGTATTCTAAGCCAAGCAAGACGCTCAAAATTGAACGCCTGTCCTTCCTAAATACTGAGCATCGAAAATTTACCGTCAATTAAAGTAGCCGCATTACAGACTACAACTGCTGTTTCTGCGTCTTTGAAAGTAAGCAACACATCCAATCCTCCCAAGTATTGGAGTTGATAATTGTTCGAACAAGACTCCTTCAAAATTATTCTAATATTTCTTAAAGCCTCGACATCGCTCATTCTAGCCACAATAGCCCTCCCATGCACGTCACTGAATGCATTGATATTGTTATCCAACTTGATTGATTTACCCATGAGCGTCTCTTTAAATGACCGGCCATCCACCTCTGTGCTCGGAGCCTTACCCTCCCTACGATCACCATTATCATATGACTTACTTGACTTTCCTTCTGAATGAATTCCTAACTTCTTCAAATTGTTTTCGATCTCTCCACCCTCTAAGACAAAACGAGCAACACTGAACCACAGTTTGTATTCCCCCATCGTGATGTTACGTAAATTCTTTAGCAACTATCAACACACCAAGTTTATAACTTTATAATAGTCGTGTTCATATTGTAATTTGTCTACTCTTGTTTGGTCTTTATGTAACTATTGTATCTATATATTCTCATCTCCACTTATATTGGAGATCATTCGAGTGATGGTTAATATGGTATCTAGAGCTTAATGATCCTCCCACCCTTTTCCCTTCCCAACCATATCCCTTCCCCTCCTTTCCATCTGTAACCTTTCTTTCCTCTTTAACTCCCCTTTCTCATCATCTCCCTCTACAACCTTTCTTTTCTCTTCATCCATGGCTTCCTCCTCCAAAGATGTCACCATCCCAGTGAACACTCTCATGCACCTAATTACCATCAAATTGTCTTCATCCAATTACTTGTTATGGAAGAATCAAATGCTTCCTATCCTTACCTATCAGCATCTTCTTCACCACATAGATGGCTCGTCCAAAATCCCTCCCGCCACTGTTACTTCCGGTGACCAGTCCGTCGATAATCCCGATCACGCTTCTTGGGTTATGAAGGATCAACAAACTATCATCCTCCTCCATGCCTCACTTACCGAAGAGACCGTTACCACAATTGTCGGTCTTCCGACCGCTCAACAAATTTGGGTTGCTCTCGAAAATATGTATGGCAACACCTCCGTTGATCGGGTCCATCACCTTCGTGATCAGCTTCGTATGTTACAGAAAGGATCCAATCAGTTGTCGAGTTCGATCGCTCCTTCAAAAACTTGTGTGATCAACTTGCCGCCATCAATCATGCCGTTGAAGAATCCGATCAAGTCCACTGGTTCCTTTGTGGTCTTGGACCTGCCTTTGAAACCTTTTCCACTACCATTCGTAATTCCCGTCCTCTTCCCTCCTTCACCGATCTGCTTACCCGGGCTGAAAATCATGCGTTGTTTCTCCGCACTATTCATGGTCACTCCACACCTCCTGTGGCGTTTGCTGCTCAAGGTCATCGTCCGCCCTCTCCTTCTCGGGGTCGTGGGACTCGCCCTTATCGTGGCTTTGTCGCCAGCAGCCCCCGTGGTGGTGGTCGTGCACGTGGTCGTCGCCCACCACATTGCCAATTATGCTGCCAAGATGGACATTTTGCTAATACTTGCCCGATCTGCGAAGCTTTGCATCACACCACACTTCTCCTCCTTCGGCTGATGCATTAGCAACTGCCTTTCTGTCGCAGTGTCATGTCTCCTCTTCAGGACCAGATTGGTACGTGGACTCGGGGCCACCGATCATACGACGCCCAATGTCGATTCTATATCTAATCCTTCTCCTATTTCAGGTAATGATTCGGTTACCTTTGGTAATGGATCAACTCTTCCTGTGACTCACAAAGGTGACTTCACTCTTTCTAATAACCTGTTCCTCAAAGATATTCTTGTTGTTCCTCAACTAACAAAACCACTCTTATCTATTAGCAAGTTGACTAAAGATAATCTTGTTGATGTTGTTTTGTCCTATCCTTTTTTCTCTATACAGGACAGGCAGACCAAGCGGGTTCTAGCTCAAGGAAGGAGTGAGAACGGTCTATATGTTCTCCAACCAGACCATCAAGTTTTATTTGCATCTACATGTCCTAAAGCCTCGTTTGAGACTTGGCACTCTCGTTTGGGTCATGTCCATTTTGATGTTATTAATAAATTACAAAAACTGGGATTAATATCTGTTTCTGCTTTATTGCCTAAACCAACTACTTGTACATCTTGTCAACTTGCAAAAAGTCACCGCCTTCCATTTAATAATAATGAAAAAAGGGCAGTGCATCCTTTAGATCTTGTTCATTGTGATCTTTGGGGACCAACCCCGGTTAGCACTAGTGATAACTACCGATATTATGTCATTTTTATTGACGATCACTCTTGGTTCACTTGGTTCTATCCATTACGATTAAAATCGGACTTTCCTAGTGTTTTAAAAACTTTTATTAAGTTGGTCCAAACTCAATTCTCTTGCAAGATAAAAACATTTCAAAGTGATGGTGGAACCGAATTTATCAACCATAAAGTTCGGGACTTGTTTGAGGAAAATGGTACCTTTCACCGTTTATCATGTCCCTATACTCCTCAACAAAACGGACGAGTTGAACAAAAACCGACAAATTGTGGAAACGGGTTTATCCATGTTGTTCAACTCTCATCTTCCTATATCATTTTGGGTTGATGCTTTCTCCTCAGCGGTGTACATCATTAATCGCCTTCCTTCCTCGGCTCTTGAAGGAAAATCACCTTATGAAATCGTTTACAAACAATTTCCCAACTACACCTCACCCCGGGCTTTCGGGTGTCGTGTCATCCTATGACACCTCATAATATCAAGCAAAGAACATTGTGGGTCTACTTTCACATTAGTGTGACAGTTCAGATGATACAGATGGATTTGATGAACAAAGTTCTAGAAACATTCAAGATATTCCCAAATCAGAAAAGAAACATAAGATTCTTCTTGTTGAAGATCATGTGGTGAATGTGATGTTATGTAGCATCTGTCACCGGTAGGTCTGTCAATTTACACTAAGCTCGTTAACTCACCGTGTGTATTAACGATCCTCACATATGTTCATAGTCTATTTATCGTGTTAACCGAATTATCTTCATGTTCTCGTTCCGTGTGTGTGTGAACTATCCTTACGTATTTATTATTATATATATATATATATTATATAATATATATATATATATATATATATATATATATATATCGTTTTAGTTGAATTTATCGTATACACGTTTGTATTAGTAATAATAATAATCAAAATAATAATAATAATAATAATAATCACAATAATAATAATAATATATAATAATAATAATAATAATAAAAATAATAATAATAATAACAATAACATAAAGTTAAGGGGGGGGGGGGTATTTTAGCAATTCTGAAACTTCAAAAGAATTTAACAACATAAAATAACAAATATTAAACCACAGGGACCATTGTGTAATTTCCAAATTTTCAAATCCAACCCCCCGCCCAAACCCCGTATTTCCGGCCAGAACTCCGGCGAAGTTCCGGCAACCCTCCGACGAAGGCCAAATCAACAAAATACCCGATTTCGAACCCCACAATCGGTCCGAATTCATCCTTGGATGCAAATCGAACTGGATTCCAACAAAAACACGCGTTGAATCGGTCACACTAACGGCTATAATCCACTTTATTTCCCGACCGTTCAAACGGCTAATTAACCCACTTACACATCACTTTAATCAAATAATTCAATCTACTCGAACCTTATCAACCTATAAATCGAATGCAATCTGCAATCTTAATCACAAACACATAAACACACTGAAATCGATCATCATCTTCGTCGAACCTGCAACTCTACCAAACCCCAATTTTGGCCACATTCAATCAAAATTGATAAAGGGTTTTCATTTATCATCACCCCTAGAAACTGTCTGTGCAATTAATTGAAGTATCGTCAACAAATCAGCTCGAACCGATTCCTCCTCTGCCGCGACCTGTTCTTATCTGTTCTTAGCATCAAATCAACCTAAATCAGGTAATTGAAAGCATCATTATACTCGTTTCTACTTGGGGATCTAAAGCCCCAAGATTAATTGTATTAACATTATCGAATTGGGATTCAATTTCGGGTAAATCGAATTAGGGTTATAGGAAATTGGGGGAAATGGGGAAACCATGCTTAAAAACAAATGAAACAGAGTTCTGTCGCGGCTGGATGCCATGGTTCAGTGGTTGGTGCGTGGTGTGAGTGTTGGAGGTCCCGGGTTCGAACCCGGCTACCTACAACTATTTTTTAAGGCTTTTTAAGCTTCTAAAAATTATGGAAAAATCCTTAAAAATTATAAAAATAAATTTTATAAACTGTCCTTATTTTAAACCTTCCATAATTATTTTCTGTAAATTTATTTTGTTTAAAAACCTTAAAAATCTTTATAGAATATTGTCTATAAATATTATAAATAATCATTTTTATAAAAATGGACTCTAAATCGTGTTTAATTACGAAATAATCACAAAAATTATAGAAAATTACACATAAGATAATTTTTAATTATTTACAAATGTAATGATAGGATATATTTTTATACGTTAACTAATAAATTATTATTAAACGATTACAAAGAATACATACATAACATATTTAAATGATATAATTCTTTCGAATAAATCAAAATACAAGAAAATATATTGTTATCCAAAATCCCACAATTTAATTTAAATCCTAATATCATTAGGTATAAAATCAAACTCAATATATATATATATAATCGTGTGCGTCAACCTGAATCCAACCAAATATATCCATTCGCGTTGAATACATTTAAAGTCTTAGTTACAATAAATAATAGGTATTGAACGTGTTTGATCGTGCATTGCTTTATTCTGTGAAGTCTTTGTGCATTACAACAATTTAAGGTGAGTTTCGTGACCCCTTTTTATGCTTATACAAGTTTTCAATATTTTCAATCAATGGGGGAAAAGTATGCTCACCCGTTTTCAATGCTGTACATCATATATTCAATTTTCATACTTGGAATCAACGTGATACTGTTTTGCATACATACATGGTGTTATTCTATGGATTATTCTTACAACCATTAATTCTCGGTTTTGGGAACCCGCGGTTAGGTATTGGTAGTACTACTGGGTTGACACCCCCACCCTTCGATGATTGGTTAACTTGTGAGTTACCAACACAGCTGCCAGCAATCAGGCCAAGAGTGAATATATTCCGTCTAATTTATATGCATAACGTCATTAGGTTTGGTTGTCTAAAAACACATGTTATGTGGTTTTTGCTTGCAGTATGTGTAAGGCCCACCTTTCTCAGGGAAGCCTCACAGTTGGCCATTCACATCAAACATAGATTTAAAGCAATCATTTACTCATATGTGTATAAATATATATATATTGCAGCGGAAAAATATACCGTAATTCAACCCATTACAACGTAGTTAAATTAAATTATAAACATTGTCTTTAAACATCAAAACTATTTAAATGTCCTTTTAAGCTTTTCTTTATCGGGGATGCCAGTCTTGAGTGCCAAGAAGCTTCCATTCCATGCTCACATCCCATAAGATCTAACTCTTACCTGTCAACTGATATGCATGCAAAAGTCAGCTTCGCTGAGTGAATTCTAGGTTTACTTTGCTAAGTAACTTTCGTAAGAGACATTAGCTTTATCAGTTGAAAATAATCATTGTCTATCAAAATATAAATACACACAGGCTATCACTTTATCATTACTTTATCATCTATTGTTATTTATTACTCTTCTTTATCCGTCAATTCTCTGTCACTATCGGTGCCTAG
The DNA here is from genome assembly GCA_024085815.1 of Flaveria linearis. Taxonomy (NCBI): domain Eukaryota; kingdom Viridiplantae; phylum Streptophyta; class Magnoliopsida; order Asterales; family Asteraceae; genus Flaveria; species Flaveria linearis. The sequence continues at coordinate 37,478,991 of CM044005.1, read as the reverse complement.
GCTCGCCTAGGACTTTACCGACATGTCAATTAAGGACTTACTGCCGTACCCGATCAGGCCATTATTGTCATGCCAATTTAGGACTTACTGACCTGCCTGTTCGAGCATACTTTATCACTTTATCACTGGTGAGGGTACAACGAATGCAACCCTCCTTTATCAATTGCTTGCAAGGCTTTACTTTATCACTTTATCAAGGTACATGTTATGGGCCTCATAACCTTTCTTTATGTTTCACTGTCATGTTTAAGTTATACATAATATAACACAACACAATACATAATAAGAAGTAAACTCTTAATCTTAGCATTCACTTTTCATCAATCATGAGAGATAAACCAGATAACTGGCCCTCCGCGGGACAGCGGGGGTTCGGGGGCGGCAGCCCCTGATAGCGGGGTTCTAGGGGCGGCAGCCCTAGTGGGGTCCAAGGGGCAACGCCCCTGGCTGGGGCCGGGCTGCCAGGTCAGCGTGCCCGGAAATTATTTTGGACTGTTTAAATAGCATATTTTACTTTAGGAAATTCTATTTTTCTTGATAAAAAGTCTTAAAACCGTTCTCATTAAAGTACGTATTTTAGTATGCATATCACCCCAAAACATTGAAAACGGGTAAAGGAGGGGTCTAGAACTCACCTGAACTCATCCAAGTAGCTTAAATTCTAAGTCACTTAGGCTATAGCCTGAATACTCTAGCTGCACGAAAGTTAACATGCAAAAACGTCATTTTCTTCATAGTTTCGCCCATAGTTTCGCTACAGCGAAACTACAGTTTCGCCTGCAGTTTCGCTGGGCAGCACTTCTGCTAGTTTCGCTAGACAGATTCGCTACCTTGAGCGCCCAACTTTCGTTGGAATTCCCTATTCTCGCAAGGTCTATAGGTCAGTCTGGGTCTTAGCGAGATTACCGGCGAAACTATAGTTTCGCCAGCGAAACTGTAGTTTCGCTGGAACTTCTCCTAGTCTCGCTGAACTAATGTGCAGTTTCGCTGGATGAATACTTAAATTCGCTGGATCGGGGCCCAGTTTCGCTGGATAAACAAAAACTCAGATCCAGCCCGTTTTTAACCCAAAATCTTAACTTTTTACGTCCAAATCCTTAGTTTACCTTCCATGAACTCAAATCTAAGCTTTTTACACGTTTTCATACGTAAAAATTCGACCTTTATGTGTTTCTTTAAACTTTTCAAAACCCCAAAACCCTAGAATCCGGGTTTGATCTACAGAAGGCCTTAGAGGCTGATTCTTACCTCGTTTTGTTGCTCTTTTCTTGTGTTTTGATGCTCCAATCCACTAGAACTTCAATCCTTCAAACCTTCAAGCTCCAAATCTAGAATTTCTTCACTTTCTCTCTCTACTTTCTCTCTCTACGAATTTGGTGGCTAGGGTTGAAATGGTGGAAGATGGGGCTGCTCATGCATGTTTAAGGGCTGATTAGGGCCCTTAAACCCAATCAAGTCTAGCCCATTAAGGCTAATTTGATCCATAGCCACTAATTTACCCCTTTATTTCTTAAATTAACCCTTAAAAGCTCATTATTATTAAATGGCTCGTTTCGGAAATTTCGGGGCGTTACAGTATGATTCCACATCAAATTCTATACAGCATCAATTACATGTTTTCAATTTAAACCTGCGGAACTCACCAAAATTATGTGTTGACATTTTTGAGCATATATTTTCAGGTGATCATAATCAGAGAGGATAGCTAGAGCAGATGCCTTAACAAGAGACCCTCAGGATTTCAATAGATTTGCATTAGTATTGTTTGTCATTTGTTTTCATATTTGAACACTGTGTATCTTGGATTATAGAATCAATAAGACTATGATAGTCGTGGAACTGACTAACCACGACACAAGTCACCATTGTGTCGGGCGACGTCATGACACGAGGATTTTGCATATATTATGTCTCTGTAATTATACCAAGTGTTATTACGATCCCGTCCGTCACATCCTCGTGTTCCGCTATAAGCGAGGGTGTGACAGATTGGTATCAGAGCCTTGGTTATAGAGAATTAGGTGGAGAATTCGACCTAGACTATAACCTAAGAACCTTCATATAGAATGTATGCTAGGGATTGTGTGCATTTGATTTTACCTAAATGTTCTTCATGATTTGTGTGACACATAGACACCTGTATTCTGGATTTCCTGGCAAAAGGCCTTCGGGCTAAGGCAAGCGTATTCGTATAAATCTCATTGCGAGACCAGTTACGCTACCTGGGGATTTCTGGGATGAGTGAAAAACTATGGTCAATACACAAGTCTATAAGACAAATGGGTCAAGTATATTAAATCTATGAATTTAATATACAAGTATGTTCCTACATACTTGATTTTATACATATACACGTGTTATCTGAACATCCCAAGGAAGACATTATTACTCTTAGTCTTTCTCCACGGGATACCTATATACTAGAACTCTACGCTTGTATGCGCACAACATCATATCATTAGGTTGGGATACCTAAACATAAGGGAACTTCGGTGATCACGCGTAGCATCGATCTCGGATATTAAATCCGACCCTATCATGGTTATGACTGAAATCCTGAAAGTATGACGGATATGCAGTTATCATTAGACATAATGTGCTTATATGCTTACTTGCTATTACATGCTACTATTGGAATACTATTGGCTCATGGACAGGAGGACATCATATAATTTGTGCTTATTGAATCTAAATAATACTATGATGTTAACTTGGGGTAAGTGAAGCTAAGGGTGATCATGAAAGGTAAATTACCATTACGGGTGCACACGTAATTGCAATTCGCCATGCATGAGAAGTCTGGTTAATCTTTCCTTGAGGTAACGATCATGAGTATCACACGTTTCTATTCTATACCCTAGGGTGCTAGGATATATTCTAGTAAGACCTTGTTGAAGGCAATCAAACATTATCAACATTTACTCAAGTCCTGTCCTACTTAAACCCTTCATGGTATTTCCAATCATATTGACCTTATGAGACATTCCACCACTTAGCAGTTCAGTAACTACTGATTAATGCTTAGAATGAAAGTGGATTACATGAATGTAGAGGAGTAATGATACTCTCTACACATATAATACGTATTTCTTTGAGATAGGTGCTAAGGGAAATTAAGATGTTATGTAACCAGTTTAAGTGTTATTCAGGTATATCGTGGATGTGGTGGGAACGCTGCGGGGAACCCTATATATAAACATCACCGGTATACTAAGAATGTGCTTAAACTGCGCTACATAATGATCCTGATGGACCGAAGCATAGGTTTTAGGAATTGATGAGTGAAATCATACGGTGACTAAAGTTCACATCTTTCTGTAATCAGAAGATGGCGCCTAGAAGAGTCACACGTAAGGCTAATCAAGAAGCTGAAGCCCCGCAAAACAAGGGAAGGGGTAGACCACCAAGAGCTGGTGGTGCTCCAACTGACAACAATCAGGGAACTGGCAACCCTGATATAGCTGCTCTGATTGCTCAGCAGCTGGCTGGATTGAATCCTAGTAGGCTAGAAACTAGCTTTTCCGTAGAAATGGCCAATGGTAGATTCGTACAAGCAGATAAGATCATTAGACAGTGCTCCATAATATTAGGGGACCATGCCGTCGACATAGATTTAATACCTTTCGAGCTAGAGAGCTTTGACGCGATTGTGGGAATGGATTGGTTGTCGAAGCACGGAGCCGAGATCGTCTGTCGGGAGAAAGTAGTACGAATCCCCATGCCAGATGGGGAGGTACTCAAGATTCAAGGAGAACGACCAGGAAGAACTCTGAAGTTTATTTCCTGCATGAAGACGCGTTGATATCTACGAAGCAGTGCTACGTACTTCTGGCTCATGTGGTAGAATAGAAGGAAGAAGGCATCAAGTTGGCAGATATTCTGGTGGTGCGAGATTATCTGGAAGTATTTCCTGATGATTTGTCGGGTTTACCTCCTCTGCGACAGGTAGAATTTCGTATCGAATTGGTTCCTGGAGCTACGCCAGTGGCAAAAGCACCATATCGATTAGCACCATCTGAAATGCAAGAGTTATCCAGCCAACTACAAGAGCTATTGGAGAAGGGATTCATTCGGCCAAGTCATTCACCATGGGGAGCATCGGTTCTATTTGTCAAGAAGAAAGACGGGTCATTTCGTATGTGTATCGATTATCGCGAGTTGAACAAGTTGACTGTGAAAAATCGATACCCTCTTCCTAGAATTGATGATTTGTTTGATCAATTACAAGGAGCTTCGTATTTCTCCAAGATTGATCTTCGTTTTGGATATCATCAACTGAGAGTTTATGAGGGTGACATATCGAAAACAGCATTTAGGACTCGTTATGGGCACTATGAGTTCTTAGTCATGCCCTTCGGGCTGATTAATGCACCAGCTGTGTTCATAGACCTGATGAATCGAGTGTGAAAACCATACTTGGATAAGTTCGTAATCGTGTTCATAGACGATATACTTATCTATTCTCGATCGAAAGAGGATCATGAGAAACACCTTCGAGCAATTCTAGAATTGTTGCGGGAAGAGAAGCTTTTCGCCAAATTCTCTAAGTGTGAATTCTGGCTTCAAGAAGTGAAGTTTTTGGGCCATGTGGTTAATAAAGATGGAATCCATGTAGACCCCAGCAAGATTGAAGCGGTGAAGAAATGGGATACACCCCAAACACCATCAGAAATCCGACAATTCTTAGGATTGGCCGGGTATTATCGACGGTTTATTGCGAACTTTTCAAAAATCGCACAACCATTGACCATGCTAACCCAGAAGGATAAGAAGTTTGATTAGGGACATGCATAAGAACAAGCTTTCCAAACGTTAAAGGAAAAGCTGTGCAATGCTCCAATACTGTCCCTTCCGGACGGAACAGAAGACTTCGTGGTGTATTGCGATGCTTCGCATCAAAGATTGGGGTGTGTGTTAATGCAGAGAGATAAGGTGATTGCTTACGCCTCACGACAACTAAAGGTGCACGAAAAGAACTACACGACTCATGATTTGGAGTTGGGCGCTGTAGTTTTTGCACTTAAGATATGGAGGCACTATCTGTATGGAACCAAATGCATCATCTATACCGATCATAAGAGCCTTCAACACATCCTAAATCAGAAAGAGCTCAACATGCGACAACGATGTTGGTAGAATTACTTAGTGACTACGATTGCGAAATCCGGTATCATCCGGGGAAAGCAAATGTGGTGGCTGATGCCCTGAGTCGTAAAGAACGCGTAAAACCACTACGTGTTCGAGCTTTGGGATTGACTATTCAAACGAACTTGAAAGCTCAAATCCAAAATGCGGAAAGTGAGGCTTTAAAAGAAGAAAACCTTGCGGGAGAAGAATTCCGATGGTTGGATAAACAGATGAATCGCAAGGATGACGGCGTACATTACTTTATTGATCGCATATGGGTCCCCAAATGGGAGGTGTATGTACACTAGTCTTGGATGAAGCACACAAGACTCGATATTCTGTTCATCCCGGTGCAGACAAGATGTACCACGATCTGAAGGATCTGTACTGGTGGCCGGGTATGAAGAAAGATATTGCTCTATATGTGAGCAAATGCTTGACGTGTTCAAAGGTTAAAGCTGAACACTAGAAGCCATCGGGATTATTGCAACAACCTGAAATTCCCGAGTGGAAATGGGAGAACATCACTATGGATTTCATCACCAAACTTCCGAGAACGCCAAGCGGGCACGACTCGATATGGGTCGTAGTGGATCTACTGACTAAATCCACTCATTTCTTGCCTATCCGAGAAGACTATACAATGGATAAGCTGGCAAGATTGTACATCAAAGAGGTTGTGACACGGCATGGAGTGCCGGTGTCAATCATATCCGACCGAGACAGTCGATTTACTTCACGCTTTTGGCAGACGTTACAGAAAGCGATGGGTACTCGACTAGATATGAGTACAGCCTATCACCCCCAGACAGACGGCCAAATTGAACGCACAATACATACGCTTGAGGACATGCTACGGGCATGTGTCATTGATTTTGGTGGCAGTTGGGATACTCATCTACCGTTGATTGAGTTTTCCTACAATAACATCTACCATACTAGTATTGGGTGTGCACCATTCGAAGCGCTGTATGGCCGAAAATGTAGATCACCTGTATGTTAGGCCAAGATTGGTGAGGGTCAGCTAACAGGACCCGAAATCATTCAAGAAACAACCGATAAGATTTTCCTAATCAAATACAGACTTAATGCTACTCGAGATCGCCAAAAGAGTTATGCCGACAACCGTCGGAAGCCGTTAGAGTTTAACGTTGGGGATAGGGTGTTACTAAAGGTTTCTCCTTGGAAAGGGATCGTTCGGTTTGGAAAGAAAGGGAAGTTAGCCCCGAGATACATTGGACCATTCGAGATCACAGAGAGAATAGGTCCTGTGGCATACCGGTTAAGGTTGCCACAAGAGCTTAACGATGTACATGATACTTTCCATGTATCGAACCTCAAGAAGTATTTAGCTGACGAATCACTTCACGTGCCTATTGAGGACATCAAGATTGATTAAAGTCTCCATTTCGTAGAGGAACCTATTGAGATCATGGACCGAAAGGTCAAGAAGTTGAGACGCAGTAAGATACCTATTGTTTGTGTGAGATGGGATTCCAAACGAGGTCCAGAGTTTACATGGGAACATGAAGATCAGATGAGACTCAAATACCCACATCTATTCGAGGATGACACTCTTGGACCTAGCATCAGTTGAATTTCGAGACGAAATTCCCTCAACTGGGGAATACTGTGACGCCTCATAATATCAAGCAAAGAACATTGTGGGACTACTTTCACATTAGTGTGACAGTTCAGATGATACAGATGGATTTGATGAACAAGTTCTAGAAACATTCAAGATATTCCCAAATCAGAAAAGAAAATAAGATTCTTCTTGTTGAAGATCATGTGGTGAATGTGATGTTGTGTAGCATCTGTCACCGGTAGGTCTGTCAATTTACACTAAGCTCGTTAACTCACCGTGTGTATTAACGATCCTCACATATGTTCATAGTCTATTTATCGTGTTAACCGAATTCTTCATGTTCTCGTTCCGTGTGTGTGTGAACTATCCTTACATATTTATTATTTATATATATATATCATTTTAGTTGAATTTATCGTATACACGTTTGTATTAGTAATAATAATAATAATAATAATAATATAATAATAATATAATTATAATAATAATAATAATAATAATAATAGTAATAATAATAATAATCAAAATAATAATAATAATAATCACAATAATAAAAATAATAATAATAATAATAATAATAATAATAATAATAATAATAATAATAATAATAATAATAATAAAAAACATAAAGTCAAGGGGGGGTATTTTAGCAATTCTGAAACATAAGAAATATTAAACCACAGGGACCATTTGTGTAATTTCCAAATTTTCAAATCCAACCCCCCGCCCAAACCCTGTATTTCCGGCCAGAACTCCGGCGAAGTTCTGGCAACCCTCCGACGAAGGCCAAATCAACAAAAATACCCGATTTCGAACCCCACAATCGGTCCGAATTCTTCCTTGGATCCAAATCGAACTGGATTCCAACAAAAACACGCGTTGAATCGGTCACACTAATGGCTATAATCCACTTTATTTCCTGACCGTTCCAAACGGCTAATTAAACACTTACACATCACTTTAATCAAATAATTCAATCAACTCGAACCTTGTCAACCTATAAATCAAATGCAATCTGCAATCTTAATCACAAACACATAAACACACTGAAATCGATCATCATCTTCGTCGAACCTGCAACTCTACCAAACCCCAATTTTTGACCACATTCAATCAAAATTGATAAAGGGTATTCGTTTATCATCACCCCTAGAAACTGTCTGTGCAATTAATTGAAGTATCGTCAACAAAATCAGCTCGAACCGATTCCTCCTCTGCCGCGACCTGTTCTTATCTGTTCTTAGCATCAAATCAACCTAAATCAGGTAATTGAAAGCATCATTATACTCGTTTCTACTTGGGGATCAAAAGCCCCAAGATTAATTGTATTAACATTATCGAATTGGGATTCAATTTCGGGTAAATCGAATTAGGGTTTATAGGAAATTGGGAGAAATGGGGAAACCATGCTTAAAAACAAATGAAACAGAGTTCTGTCGTGGCTGGATGCCATGGTTAACTGGTTGGTGCGTGGGTGTGAGTGTTGGAGGTCCGGGTTCGAACCCGGCTACCTACAACTAGTTTTTTAAGGCTTTTTAAGCTTCTAAAAATTATGGAAAAATTCTTAAAAATTATAAAAATAAATTTTATAAACTGTCCTTATTTTAAACCTTCCACATTATTTTCTGTAAATTTATTTTGTTTAAAAACCTTAAAAATCTTTATAAAATATTATCTATAAATATTATAAATAATCATTTTTATAAAAATGGACTCTAAATCGTGTTTAATTACGAAATAATCACAAAAATTATAGAAAATTACACATAATATAATTTCATAATTATTTACAAATGTAATGATAGGATATATTTTATACGTTAACTAATAAATTATTATTAAACGATTACAAAGAATACATACATAACATATTTAAATGATATAATTCTTTCGAATAAATCAAAATACAAGAAAATATATTGTTATCCAAAATCCCACAATTCAATTTAAATCCTAATATCATAGGTATAAAATCAAACTCAAATATATATATATATATATATATATATATATATATAATCATATGCGTCAACCTGAATCCAACCAAATATATCCATTCGCGTTGAATACATTTTAAAGTCTTAGTTACAATAAATAATAGGTATTAAACGTGTTTGATCGTGCATTGCTTTATTCTGTGAAGTCTTTGTGCATTACAACAATTCAAGGTGAGTTTCGTGGCCCCTTTTTATGCTTATACAGTTTTCAATGTTTTCAATCAATGGGGGAAAAGTATGCTCACCCGTTTTCAATGCTGTACATTATATATTCAATTTTCATACTTGGAATCAATGAGATACTGTTTTGCATACATACATGGTGTTATTCTATGGATTATTCTTACAACCATTAATTCCCGGTTTTGGGAACCCGCGGTTAGGTATTGGTAGTACTACTGGGTTGACACCCCCACCCTTCGACGATTGGTTAACTTTGAGTTACCAACACAGCTGCCAGCAATCAGGCCAAGGGTGAATATATTCCATCTAATTTATATGCATAACGTCATTAGGTTTGGTTGTCTAAAAACACATGTTATGTGGTTTTTGCTTGCAGTATGATTCCACATCAAATTCTATACAGCGTCAATTACATGTTTTCAATTTAAACCTGCGGAACTCACCAATATTATGTGTTGACATTTTTGAGCATATCTTTTCAGATGATCATAATCAGAGAGGATAGCTAAAGCAGATGCCTTAGTAAGAGACCCTCAGGATTTTAATAGATTTGCATTAGTATTGTTTGTCATTTGTTTTCATATTTGAACATTGTGTATCTTGGATTATAGAATCAATAAGACTATGATAGTCGTGGAACTGACTAACCACGACACAAGTCACCATTGTGTCGGGCGACTTCATGACACGAGGATTTTGCATATATTATGTCTCTGTAATTATACCAAGTGTTATGACGATCCCGTCCGTCGCATCCTCGTGTTTCCGCTATAAGCGAGGGTGTGACACTTCCCATACCTTCGGGATTACTCCGAACATAAGTTTTCTCCAAGGAGCATACCATGCATCTTCATTGGCTATAGTCCGACTTACAAGGGCTACCGATGTCTTGACCCACACTCATCTCGCGTATACATTACGCGGCATGCTCGATTTGATGAGACTGTTTTTCCAACTCTTGAAAACAATTCTCCTCACTCACCTATCACTCATGATTTCTCAACCTTTATTGATCAACCCTCAGTTTCTGTACAACCACCTACCATTCCCTCAACAAACCACTACAAGAAAATGAAGATAATGCAACATCGTTAAAAAGTTGCATTAGGTCTTGAAAAGGTTACATTAGGCTTAATGCAACCTTTATCTTGGGCTGCATTAGCTGAAGTTGCATTAGACCTAATGCAACTTTTTTATTAGATAATGCAACCTTTTTTAAATAGTTGCATTTACTATTCAAATGCAACTTTGTTAAGATGCAATCGTTTTATAAGCTAATGCAACTTTTCTTACCTTTTAAATGCAAGAAATCAAACTCACAAATGCAACCTTTGCCGCCTCAAATGCAACATTTGTTAGAATATAATGCAACATTTGTTACATTCTAATGCAACTATTTTACAGCCAATGCAACATTTTCTATAAACTTAATTACAATAAATGCAACCTTATTTACAAGCAAATGCAACTTTACAACTTGTTGAAATAATAAATTTTCTATTAATATGCAATCGTATCTAAATTACACCAACACAATACTAACATAAATATAATATATATTCATATATCGTAACTTAGCATATGTCTAATCTCAAAATAACAACATAGTCAAAAATAAAATTGTCAATTACAATTATAAGAAGTAACGAACATCTTCTACTCATCTGTAAGATTTTGAAGTATTCTAGTAGGTAGTTTTTCCATAATATCCCGTATTGTAGTTTCAAAGTTCGCTCATTGGTTGTCAAAATCTTTTCGTATACCTTCTATCTCAGCCTTTTTCCTTTGATGGTCCTCTTTAATTTCTTTACGCATTTCAAGCAACTGTGTTTTTTCAACTTCAAGGCTCGCTTTAAATGATTCCATAAGCCCCCCGGGATCATGTATTGCTCCTCACCACCATCCATTTTGTCACCATTTTCTTAGTAACACCTTTGCCATAAAGTCGAAGGTAGACATTGTGCTTCTTGTTCATTACAACCGTAAAAGGATCGACCAAAGTACTTTCATCTTCTGATGGTTTGTATTTCTTCATTTGTTCCTTCAAAATATAAGAGTAAATATCTTAATAATACATAAGCCAAACAACTAATACAGATCACAAGTCAAACCCACTTCAGTTGGCTCCAAGATTGGCAAAACAAGATCACAAGTTTACTTCTCAAGAAACCTTTTGCAAGAACCCACCTTAAGAAAAATAATGACATAATAACCACAATTTGTAAGAACCTTACAGATTTGATTCAAAACACATGAAATAAAATAGATTCGGGTCAGAATAGATACCTAAACTAGCAGCAAAACAACACGAAACCAACATTAAAATATAGCATGAAACTAGTAGCAAACAGCATGAAACTGACAGCAAAATAGCAGTCCCCAAACAGCAGCAAATTAGTATGAAAACATCAATAAAACGATATTAAAATAGTAACAAAACAACAAGAAACTAGCACCGAAACAGCAGTAGAATAATAGTCTCAAAAGTGCACCAAAACACAAAACAACAGCAACATAACAGCAACAAACGAGCATGAAAGCAGCTTGAGATCAACATATAACAGCAGCAAAACAGAATGAAAATAATACAAAAATAGTAAAACAACATAATTTAGGCATTTGGTGAATCAATTTTAGGCATTTTCTCTATCCATATTAAAACATATAGGTTTCTATTTTGTGAATCCTTTAAAAACGCTAGAAGGATGCTAGGGTCAATACCATCACATGAATTTTATTCCTAATAACAATAGTTCAACACCTGTGAGAGTATATATAAGCAAGTATAACTAGGTTCATAAGCCACCATATTCCAACATTTAGACACAATACAAGCTTAACTAAACTTAAACATATCAAGAACATCTTTAAAAAAATACAATTACTTCAATCGTCCAAAAAAGAAAAGAGCTACACTTAATCTTCTTGACGTCAAATCTACTTCATCAAATGTATGTTATGTATATATTATGCAACTAAATCAACAATAATTTCTTTTTGAGAGAACATTACTACATTTAAACTTATTATAGAATTGACATGATTATCCTTTTTTTATTATCCTAATTTGCAGTAATTGAAATGTTCAAAGATGATTGTTTGAATAAAACAAAAGCAAAGCAGAGGTTGATTATTCATAGATGACAATTACAGATGTATAAACAAAGCTTCTTGATATTGAAGATGATGAACATAACAAAAAGAAAGGCACAGAGGTTATAATAGGAGCATATGAGTATTCCTATGGTGTGATTTATAATAAAGATGTTATTGACCCTAAATAAATGAATCTCTTGTAATTTGCTATTATATTAATTGGTTATATATATATATATATATATATATATATATATATATATACACATAATGGTTATTTAGTTATTATTATTATAAGTAAGCATGCACATAGATTAGAATTTTGTTGAAGTGGTTAAGCCAAGCTTCAAGCACGCGTGGTTATTCAAACCATAAGTGAAGCATGATATACTAGTTTTAAGCACTAATATAGAAGAACATAGCAGATATATGATTCAGTCAAATTTAGATATGTGATCGTAAAATTCAAATTATTCCTCTAAATTTCTAATTTAAGCATGTGAGAGGCATGACACATATCAATCGTAGTATCAGACTTTAGCCCAACTCATTTGATTTTATTACACACATACATGATACTTCAGACAAAATTCTCTAAAAGAAAAACTAGAAAGAACTTACAATTTTTCTTGCAGTGTCATCATATGTATCAAGATATGCACGTCCTTCGGTCCTTTTACGTGTACGTTCAAACATTTGTGTTAAAGTAGGCAATTCATTATTTGGGTCATCATTTTTCTACATTTAGGTAACATCAATCTATTAATCATTAGTTGTTGAAAGCGGCCGATGAATAACAAACCATGAGCTTAGACGTGAATAAACTTCTTTTTCTCTAGATTCTTCTCTATTTAATTTTCGTTAATATCGAGTATATTTAAACCAAAATAATTAAAAGAGTGTGAGTTTAAAATCTTTGAAACACTAATGCATTATTTGTTTAAATTTCCTATGAACTTGTTTAAAGTTAAGGTTTTAATTGAATCTTTTTTTTTCAGTTTACGGATTTTTGTATGTCTAAATGAAAACCACCACAAATAAGGTAAAACATAAGAGCATCTAACCAAAACTAGGTGGGAAATTTTATGAAAATTGTTCTCTAGATATGATGAAAATAATATTAGAAATTTTCATTTAAATCTTATTTCCAATGCACTTGCAAGATAGCTTTAAAATGACTATATTCTTTATCAAGTTTTCATCTTATGTAAACACACCTTTCAGACAAGATATTATATGATCTAAAGTTATAAATCAACAAACTTAAGTCTTTAACTCCTATCAAAGTATTATTCAACAATTAAATATCATGTCCCATAACCCAAGAAAATGAAATATACAGCTTCTTAAAATGATCAACTAAACTGATACATGAATTCATTTTATTGATCTCATAAGTACTAAGATCACAAACTCATGAAGATCACCAGGACTAGCATGATCACATATTCATTTTATTTATCTGGAAGTCGGAAATTTGGATTTTTCGCTATGAAGTTGCACTTACATTCTTACTTTCTCAAGTGAAAAAGATATAGAATACACATAGATCAGTTGCTTAGCTTATAACCAAGCTTAACAAAAGCAAACATTAATCTACAATCCACAAAAATACTTCTAATAAACTCAATGAAATTTTCTATAAACTTCTCATATACTTGTTAACAAGCCAAAATGCCAACGCAAAAGGTTTTCTTGAACAATAGACTAGTCATACTAACCTTGCACTATGTCGAGGGTGATGATGAAGCAACAACTTAATGAGGATGATCAAGCAACAAAGGATTCAAATGAAGATTTCTAGTTGCAATTCCTATAGGTATAAATCGATTACATGAGTTATTTGCATCAGAAACATAAAACTTGATATGAAACATTAACAAAAGGTCAAAACCTAATTATTGATAGAGTAATTGAGGTCAAGAACAGATGTGAAGCAGCAACAGATCTTGACCTTCCGCATGATATACTTATTCTATCTCTTTGGTTGCAAACCAAAACGAATAGGAAGGAGGTAACTATATCAACAATCCAACATTTGACCTCTGTAACATACTACCACCTTCTTAAATAACAAAAATTTAGAACTCACTTGAAACAAACAATTGAAGACTTGTAGAGTTGTAGTTTACCTAGTCAACAATAAAACACAAAATCCTCAAAATCAGGGGGAGTCGTGGAGGATGGAGCAGCCGAGCAGCAGCAATGATGGCCGACGACCGCAGAGTGGTGGCAGCAGCGGTCGATAAAGGAGCAGCAGCGGTCGATAAAGGAGCAGCAGCGGTCGATAAAGGAGCAGCAGCGGTCGACGAGGTGGGGGCAGGGCACTTCAGCAGTGAACGAGGTTGGGGCTGTGCAATCAGCAGCGAGCGAGGTGGGGGCTGTGCAATCAGCAGCGAGCGAGGTGGGGGCTGTGCAATTCAGTAGCAAATGAGGTGGGGTCTGTGCAATTCAGCAAGCGAACGAGTGGGGGCGGTGCAATTCAGCAGGTGAACGAGGTAGGGCTGTTTAACAGGTGAATGGTTTTGGGGAAATTAGTGGGGGTAGGGTTTTATTGTGTTTTTATTTGGGGTAATTAAATATTAGCCTACTTAAATAGAATGTATAGTGGGCTTAATAGTAACCAGTTAGCTACTTTCAATTCAAATGATGATCCAGGTTCGATTCTTTGTGCAGCCTTTTTAAAAGTTCTATTTTTTTGCTAATAGTAACTTGTGTTCACTTGTACAATGTATGATAATGTTTGCTATTAGCTAGTCATGTATTTTTTCAATTACATTTCGTTTGATTCTTCTTATAAAATAATTGGGTCGACGCTATAATTTAAAATTTGCTACTCACTCAAAGTTATAATATTATACAATCTATTAATTACAAAAAATATTAATCGGGTCCTTGAACCTTTTCTAATGTATGTAAGTCCATCCCATTAACTTTTCAACAAAATAACTATTTTAATTAAACGTGTCATTTATAATAATAGTCACATATATATTCGTATTAGTGTTATGCAACATTTTAAATAAAAGTTGCATTAAACTTTCACCAATGCAGCCCTTCTAAATTAGTTGCAATTTCAATAAATTTTGTAACTTTTTAAAAAAATGTTGCATTTTTCATAAAAAATTGCAACTTTCAAATAAAAAAGTTGCAATTTCAATCAATTTTTGCAACTTTTTAAGAAAAAAGTTGCATTAAACCTTTTAATGCAACCTTTTTATTAAATGAAGTTGCATTAGAGTCAAATGTAACTTATTTTAAAAAGTTGCTTTTAAAATGTTGCATTAGGCTTGTTTTCTAGTAGTGAACTCAACCCATGACACCACCTCCCCTTGTTCCCTGTGCATCGACAATCCTCCCTCCCCAACCTCATCTTCCCTGGCCCCACCACATACCTCCCTTCCATTCCCTGTTCATTCCCATGACACCACTGTTCCCCCAACCACTGCCGTACCTCCCCTCCCTGATAGCCCCACACAACCAACTGTTCCCACATCTCCCACTTCCTCGGATAATGCCGCACCAACCACTACTCCACCATTACATGCCACCACTCACCCGCCCCCACCTATCCCTACTCATCCCATGATTACCCGAGCAAAAGATGGCATTTTCAAACCCCGACATCGGGCTGATCTCTCGCAAACCATTTCCAATCCTCTGCATCATGCGTTATTCACTACCAAGACCCCAAAGGGTTATGCCTCTGCCTCTAAGGACCCAAAGTGGGTTGACGCCATGCTTCGGGAGCTTGATGCTCTTCACAAAAACAACACCTGGTCGCTTGTCGCTCGTCCCCATGATCGCGATGTTGTGGGGTCCAAGTGGTTGTTTCGCACTAAGTTCAACTCAAGTGGCACGATTCAAAACTACAAAGCCAGACTCGTTGCTCAGGGTTATAGTCAAACCCCTGGACTCGACTATTCTTACACTTTTAGTCCTGTGGTCAAAGCTTCTACCATTCGTATAGTTCTTTCGCTTGCTGTTCTCAATCAATGGCCACTGCATCAACTTGATGTCAACAATGCATTCTTACATGGGCAACTCAATGAGTGTATATTTATGGAACAACCTCCAGGCTTTATCAATGCTCAATATCCGAATCATGTGTGCAAGTTAAATAAGGCGCTATACGGGCTCAATCTCAACATTAAATAAAGAATTTGCTATAAAAGACATGGGTGCTCTCAGTTACTTCCTTGGGCTTGAAGTCACACATACCTCCATGGGTTTATTCCTTAATCAAGCTAAATATGCTCATGACATATTAGATCGTGCCCACATGCTGGATGCTAAGCCTGCCTTCACACCTCTTGCCACCAACACCTGCTTCTCCACTCAAGGTGAACCTTTCTCTGACCCATCCCTTTATCGTTCCCTTGTTGGTGCTTTACAGTACTTGACTGTCACGTGACCGGACATATCGTATGCGGTCAATCAAGTCAGCCAGTTCCTACATGCTCCCACTATTGACCACTTTTGTGGTGTTAGACGGATTCTTAGGTACATTAAGGGCACAGCTACATTTGGTCTCACCTTCACCAAACCCACTCATGCATCCCTTCTTGGCTTTTCCGATGCTGATTGGGCCAGGTGTCTTGAGACTCGACATTCTACCTACGGGTTCTCCATATTCTTTGGGGGGGAACCTTGTCTCATGGTGTGCTAAGAAGCAGCCTACAGTTTCACGCTCCAGTTGTGAGTCCGAATACAAAGCTATGGCTAATACTGCTGCTGAACTCATATGGATAACCCATTTACTTACTGAACTTCATGCTCTCCCAGCCATTCGTCCTACTTTGCTTTGTGACAATCGCAGTGCTCTGTTTCTCACTCAAAATCCTATTTCTCATAAAAGAATGAAGCACATTGAACTGGATTATCACTTCATAAGGGAACTAGTAGCCTCCGGAAAACTTCACACCAAATTTATACCAACCAAGCTCCAGGTAGCTGACATATTTACAAAGAGTCTTCCTAGACCTCAGTTTGAATCATTTCGAGATATGCTTTGCCTTGGTCTGCCACCGGTTCGCTTGCGGGGGGCTATCAACACACCAAGTTTATAACTTTATAATAGTCGTGTTCATATTGTAATTTGTCTATTCTTGTTTGGTCTTTATGTAACTATTGTATCTATATATTCTCATCTCCACTTATGTTGGAGATCATTCGAGTGATGGTTAATAGCAACTCATCTTTGTTCTTGACATCAAGAATTGAAATAAATCCGAAACGGTTACCGACTTTGTCTCTTTTTCTAGCTATGTAGATGTCGAAAATCTGCCCGAATTGACAAACCTGGTTAGCTAGATCATTCCCGCTGCATCTTTCCGGTAGATTGGTAACAAAGAATTTTGTAATGCGACGTTGAATCTCTTCATTAGTAGGCTTCTGATGGTTTTCCATTAGTCTACTGTAATTATTTTTTTTTTAGTATCATTCTGGACATTATTAATTAAGAATATTTACAATAATTTATTAACTTTTTATAGAAAGGTTTAAATTTTAATGTAAGAGTAGGGAAGACACAAGTATCGTATCTTTAATTTTTGTTTCCATATCGTATCTTTAATTTTGAATCCATTTTGTGTTTTGTCCAAGAATGTTTTATTTCTTTGTTTTCTTGTTTCATCGTCATCTTATACATTTGCGGTTCCACTAGCTCACCTTGGGGGTTACTTATTTTTTTTTTAATAATTATTAAGAACTTAAAATAAAATTACTAAGAATTTATAACCTTAAATAAATATACTAGTAATTAATAACTTAAATTATAATACATAAAAATTATAACAATTGAATGTAGAGGTGTTGAACTTTGAACTCGGTTATCTTACCATTTAAGTCATTCCACTTTAATGTAGTTAACAAACTGCACCACGCGTATGTGTTTCAATATTTTTACATCTATATTTTTCTATTTAATGGCCACGTTGTGTTTTACGTTTCATTCTAATTTATACACATTAACATGCCGTAACACACGTGCATAGTTCTATGTTTTTACATCTATTTTCATTGGGGTTTGTTTTCTTGTTTTACGAGTTTTTTTCGTGTTGGTGTTCGCTAGCAACGGTATGACATTGATGTTACTTAGAATAGTTTTACGTCCCCACCGCAACGCTTGGGGCTTGAATACTAGTTGATCCCAAAATGACTCGACCTTTTATTAATTTCTAACGTTGGAGTCTTTGGAAATATGAACCAAAGCCTCGTCCTCGTCGTATTCTTATCCTTCAATGGGTGGTTTAGCGTATTTTTCCTAGTCATCCTAATCATGAGGGTTAGTTTTGGTAGGGGATCGACTTGGATCCATTTGAGTAGAAGAGAGTTTTAGTTCCTTTGGTGAAAAAATTCATATATGTATGTTAATTTATAGTGTAAAAGTAGCAGTTAATTAGAAAAAAAAGTTAATTGTTATTTTTCTTTCTAAGTTTTTATCTGTTTTATCATATCAATACAAAAGGTTTTATCTTTCTAGTCCTGACTTTTTTAAAAGTTGAGATTCTCAACTATTTTTATTAACTTGGGTAATTGTGTTTGTTAAGTTAGTGACAGCTAAGTTATTATTCAAATCATTCAAAACTTAAATTAAATTTTTTGTATGATGACTTAAATGTTCTTTAACTTAACAAACACAATTAACTAAGTTAACAATAACATATGAAAATGATGACTTTTTAAGAAATCAGGACCAGAAGAAAGAAACATTTTTGAATGAAAATGACAAACCAAACCAAACTAAATGACGAAAATAACAAGTAACTCTAGAAAAAAGTTGCTTCCCAACGGCTAAATCCAGGCATCACATGCGCTTTCTTGAATTGAAAATACAAATCTTTGCCCGCTACCTACACGGGTGCGGTGATGTACCTGTGTGTCTGAACCCGATGGTTGAAGCCACGTGTTTCCCCTCCACCTTGAAAAAAAAGAACAAAAGGGTCATAGCATCTTATATTTATACAAAAACTAGTATCAAGCCTCCGGCGTTGTGGTTGAGTGGAGGGGGGGAACCGTGTCAAGTGGCACCAATGTGACACTACAACCGTTATAGCTAATGTATAAATTATGATCCACAAAAAACTTGATAATTAGTAATATACTAGTGTTCAACCTCCCTTATTATGACGGAGGCGTAAAACCATAACAAGTAGCACCAATAGTACACCATCGTTAGTGTCCACTAACATCTATATTAAAAATACAAAACAAAAAAATAAAACCAAAACGAAAAAGTCTAGTTTTCCCCCGCGCTACGTGGTGGGAAATTTTTCGTTTTTCTTCGTACTATGTAGCGTTAGTGTGTTCGTTATCGTTATGGCTTGTCGAAAAATATACAATCGAATACTGAAATATTTAAAACGTCCTAGTAGCGTTATACTACACCAAAAATACAAAAACCACCCTATAAAAATAAAAAAACCGCACATAAAATACCAAAACAACCCAAAAAATATGAAAGCCGCCCAAAAAAATACTAAAACGAACATACCGCCCTAAAAATACAGTTACTACCCAAAAAGATTAGTACAACCAAATTGTATAAAATGTACAACCCAATATGCATAACAAAGTTGGTGATTAGTATTATTTAAATATAATTAATCGTACTAAAGAAAGTAATGAAAACATTTTGGGATATATCAAGTGGTGTCACCTATATAATATTTTGTTTCTTGTATTTTAATCTCAAGTCGGTCATTTAATTTAGTTTAACAATATAATAATGCTTTTGAAAGCAACCTTGTACCAACTTCTCCTTTCTTATATGGTTTTCATGATTTGATGACATAACTTACTGCATTGACTAAGCATAATAACAAAGAAATTTCACATTTTATTCTAGGGTATGTTATTGATACATCTAATTTATTTTATTTTCTCTATATTTTTCTATACATACATATAGATACATGGAGAGAGATAAAGACATAGGGTGTCTCAATAACATAAATGGATGTTTGTATAACAAAAACCTTTATTCTATAGTTGCTGATTTGCGTTGAATAGTATTCCTGGAATTCCGGTAGAATAACGTCGACTCACAGGCAAATATATGCCGTTGGATTTTAGGAGCAAATTAAAGATTGAAGCAAAATGTGTAACGTGTGTAGGTTAATCGCAAAAAGGATTGAAGATTTGAAGCAGTGACCTTTGGTATGAATTTTTTAATTATTTTGATTTTTTGTACAGGTATTTTATTTTCTCTTCTCCTAAAAGAACAGTTCGAAAAAAAGATGTTTTTTTCTTTGTACTATATGTCAAATCTATATATAATACTAAAATAGTAACTTAGGTGGACACTTGTCACATTCCTAGGCCCCTAATTTTATTTTTCCCGCATCTCTCTTCTTTTGAATAGTTACTTAAATTAACGATTAAATAATTTTAAAAATTTTTAAAATAAGAGTTTTTCTAAAAAATCAAACATTTTTAAAAATATAAAATATCTTAAACTTGATGTTTTTAAAAAGTAAACTTCTTTATAAACTAAAATTAATTAAAATTAGGAGTTATAACAAAAACTTTTAAAAATGATATTTTTAATATGGTTTGTTTGGAAAAAATGGTTAATTTTTTTAGAAATAAAAATTAAAATTATTACTTATAATTATCACTCATGTAATTTTAATCATATCTTTTTTAAAATATTATTATATACTTCATAAACTTCCATCATAATTAATATTTTATTTTTTAACTCGTGTAATATACGCGTTTACTAAAGTTAGTATTATATAAATAACTAATCAATTTTAATTTTTCAACCCGTATAATATATTTAGTTTTATTTATATTTTTGTGTTATTTTAATAATTAACTCTCCACCTCCCGTGTAACACACGGGTAAATAAAACTAGTGTTTAAATACAAGTGTTATATGTGAAGAATATCATAAATAGATTAAAAGTGTTTTTTAAAGATTTCCTCTTATTTCTTTTCAAATATAATCTCATTATAAATATAATATATCCTTGTAATTTGTTTATTTGATCTATGTGCCGCTGCAAATTTATTCGAACGAATTGTTCGTAATAATATACAATTTATCAAATCACAATCATATAGACTAAAAGTTTCTTTTAAGATTTCGCTCTTTGGTTACAGTTTTATTCCCTTTTTCCCTAACAAATTTTAAACTATGATGATTTATAAAAATTAGGGTAAGGTTATAGTAGAAATGTTATTTAATAAAAAGTTTAAAAAGGATTGTGGGACTTACACATGTACTTCTATAGTTTTAAAGAGTGTGACAGTTTGGTCATTATGTCAAATATATAAGATTATTGTGTCATATATATTTATTATTAAATATTTTACATTATCCGTTATATGTATTTGTCATTATATTTTACGTTTTAGATTATTTTCCATTATTATTGTCGTTGTTTCTATAGATTATATAAACTTTTTATCTATTATTGTGTTTTACAATTAGATGTGCACAATAATATCATTGTATTTATCAAAACACATAGTATTGAAAAACACAATATGTTATTTTATTATTATTTTTTATACATTATATAATTTTGTTATTATCTTCCATTGGGTTTTACAATTAGAAGTACACAATAATTTTATTTCACTCATGTATTTTTTAAAACTCATAGTGTTTAATATTACACAATAACGTTCAAAAAACACAAGACATTGTGTTATTTTATCATTATTTTTAATGTATTAGATTAATTAGTTGCTGATTTATTATTGTGTTTTATAAATAGAGATACCCAACAATGTTATTTCATCATTATACTTTCTTAGAATTCACCATTTTAGAAAATCATAGTAATATTTAGAAAACAACCAATAACTAACAAAAACACACAATGAACTGGATTAAAAAACATGATGAACTTCACTAAAAATCAATAACGAGATATGAGTTTAAAAATATAAAAATTTTTATTACAAATTTATATAATAATATTGTACTCATTTTAAAGATAAAAATAACTAATTTTATGGTATAATTTTTATAAAAAAATAATTTCCCACATAAAAGTTATGCACATTTAAAAAAAAAGAATTTGTACAAAGTCAACAAAAGTGGCTATTCTAACCCTTATAATAAACTTTTTTTTACAAATTGATCTCAATCATTGATTAACATTACATTTTACAATTTTTAGCTTTAAAGCACTTTGTATTTAAATCTTTCCCTAAAAATTATATGTGATTTCCAAACCATATAATCCATATGTGACATCTGTCACCAAAATAGATGTATTGACTATTGACTTTGATTATTGACATTGATTTTGACTTTGACTTTTTTGACTTTGACTTAGACTTTGACTTGGTATAAATAAGAGTTTTGACTTGAAAGTTGATCTAATGGTGACATGATTTGAGATTAGTACATTAGATGTGTGTAGACACATTAAGTTCTAAAACTATGTATTATGGTCTTGGTATGTTCTAGTGGGCCTTGGGCATGATGACAATGATCGTTCATCGATTTGGACTTAGAACGATGGTTGCATGCTTAAAATTGGACTAAAGATTTATAAATGTAAATATATACATCATACGCTAAGAACATAACAAAAATCGGACACAAGTGGGTTTTGCTTAAAGCCTACTAAATATACATAATTTAATTTAAAAATATAAAAATGAATAGCTTATATAGCATATAATGGTCCGTTGAAATCGTATTGATAAGGAGAATTTAAAAAAACAAAAATTGGACGACGCATGAACCAGGACAAGACGGAATTAGACGAGACAAGCAACGGGCCCAGGAGGCCCACTCATAGCCCCCTTGGTCGCAAACCCTCAAAAAGGGGGCTCCCCTTTGTTTTCTCTTTATTTTTTTACTAATCTTTCTCTAAGAATGCTCTCTAGTGAAACCCTAGTCATCACCATCCATCTTCTTCTTGTTCTTCATTCCAATCAACCACCATTATCATCAATTACTTTGATTTTGATGATATTCTAGCATTGAAGATTGATTTTTGTGCAAAACTTGATCGTCTACACCTTCTCCTATAAGAAAATCATTTATTTTGATGATTTTATCCTCGTTTGTTCATGTTCTTGATGTTATTTATCAAGAATCATCAAAATCATCATCTAATGATCTTGTTTCCTTGGGTTTGGCCATTGATTTGTGAAGACCTAGTTGTTTCGGGTGTTGGACCTTCTAATCGGTAAAACCCTAACTCTCAATCTTTGTCTATTGTTGGATCTAAACAAATTGGGTTGTAAACTTGTTTGACCTGACCATAATGGACACCTTGGACTTATATATTGATGTTTAAAACATTAATCTTGCTTCTTGAATCGATAGACACGATGAGAAATCAAAACTATGTACCGATTAACTAACAATGTGAACCGGAAGACAAAAATTCAACTAACTGTTTTGGGACTGAATATTTGTGATAATCTAAGTGTTTAATTCAAGTTTTTGTCAATTAGTTCATGGAATTAACTTTCTTTAAGGTCTCGGGTCATTAATGGTTAAATATTGGGGTTTGGGATGCAAAGGAACAAGGCTAATAAACTGGACAGTTTGCTGTCAGAAAAATAGAACATTTTGTTCAGGTCATAACTTGGTCATAATAATTCCAAATGGGTCTAATTTTTCGTCTAAAAACAATTTCAATGAGCCTTCTAACTAACCCAGGTGATCTCGTGTCGTTTCGACATCGTTTGATCCTCCAAACATGGTCAACAAATCTAATGGTCAAAACTGACGAATCTGGGCAGCAGGATGGTCTGTGTTGGTTTAGTCATATATTTCGCATATTTTATCCAATGGAGATGATTCTTTTTCTAAAATTTATTTTAAAGTCTATCTTTCAAGCGATACTTATTACATAACTCTCCATTATCTTTCCGACCTCTAAATAGTATTGCAAAACTGGTGCGCAATCAGCTCTACATGCTAAAATATTTGATAAACTTAAAACTAAGGACTTGAAACTAAATAATGAAATAAAGACAAGTTTTATACTTAAAAGTGATTTAATGTCTTTTAAAAGGATAAGCTAATAATATCTTTATTCATTGAATATGGACGAATAGATGTACATTAAAGAACATTAATAATGTGATGCTAAGCAACAACTAAAACCCTAAACTTGATGAAGTTTAAAGTTTGAATCTTACTTTGAACTTGTCCTTTTGGTAAATCATGTTTTTAATAAAATAAGAATTATGATGGACAATAAGGACTGGGCTACAAGGATTACACTCATATTAGTCATGCTTTTTGCTCCTTAGTAATCCTTTTTGTGATTCGTACTTTTAGTGCTTGCTTTGCATGTTGTGAACTTTTGACTGTACTATTTCGAGGTGAGTTTCACGGCCCCTTTTTAATATGTTTTACTTGGTGGAAAAGCAAGCTCATGGTTTTGGACTATGTCGTGTCTTAAATGTCACACCCTCAAAATTCACGTGCAGTGTTTTACTGCGAGGCGTGTAAATAAACCAGGATCCCAGTCAATAGTTACTCAGAACGACACTATATGCAACGTATAAAATATATCAGAGTTTATAACTTTAAAATATTTGCTGAAGCGTTTTATAAATAGTTAAACTCAAAGTACTAGAAATGTAAATTGGCAAAACAGGCGCCAAACCATAAAGTAACCAAAGTAAACATTTCAAAGAACTAATGTTTATTAGTTTTAAAAATGCGTACAAGACCCGTGCGTGCTCCTGCGGCTGCAGTCAACCTCGACCTGATAATAGCATACTAAAAGAGTCAAGACAATGGTTGGTGAGTTCAAGAGCTTGTGTGTAACATGAACAGTAACAGTTAAATAAACATAAGTGATGTGCTGAAACAGATAGCTAATCTAGTTTCACAAGTAGTAAGCTTATAGTGATTTCGCGATCGAAGCTGACATATAGTTCATTTGTTTGCCTCCCATCACAACATACCAGGTTGTGAAGATGTTTGTGTTTAGGACAATATTGCACCCGTTTGACCTTTAGTCGTACAGGTGGGGCTTGTTAGGCCCAGTAGTACTACCTAACATTTCCCGCTAGTTACAAGTATAAATGATCCGAAAGTGTGAGGACTTTTATGGTAATGCTACACTACCTTATACAAGCACAACTTATCTATAAAAGCATTTGTAAATAAAACAGTATGCTATCTCCCCCAAAAGAAAGTAAGTAAACAGTAGGGCATGAACTCACCTGATGCGCAACGAACAACACGAAGCAAATAGAGAGTGAGAAGACAACCCTTCAAAGGTTACCTAGATCATGTGAGTTTGTAAGTATACTAGAGCAGAATAGTTGAATAGACCCTAAGTGCTTAAGATAGCACATTGACCTATGTCGTTTAAAAGGAAAAGACATGATTGACGAAGTTGACCCATTGACCCGTTAGTGACGTGTTTAAGTTGTATACTTGCTCAAACAAATATTATACCATATTAACAATCATGCTTGAAACGATTAACATACTATGCACATGAATCACCTTAACCACCATAAACCCAATCAAGATAGTCAAACCCACATACATAGCTACCATGATCACATTCGTATTCTAAATTGCCAATTTACATAATCCAGGCATTCATACTATAACGATTAAACACTATGCCACAATCCACATGAATAATCTTGTGCTTTGTGCACCAATCCACATGAATAATCTTGTGCTTTGTGCACCCTACTTGCATGATTCCCAAGAAAGCCTAGAATGACCCAAATAGTTCATCAACCATCCAATTAACCTAATTAACATAATCTAACACATTAGACATCATCAAATAACATTCTAACATGATCCTAGCATCATAAACTTGTCTGACTCACATTATCCAATGACCTTTAAAACTAAAGTTTCCCTTTTGGGAAAGCAATATCAAGAAGTCCAACCTTCATCAACTTCAATACAAATTCACCAATAACATGCCTATACTAGTTTATAGATACCATTCAAACATATTAATCAATCATAATTCATAAGAACATCTACCTTCATGATCCAAAAGTTTCTACTTCGGGCAATCTATGAACAAGGTATATAATTTCACCCAATTTCTTGTATAACGTGCATCAACCAACATCCATTGAACATTATTAACATCGTACTATCATGAAGAATCATCCATTGCCCAATTTCAAAACCAAAAGTTACTATTTAGGGCAAGGTATGAACTAGAAACTTATAATCATAGATTTTCCTGCAAAATCATCATAAATTAACATCAATACAATCCAACTAACATCAAAACAACATCAAACAACATCAATTGCATAATCTCGTGATAAAAAGTTACTATTTTGGGTAAGATATGAACTAGATGATCAAGATCATGAATTTCTTGTATAAATCACCACAATCTATCAACGATACATTACAACTAACATTATATCATTATCCATCATCATCAATTTTGATTTTTGATCTATAATTCGAATTAGGGTTCTATCAAAATCAAAAACTATGAAAACAATGAAAATCTAACCTTTTAAACATGTAGAAATCAAGATTGGAACTTGCTAACACCTTGGAATGCTTGAACTAGATCAAATCGATTTGTGTGTGTGCTATTGATCAAAATCGCAAGATGAGAGCGAGAATTTGTTTTAACTTCTAAAATCATATATTATAATTCAACAATAATAATTATATTTTTCAACTAATAATAAAGCACATGAATCACATAGATATCACACGTAGTCACGTTATCAAGTAAAATTTAGAAACACTACTTAAACTTTATAAATCATATAACCACAACTAATAATCAACATTATTAGTTAAGTTATTATCTAACAACCATTGTTAATTATTATTAAGTCACCAACATTCAACGACAATTAGTGTGTGCTCACGACAGGTATATGCAAGACCTAACGGAACTAACGGAGTTTGGTAACGGAATATTACCGAATGTCGCATTAAAGACTATTTTGGAACAAAGTATGTGGCTTAGGTCATGGGTTGAGTCTGGATGTTCATTTATGAGTGTGTACTTGGACTTGTGCTTGTTATTATGACTTGTGAAAAGGGGAAGAAATCTATGGGTATTGTTTTCATTATTGATTAAGAAGTAAGTACAAGTATTTATAGGAAGCAAGAGAAGATCCTAGAAGCATCTCTTAACTAACTTCCTACTAACTAACTTGTAACAACTTGTAACTACTATAACCACTAGAGAGACATGTGCATAATATCTATATCACACCAAAGATAAGGCGGATGAGACGGGGAAATACGCAGTTCACGTAACAAAGACATAAGCCAGCGAACCTAAGTAGCGGTGTGGGCAAGAGCACGATATTCGGCCTCAGTACTAGATCGAGCAACCATGTGTTGTTTCTTGGAACTCCAACTAATGAGATTGGGTCCAAGAAACACACAAAAACCAATGGTCAAACGCCTGTCATCAGGACAACCAGCCCAGTCTGCATCTGAATAGGCATGAATATCATAGCAAGTGGAGCGATGAATAGTCAACCCATGTGAAATTGTACCCCGCAGATAAAGCAAAATGTGTTTAACAACAACCCAATGACGATCAATAGGAACCTGTAAGAACTAAGATACTTTACTAACTGCATAGGCAATCTCTGGTCTAGTCAGAACCAAATACTGTAAGGCACCAACAGTACTCCGATAAAGTGTCAGATCAGGCAAAGTTTGTCCAGAATAGCAAGAAAGCTACCTACCAGAAGCAACTGGAGTAGCCAGTGGACGATACTGAGACAAACCCTTGCGCTGTAACAAATCCAATAAGTAGCGTGCTGAGATAAGTGTAAGCACTCATCAGTGAAGGTGGCCTGTATACCCAAGAAATAGGACAAGGTGCCTAAATCTTTGAGAGCAAACTGAGAATGAAGACTAACAATCAGGGCAGCAACAAACACTAAGGAACTCCTAGTGATAATAATATCATCAACATAGACCAAAACATAACATGTGTCATCACCACGCTGATAAACAAATAGCAAAGAATCAGAGATGCACTGAGAGAAGCCACCAGAAATAAGAGCTGAAGAAAGCTTGGGAAACCAAGCATGAGGGGCCTGCTTCAGACCATAAAGAGCCTTCTGGAGAAGACAAACATGATGGGGTCTTGATGAGTCAACAAAACCTGGTGGTTGAGTCATATAAAGAGTCTCCGATAAGTCGCCATGAAGAGGCATTGTTGACATCAACCAGACGAATAGGCCAACCTCGGGAAAAAGCAACAGACAAAACAATACAAATGGTGATAGGCTTAACCACAGGACTAAAAGTCTCAGTGAAATCAATCCCTTCCGTCTGATGAAAGCCCTTGGCAACAAGCCGGGCTTTGTAGCGACTGATAGAACCATAAGGATTATGCTTAATCCGATAAACCCACTTACAACTAACAACATTGGTTGAGGGAGGAGGAGGAACTAAAGTCCATGTTTGATTATAATGCAATGCATTAATCTCAGTGCGTATAGCATCCCACCAAACAGAATGATGCTAAGCCTGAGAAAAAAGTAGAAGGCTCAATAGTGGGTGAAGTAATAGTATGAAAAAGAACATGATCAGGGAACTATCTAGGCTGACAAGTATGATAACGAGAACGCATGACCATAGGATGAGCTGGAGGAGGAGGAGAGGAAATAGGAGAAATTGAAGAGGAAGAAGGAGATGAAGCAGAAGTAGGAGGGGAAATGGAGATGGAGCAAGGAGAAGGATATGACAGAGGAGGAATGGGAGCAGTTGATTAGGAAGAGTTTGCATACAAACATAAATCTAACATAATCCAAATAAACACATTGAATTTCAAACATATTACAAGAGTTTGCATACAAATCTAAGTTAAAGCATCTAAGGTGCTGTTTGATTTTTTACAAAAGAGCTTCTCAGCCTCTTTTGTCTTCACCAAGAAGAGGACGTGCAGACATTTTGTCACATCCCGGCGAAAGCATGAAATGCAGTTCGGGTGTGACTCGTTTGATCAGAGTGCGTTAATTATAGCGGAGTAAATAAATAAACATACACACTTAAAATCATAAAGTAGGACATGCATTTATTCATAATATCCGAGATTAAATCTTATACATAAGGTTTCAAAATTAGATATAATCTTTCTACAACTTGGTTAAACTATTGCATGTCTTCAGATACGGTGGAAGTATGCATCTGCATACACACTATAGTCAACTATGTTGACTGTTAGTGTTACACAAACCCTTCCAACAATCTTTCCCCAACCGTTGTGAACCTCAAAACTAAAGTCAAAGGTATTAGTTATCGTTTCTTGAAAAAGCATACTCAAAATAGTCAACAAAAGTTGGTGAGAACATAGGTTTATTTCCAGACAAAATATTTTTGTTGATGTATCAATTACAACCAAACCTGTACACAACATAATCATACTGTCACGAATATTCACAAAATCAGATAATATTACATCTCAACCCTCATTCGGTTAGGTGCAGGAAAATAGCATCACAACACTCATCCTGTTGGTGCAAATATTCTCCTAAGCAGCGCTACTAATATTGTCGGACGGTTCCTCATTCGAACTAATGGTTGTATCGCAAATGACAGTAAGTATCAAAATATTTTTAAAATAATACATCAACGTAACCGGTATGCTTTTTCCCCCAAAAACTTCACAAATACCAAAAGGGTCAAAATGGGGCTATGAATCTCACCTGAACTTTCATCAAACATAGTTAAAGGTATTATCAAATCTCAAATGACTCAGAAGATAAAAGGAGGATAAAGTGGTGTTGGATTTTCAAACATCGCTCCACTAATCAATCATGATTATTGAATCTCACCGTATCTCCAAAGTGGAACCAATAAAATAATTCACAGAATTAGACATTAATTTCTTTAAAATTTTTAGAACCTCAGATTTAATTAATTTTTAAAAGTTCAGCTGTAAAATAGTCAAATGTTGTTATCATAAATTTTTCAACATTTATTTTACTATACATAAATACTTATAATTAGTCCAAAGTCTCTATAAATCATTAAAATTCTCTACGGTTATCCAAAAATCATCAAAAATTTATAGAATGTTATTTCAAAAATTTGTAACATCTCTTAAATTTTATAACATTTAATTCCTAACAGATTGTTTTCTGCAATTTCTATAGTATTCCCAAAATTCATTTAAAATAGCTTCTGCAGTCCATAAGTTCCTAAAATTTTACAGAAAGTTTCATAAATGAAATAGAACATCATATAAATATATCAAAGTCTGACTCGTAGCAGATCTGTTTCTGTTATTTTTACAATAATCACAATATTTAGAAAAAATGGTTATATAACTCCAAAAATTATGAAATTTATATATTTTTTAGATTCAGATTTTATATTTCATCTATGATTTTCTAAGAATTTATTATACAATTTAAGTATTTATTTTGATTTTCCTATTGCAGAACACATAAAAATTCATATCTTAAGTATAATAAATAGATAAATTCTGAAATAATTCCAGAAACCTTTATACCTCAAAAGTATCATTCTGTGAATTTATCAGAATTCTTTCAAATTATTTTATATTTTTGAGTATCTTCTTTATTTCATTATTTAAAACAATTTGTATAAATTGTTATATTTATCATAATTTTGTCAAAATTTACAGAATAATATTTCAGTATCTAAATAAATTTTTTTCAATGTTTATTCTCACAATCTCAATTATTTAGTATTTTACCTATTTTTCCTTAATATTACATGATAAAATTCATAAATTTCCAAAAATATCCTTTTTGTCATAAGATTTCAAATTTTATTACTGTAATTTGATGGGATTTTGAAGTTTTCAAGACCTTTTGAGATTTATTTTGGTGTATATATACCAAACTACTTTCTATATGTGTTTGTAACACATATGTAAATCTTTGGTATTAAATATTTTAGAAAGACCTTACCCTTGTCTTGAATTTCTTGATTTGAGAAGATGGTTAACTTTGGTGTTTGTTTTGTTTGTAGAACCGAGAGATGGAAAGGGAATCAAAAGGTGGTGAAAGGTGATGGTTGCAGTTGGTAATGTTGGTGTGGTTGTGCTACGGGTAATTGTGGAGATGGTTGTGGCGTGTGGTTGTTATTAGTTATGGGAGGTGCTCCAAGAAAAACCCAGGAACTAGAGATTAAAGTGGTGGTGATCGCGGTTTGGTATAGAAGCCGAGTGGTACAAAGAGAATTGATTTACGTAGACCTTCGGCCGAGTGTCCTCTTTAATGGCATCATCATCATGTCTAGTTACTAGCTTAGAGGTGTTGGTCACTAGTTAGCTTAGGTGGCGGTTTTTAAAGAATACCCGGGAGAGAGGTGGTGATTAATTGCAAGGTGGCAAGCTATGGTGAGCATGACTGGCCTTGAGTTATGAGCACTCCATTTGCATAAGGTTTCAAGTATGGTGTGAATGCAAGGTTACTTAGTCAAGGTGAAGACTTAGGTGGCGTGTGGTGGTGATAGTAGGGTGGTGTGGTGGCGGTTTAGTAATCGAGAGGCATGGAAGGGTGGATTAATGTCTTAACCGAGAGGTGCTTAGTGACTTTTAAGCTAAGCTTAAACACAAAGGTTTAGGTGTAATATGGTGTGATGTTAATGTTCTCGGCTTAGGATTAGGTTTAGGTGCTTAAGGTTTGATTTATTTAGATGTATATTCATCCATACATATATGTAGTAATCACGAATTTAGATTATGAGTATATATACATATATATGCAAAATATATCTATGTATATGCGTATTTAGAAAAGGGCAAAAACATGCCTTCTTAATGCATGTAAGCATGCATATTTGTACTCATGCATGCACACGTAATTAAATCACAACATATATGCATGCATGTAAACATGCACACGTACATTTTTCATATACATATATACATGTAAGGTTGACATAATAATATATAAGTATGACATGTATATGTATATATAATAATGTATAATGTTTGAAATAAAATCGTTTATTATTTTCAGGGTTGTCACATTCTCCCCCTGTTAAAAGAATTTCGTCCCGAAATTCCTTGGAGTATAATTTCTAAACTTTAGGAAAACTTAAATGATTATTACCTCTGAATAAGCGGGGGTATTTCTTCTTGATTTCATTTTCTTTTTCCCATGTGTATTCTGGTCCTCTCTTTGCATTCCACTTAACCTTCACTATGGGGATTCTATTTCTTCTTAACTTCTTTATTTCCTTATCAACAATGGCTATTGGTTTTTCCACAAAATGAAGTCTCCTATCTATTGTGACTTCTTAAATTGGTACTTTTAAGGTTTCATTGGTTAAGCATTTCTTGAGGTTGGACACATGAAAAGTGTTATGCACCTCACTTAATTCTTGAGGTAATTCCAACTTATATGCCACAGGACCAATTCTATCAATGATTTTAAATGGACCAATATACCTAGGGTTTAGCTTACTGGATTTTCCAAAGCGAAAGATTCCTTTAGAGGGAGATATCTTCAGATAGACCCTGTCTCCTATTTGAAATTCCAGTGGTTTCCTTCGTTTGT
This sequence comes from Flaveria linearis, assembly GCA_024085815.1. Classification (NCBI taxonomy): domain Eukaryota; kingdom Viridiplantae; phylum Streptophyta; class Magnoliopsida; order Asterales; family Asteraceae; genus Flaveria; species Flaveria linearis. The sequence goes on along the minus strand of CM044005.1, from coordinate 37,446,543 downwards.
CTGCATAACTCTTCTGTCGATCATGAGCAGCCTTCAGCCTATTCTTAATATCAGTGATCTTGTCCGTGGTTTCTTGTATTAGTTCCGGACCTGTGAGTTGTCTATCACCTATTTCATTCCAACATAAAGGTGATCTACACTTTCTTCCATACAGAGCTTCAAATGGTGCTAACCCAATACTAGAGTGATAACTGTTATTATAGGAAAATTCTATTAATGGTAGATGACTATCCCAATTTCCACCAAAATCTATAACACAAGCTCTTAACATATCTTCTAGAGTTTGTATTGTTCTTTCACTCTGTCCATCAGTCTGTGGGTGATAAGCTGTACTTAAACTTACTTGGGTTCCTAAAGCTTTTTGTAATATTTGCCAGAACCTGGAAGTAAATCTACTATCTCTATCTGATATAATGGATACAGGGATTCCATGTCTGGACACAATTTCTTTTATGTAAATTCTTGCAAGTCTCTCAATCTTATAATCTTCTCGTATAGGTAAGAAATGAGCTGACTTAGTTAATCTGTCTACTATAACCCAAATTGTGTCGTATCCATTCCTGGTTCTTGGAAACTTAGTTATGAAATCCATTGTAATTTGATCCCATTTCTATTCTGGAATCTCTGGTTGCTGCAGGTATCCTGTAGGTTTTTGATATTCTGCTTTTATTCTTGAACAACATCACATTGTTCCACAAACTCTCTGACTGATCTTTTCATGCCTGGCCACCAGTATTGGCTTTTCAAGTCTTTGTACTTTTTATTGTTTCCTGGATGCATAGAATATCTTGACTTATGAGCTTCTTGTAGAACAATTGTTCTAATTATGTTCTTATCAGGTATCCAAATTCTTCCTTTAAATCTTAAAATTCCATCTGCGTCTTCCTTTATGTCTTTTAATTGCCCTTTTAGCTTTAATACACCTTCTTGTTGAGCTTCCCGAATTTGATTTAACAGGTCTGAATGTAGTTCCATTCTCATAGCACGTACCCGTAATGGCTTAGTTCTTTCTTTCCTACTTAGAGCATCAGCAACTACATTTGCTTTACCGGGATGATATTTGATTTCACAGTCGTAATCACTTAGTAATTCCACCCATCTTCTCTGCCTCATATTTAACATCTTTTGATCAAAGATATATTGCAGACTTTTATGGTCTGTATATATTATACACTTAGTCCCATACAGGTAATGTCTCCAAATTTTTAGCGCAAATACTACAGCTCCTAATTCTATATCATGGGTGGTATAATTCTTTTCTCTACCTCTAAGTTGTCTGGATGCGTATGCAATTACCTTATCTTTTTGCATTAAAACACATCCAAAACCTTGATGTGATGCATCACAGTATACTATAAAATTATCTGTTCCTTCTGGTAAAGCTAATATGGGTGCACTGCATAACTTATTTTTGAGAAGTTCAAATGCTTCATTTTGTTTTTCTCCCCATATATACTTTTTATCTTTTTGGGTCAATTCTGTCAACGGTTGAGCTATTCTTGAGAAATTTTCTATAAATCTTCTGTAATATCCTGCTAAACCTAAGTATTGTCGTATTTCAGTTGGGGTTTTTGGAACTTCCCATTTCTTAGCTGCCTCAATCTTTGCTGGATCAACCTGAATCCCATTCTGGTTAACTATGTGTCCGAGGAATTGTACTTCTCTTTTCCAAAATTCACATTTTAAGAATTTTGTATATAATTTTTCCTTTTGAAGTAATTCCAAAGTTAACCTCAGGTGTTGTTTGTGGTCTTCCTTATTCTTAGAATAGATCAGTATATCATCTATGAAGACTATAACAAACTTATCTAAATAAGGTTTACATACCTTATTTATTAAGTCCATAAATACTACTGGAGCATTGGTTAACCCAAATGGCATTACAAGAAATTCATAGTGCCCGTACCTAGTTCTAAATACAGTTTTAGAAACATTGTCATCCTGTACTCTTAATTGATGATATCCAGATCTTAAATCTATTTTTGAGAAATAACTAGATCCCTGTAATTGGTCAAATAAATCATCAATCCTAGGGAGAGGATACCTATTCTTTATGGTAACTTTATTGAGTTCTCTATAATCGATACACATCCTAAAAGTTCCATCTTTCTTTTTGACAAACAGAACTGGTGCTCCCCAAGGTGATACACTAGGACGTATAAATCCCTTATCTAATACTTCCTGTAATTGAGTCATAAGTTCTTTTATTTCAGTTGGTGCTAAACGATAGGGTGTTTTAGCAATAGGGGCTGTTCCTGGCATTAATTCTATTTTAAACTCTACTTGACGAGGGGGTAGTAATCCAGGTAATTCGTCAGGAAAAACATCAGGGTATTCATTTATAACAGGAACACTTTTCAAATTTCCCTTATCAAGTTTCGCATCAACTATGTGAGCTAAGAAAGCTAAACATTTCTTATTTAAGCATTTTTGTGCTTTTTCACAAGAAATTAATTTCACAATATCATTTGGTCTATCACCATATATACAGAGAGTTTTGTCTTCCTTAATCAAAGGAATTTTTATCATTTTCTTATCACAAATGATTTCAGCATGATTCTTAGTCAACCAGTCCATTCCTAATACAACATCAAATCCTCCTAATTTAATAGGAATCAGATTCATCTCAAAACAATATTCATCTAAATTCAAAATGCAGTTAGGAATGATTTCATCAGCTTCTATCATTTTACCATCCGTTAATTCTATCATGTAGTTATCACTTAATTTCTCAGATATTAAACTAAGTGATGGTCTAAAAATGTTTGAAACAAAACTACGAGTTGCTCCTGTATCAAATAATACTTTTGCGTACTGGTTATTGATAAGGAACGTACCCGTTACCACTTCCGGTTCATGGCGAGCTTCATCAGCTTGTATCACAAAAGCTCTTCCACGGGGGTTGTTGTGATTAATTGGGGCCTTGCCTTTTCGTTGTGGACACTCATTACGAAAATAATTTTCACTTCCACACTGAAAACAGACTGTTTTAGGATTGGTAGGGTTTTTGCAGTCTCGAGAAATATGCCCTTTCTTTTTACAGTTGTAACAAACCACTGTCATACAGTTCCCTGTATGATACCTTTGGCAGATATTACACTGTAGTTGTTTATCCATCCTCTTTCCCTGGTCTATTACTAGGAAATTTCTTGGTGGAGGTCGGGTCATCCTCTTCTGAAGGTTTTCTCCATATCTTCTTCCTGAGTGATTTTCATTCCATTTCCTTTTCTCTCCTACCTGTGGGTGGCTTAATGATCTATTTCTGATCATCTCGTCTGTCAGACTTTCTGACAGGATTACTGCTTTTTGGAAGGTTTTGGCTCTTGCAGATTTTACTAACCCTCTTATTTGTGGTACTAGTCCCCAAATATACCTCCCTATCCTTTTTGATTTCGGGGTTATTAAATATGGTACTAACCTAGACAGTTCATTATACCTGTCAGTATATTCCCGGTGTGTAGCTCCTTTCATTTCTAGTGCTAGAAATTCAGCCTTAGTTTTTCTATTTCATTATAAGGGCAGCATTTTTCTATCACTATATTTCTAAATTCTTCCCAACTTAATTTATTCATAACATTCCTACCTCTAGTGTGTACCTCCATTTTCCACCAGGATTGTGCCTCTCCTTTTAGTGAATGTGAGGCAAACAGTGTCTTGAAATTTTCAGCACAGTTACTGATTTCCAAAACTCCTTCTATTTCATCTAGCCATATCAAGGCTTGTACAGCTCCTCCTTTTCCATCGAATTCCCGGGGTCTGCAGGACATGAAGGTCTTGTAAGAACAACCTTTTGAGACTCCATTCAGGATTTCTTCTTCATGTCACCCACTTGTGTTAATATTTTCAGTCCCTTCTGGTGGGTGTGAGGTGGTTCCAAAATTTAGATTTTGTTGGAGTTGGGTTATCAAGGTAGGTAAGGTAGCTTCTATTTGTTGGGCTAGTATCTGAGAGATCCTGTCATTCTCATTTGTGTCAGTGGTCACGGGTGTTTCTTCCCCAAGTCGGGCTCTGGGTCGTCCTACTCGAGCTGTTCTTCGGATAGGCTGAGTGTTTCTTTTTGGCGGCATGATTCACTATAGTGAGTTATAACATTAGTATCATAAATAAATATTATAACACAAAATCATTTAACGCATATTAAATAAATATTTTAGCACAAAAGTACATAGATCATTTAAGTTCTTATTTCTTTTATTCAGATAGGTTAAACTGTAGTCTTTTAGTTCCTGCGAATCCATTTCTATATCTTTGTGAAGATATTCTTCTTGGGTGTTTTGTGTTTCTTGATGTCCTTCTGGATTTTCCAGATTCCTAGCTGTATTTGCTTAAGTTTTCTAAGAGTTTGCCGAGCTGTTTTCACTTGATCCAACTCTTGTCTCTTAGTTACTTTATCCTTATTTTCAGAAGAATCAGAATGCTGCATTTCTATGTCCTCAGCTTGCTTAGTTCTAAACTTGCTCCCACGTTGTATCTTTTTCCTAGGAGTCTTAATTGTATATCCTCCCACATGTACTGGTGCATGTCGAACATAAATTTTGATTCTTTTTCCAGTGGAGGGATTTCCATAGCTTGTTGGGGTTCTGGTTCAGGAGTTATTTCCTTAGAGTTGCTATAGTCTGGACATTCTGAAGGATCGGTCTCATTGTGGTAACTATCTGAATTCATAACTGCACAAGTTTCTTTATAATGTTTCATAAAATGGTTAGTCACATATTATTATAGCTATTAAGCATGAAATCATAAAATCACAAAACTTCATATAATAATTATATCACATAAATATACCTAATATTACTATTTGTTGAGCTTATGGTTATAGTCTAGATATTTTTATTATACCTAATTCACTATAGCCAATGGCTCTGATACCAACCTGTCACATCCCAGCGGAAGTGTGAAATGCAGTTCGGGTGTGACTCGTTTGATCATAGTGCATTAATTATAGCGGAGTAAATAAATAAACATACACACTTAAAATCATAAAGTAGGACATGCATTTATTCATAATATCCGAGATTACATCTTATACATAAGGTTTCAAAATTAGATATAATCTTTCTACAACTTGGTTAAACTACTGCATGTCTTCAGATACGGTGGAAGTGTGCGTCTACATACACACTATAGTCAACTATGTTGACTGTTAGTGTCACACAAACCCTTCCAACAATCTCTCCCCAGCCGTTGTAAACCTCAAAGCTAAAGTCAAAGGTATTAGTCATCGTTTCCTGAAAAGGCATACTCAAAATAGTCAACAAAAGTTGGTGAGAACATAGGTTTATTTCCAGACAAAATATTTTTGTTGATGTATCAATTACAACCAAACATGTACACAACATAATCATACTGTCACGAATATTCACAAAATCAGATAATATTACATCTCAACCCTCATTCGGTTAGGTGCAGGAAAATAGCATCACAACACTTATCCTGTTGGAGCAAATATTCTCCTAAGTAGCGCTACTAATATTATCGGACGGTTCCTCATTCGAACTAATGGTTGTATCGCAAATGACAGTAAGTATCAAAATATTTTCAAAATAATACATCAACGTAACCAATATGCTTTTTTCCCCAGAAACTTTACAAATACCAAAAGGGTAAAAAATGGGGCTATGAATCTCACCGTATCTCCAAAGTGGAACCAATAAAATAATTCACAGAATTAGACATTAATTTCTTTAAAATATTCAGAACCTCAGATTTAATTAAATTTTAAAAGTTCAGCTGTAAAATAGTCAAATGTTGTTATCATAAATTTTTCAACATTTATTTTACTATACATAAATACTTATAATTAGTCCAAAGTCTCCATAAATCATCAAAATTCGCTACGGTTATCCAAAAATCATCATAAATTTACAGAATGTTATTTCAACAATTTGTAACATCTCCTAAATTTTATAACATTTAATTCCCAACAGATTATTTTCTATAATTTCTATAGTATTCCCAAAATTCATTTAAATAGCTTCTGCAGTCCATAAATTCCTAAAATTTTAAAGAATGTTTTATATATGAAATAGAACATCAAATAAATATATCAAAGTCTGACTCGTAGCAGATCTGTTTCTGTAATTTTTACAATAATCACAATATTTAGCAAAAATAGTTATATAATTCCAAAAATTATGAAATTTATATATTTTTCAGATTTAGATTTAATATTTCATCTATGATTTTATAAGAATTTATTATATACTTTATGTATTTGTTTCCATTTTCCTATTGCAGAACACATAAAAATTCATATCTTAAGTATAATAAATAGATAAATTCTGAAATAATTCCAGAGATCTTTATACTTCAAACGTATCATTCTGTGAATTTATTAGAATTTTCTTGAATTATTTTATATTTTTAAGTATCTTCTTTATTTCATTATTTAAAACAATTTGTATAAATTGTTATATTTATCATAATTTTGTCAAAATTCGCAGAATAATGTTTTAGTATCTAAATAAAGGTTTTTCAATGTTTATTCTCATAATCTCAATTATTTAGTATTTTACCTATTTTTCCTTAATATTACATGATAAAATTTCATAAATTTCCAAAAATATCCTTTTTGTCATAAGATTTCAAATTTTATTACTGTAATTTGATGGGATTTAAAGTTTTCAAGACTTTTTGAGATTTATTTTGGTGTATATATACCAAAACTACTTTCTATATGTGTTTGTAACACATATATAAATCTTTGGTATTAAATATTTTAGAAAGACCTTACCCTTGTCTTGAGTTTCTTGATTTGAGAAGATGGTTAACTTAGGTGTTTGTTTTGTTTGTAGAACCAAGAGATGGAGAGGGAATCAAAAGGTGGTGAAAGGTGATGGTTGCGGTTGGTAATGTTGGTGTGGTTGCGCTATGGGTAATGGTGGAGATGGTTGTGGCGTGTGGTTGTTGTTAGTTGTGGGAGGTGCTCCAAGAAAAACCCAGGAACTAGAGATTAAAGTGGTGGTGATCGTGGTTTGGTATAGAAGCTGAGAGGTACAAAGAGAATTGATTTATGTAGACCTTCGGCCGAGTGTCCTTTTTAATGGCATCATCATCATGTCTAGTTACTAGCTTAGAGGTGTTGGTCACTAGTTAGCTTAGGTGGCGGTTATTAGAGAATACCCGAGAGAGAGGTGGTGATTAATTGCAAGGTGGCAAGCTATGGTGAGCATGACTCACCTTGTGTTATGAGTACTCCATTTGCACATGGTTTCAAGTATGGTGTGAATGCAAGGTTACTTAGTCAAGGTAAAGACTTAGGTGGCGTGTGGTGGTGATAGTAGGCTGGTGTGGTGGAGGTTTAGTAATCGAGAGGCATGGAAGGGTGGGTTAATGTCTTAACCGAGAGGTGCTTAGTGACTTTTAAGCTAAGCTTAAACACAAAGGTTTAGGTGTAATATGGTGGTGATGTTAATGTTCTCGGCTTAGGTTTAGGTTTAGGTGCTTAAGGTTTGATTTATTTAGATGTATATTCATCCATACATATATGTAGTAATCACGAATTTAGATTATGAGTATATATACATATATATGCAAAATATATCTATGTATATGCGTATTTAGAAAAGGGCAAAAACATGCCTTCTTAATGCATGTAAGCATGCATATTTGTACTCATGCATGCACACGTAATTAAATCACAACATATATGCATGCATGCAAACATGCACACGTACATTTTTCATATACATATATATATGTAAGGTTGACATAATAATATATAAGTATGACATGTATATGTATATATAATAATGTATAATGTTTGAAATAAAATCGTTTATTATTTTCAGGGTTGTCACACATTTGAAGTTTCAGACTGTTTGTTTTTCGGAAGACATTTCATTAAAAAATGTTTTCCCATCCACTTCTTGGAGAAGACCCAAACACCCATCTTCTCTACTCTTCCAACCTATTCTAACTTAAAAATAACCCAACTCCTAAAAAACCTATAATTTTCTCCTCTCCAATCCTTTTCTCCTCTCCACAGCCCTCACATCCTCCCAAAATATATCCCCTCACCGGCGGCGACCTCCCTCACCTGCGGCCTCCCTCACCGGCGGAGACATCGGCGGCCTCCCTCCACCGACGACATCGGTGGCCTCCCCTCACCGGCGACCATCTCCTCGCGATCGACCCCCGACGACCATCCCTCTTCGATCGACCACCAGCGGCCACCCCCTGCTCTACCCCATCTCCACCACCGGCCACCCCCTACTCTACCCCATCTCCACCATTGGCCACCCCCTGCTCTACCCGGTCTTGTAGCTGCTGATATTCTTAGAAAAGAACCAGAGCACGAAACTTTTGTACGCAAGAAAATTACTCCATTTGGTAACCATGTCTACTTTGCAATTCATCTGTGCTAATACACATGTTTGCCAAAGATCCATTTTTTAGTTTATTGTTTTGTATTAAACCTATTTGCTATAAAAAGTTCCACTTTTTCCGCCTTCCCTTATTGCAGAAACACCATCTGCTGATGAAGCAGATGTCTATAGAGCCTTGCAAGTTTGTCTTGAAATGCGAAAAAGCTATGTGTTTAGAGAATGCATTGCTCTGTGGGAGAAAGAAGTTATAATCGATTGTGGGTACTTGTTGTTTTTGGTTATTGATCTTGATTGGATATTTTGTGGGCTGATATTGATCTCGATTTTGTGCTTGTAATTATGAACAGAAAGATATTAGTGTTCTTGTTAGTGTTGTTTGATTCTAATTAGGATGTTTTGTGGGTTGATATTGATCTCGATGTTAAAAATAGGTTTAGTTTAATTACAGCATTCTGTAGATGGTAAAAAAACAAACAGTCTTTTTTTGGCAGACTGCAGACGTTTGGTCCACTTCTTCTACTGCAGATGTCTACAGATGTGGTCCGCAGACTGCAGACGTTTTCCTGCAGAAAAAACAAACAGCACCTAAAAGCAGTTGATTAGCAATTCGGTCATGTAAAGTAGCCATATATTCAACGACTTCTGACCAACACTCTATGCCTTGTGTGTTTTGACCCTCACTTCCTCCACCTTCATCATCAGGGTAACCATATGTTCTCTTTAAAGTTTGTAAATAATTCATCTTGAATATTGTATTTTCTTATAAAATTATATACTGCAAAATAAGCAATGACTACGTCTCGTTGCACTTGGAAAAAGATAAGGAGAATTTTGTTTTAGAATTGGGAATCTGGCTTTTAATACACCATAAGCATGCTTAAAATTTCTAATCATACAACTAAAAAAAAGAACATAAAAAACTTCAAAACAAAAACATAAGTTAAAATCTAGTATACCTTCTATGGAGGGAGGAGGACTGAGGAGCACTAGAGGGAGGAGCGCCGGAGGGGTGGCTGTTCGCGGAGGGGGTTGCGCGGATGGGTCACGGTAGGGAGACCGCCGGAGAGATGGGGGTTCACAGAGGGGGTCGCCGATGGGTGGGAAGACCACGGAGGGAGGCCGATTGCGGAGGGGTTGGCCAAGGGGAGGCCGATTGCGGAGGGTTGGCGACGGGTGGGAAGATCGCTAGCACTACCGGCTGCCCTTTTTCATAGTCAAAATCTGTTTTCTAGGGTATGGTCAGAGGCTCCGGACCCGGTCAGACCAAAAAATCATGATTATCAAACACGCTGACCGGCTGACCGAGTCAGCCAGTCAGCTAGTCAGCGCCGGTCAGCGTAGGTCAGCGCAAATCAAATGCACCCTAAGATGGATGTGTGCATGTGTGATATCAAAGAACATTAAACAAACTTAAATAGATATTATTAATCAAACGATTACAATGCCAAAGGAGTTTACATCATTTAAACTTGATCCACCTGAGGTGAGCTCCCTCGGGTGGCCTATCATACAACCTTCTTCTCTACTCTCTCACCTCGGAGCATTTTTATAAAATGAAATACACATCTATTTATATTAACAGATGTTCTCGTGTGATAACATGAGTTTGTCGTGCGGCAACTCCAAGCTGTCGCGCGATAAGATCTTTATGAACATCATGGAGTTCTCGAATCCTTGTAGTTCTCGCATACTTGTAGTTCTCGTATCCTTATAGTTCTCTCATTATTTGAGCTTTTTCTTTTCACTTGATATTGTAATTAATATAGTCTAGGTCCTTGCAATTTCCCCCTATGAATTATGATATCAAGCTATGTTTGACTTCAATCACACATCTTAATGAATTATCTGATTCTTGGATAACTCTCTCTTCACTCTTCCCCCTCAGCTGTAACATCCTCCTAATGTATAGCTTCATAAAGTACATCACATCTGAATCAAAATTAACTCGTTTTAACTTGATTACTTACAATATAAGATATATTAAGCATATGTCAGAGAGATCCAACTTCCATTTTAGATTCCCAAATAGTCCCATTCTTTAATCTGATGATAAAATTCGGTGACAACGAACTAGAACATCTTCCTCTTATGTAAGACATAATAAGCCTATATTTTTATAATAAGAGCATCAAACAACCTTGATTATTCATTAGTTAAACCATTCGTTCATTATCCCCATCAGTAAGATAACATAAGCCTACATTGTCAAGTTTCAATTCACGAACGATCCGAATCTGACGTTGTAAATATAGAATCTTGAACTTAATCAAACATCGCAAAAACCCATGTTTAAGTACCAAACTTCAAATCATCCGGCATCTTTCGGATATGGTAGAACACTTATTCCAAAACCTTAAGTTAGTTTTGCATCTGGATCATGTTCTCGCATTTTGCAAAGTTTTTGCAAAAATTGAAATAATCAGCCACGGTTTTTGCATGGAGGATGAAGTTTTCGCATGATGAAATATTTGCATGATAACATTTTCACAAATAACGGTTTCTTCTGCAAAGATTTGCAAGGAAAAGTTTTCTCATGAAATGTTTTATCATGAAAAGTTTTCTCATAAAAAGTTTTCTCATGAAAAGTTTTCTTATGAGAAGTTTTCTTATGAAAAGTTTTCTTATGGAAAAGTTTTGTAATGGAAAATTTTTGCATGAAAAGTTCTCGTATGAAAAGTTTTCTCATGAAAAGTTATTACATGAATAAGTTTTCTCATCAAAAAATTATCACAAAATACGGTTATTTTTTTCAAAGTTTTCATATGATGAGTTAATCCTGTGTAAACTTCAACCAAACTTGACTTTTATGAGTTTGAATCACTACTACAGTTTCAACTATTCGTTCTCCACCATCAAAACTCAAAGACATTGAGCGTAATGATGCACATCATCAATATAACATGTAACAAAGCCGATTCCACGTGTGTTCACCATTGGTTTCACCTTCTTCTCATTCGATACCGGTCCAACATTGATCAAAACCTTTAGTTTTTTAACCTCCACGTTTAACGTCTTAAAACGGATGATCGCCGAATGAAAATCCGTGTATCAAGAGCAACACCTTGCTCTGCACCAAATGTAAAGTCCTATACACCTTGCTATGCTACCAAATGTAAAGACCTATAATAATAGTAATAATAATAGTAATAATAATAGTAATAATAGTAATAGTAATAGTAATAATAATAGTAATAATAATAGTAATAATAATAATAATAATAATAATAATAATAATAATAATAGTAATAATAGTAATAATAGTAATAATAGTAATAATAGTAACAATAATAATAATAATAATAATAATAATAATAATAATAATAATAATAATAATAATGATAATTATAATAATAATAATAATAATAATAATAATAATAATAATGTTATTATTATTATTATTATTATTATTATAATATAATAATAATAATAATAATAATAATAATAAATAATAATAATAATAATAATAATAATTATTATTATTATTATTATTATTATTATTATTATTATTATTATTATTATTATTATTATTAATATTTCGTTTTTCCATTTCCGAACGACGATAACACCGATAAAACAAGTATTTCACTAAAACAAACTGAAATGAGAAAAGTGGTTGGATATACTATGTATAAAATACCAAGGCGAGCTAAACTTAATTAGATAGTCTGTTTTTCAAAACCCATTGTCACTGATGCTTGTTAAATTGTAATTCACTTGATTATGCTTAAGCGATTTGTTATATCATTGGGTAAAAACAAGTAGCATTGATTGTGTTTTACATTTGTGATTTTAATCTTGTTGCTATTGAATATGTTGTGAATGGGGTTTTGCTTAGGGACAAACAAATGTTATGTGTGAGGGTATTTGATATACTTGAAAATATATACGTTAATGTAGTTTTAATTACATATTACACTTCATTTGTATAAATTTTAATGGAATTTCCATACCTAATTAAAAAGTTGTTAAACCTCTAGGAAATACTAGAAAAGAATGATTAGAAGAGAAAAATGTTGAAGAAACAATGAGATTTGAATTGATATGGAAAAATAGACCAAGTTGATGATTTTAAAGACCATAATGGACTGCCAGTGCCAAGCAGATACCTAATGGTTCACGAGCAAAGAATATTCAAGAAAAACCATTGTTCATTCTATGGCGGACCGCCAACACATCTATAATGGCCTGCTATTGCCTCTCAAGTCAATGACACATTAATGGATACTGATTACATGATAGGAAGGGCTCAGCAGACCACCAAGCCATACCTTACCAGTCACAAAGATCCCATCAATACAAATTCACATGATCATTCGATTTTAACCATTTTAAACATATGTTTTCTGATTCATTTGACATAACATCTTCTAGAATGACTCAAGGCAAGGATTCAAGTGCTAGGAAGGCTGGAATCAAGTATTGGAGGCATTGAAAGTGAAGATCAAAGTGGAAGAGCTTTCAGTTTGACTTTATTCTTATTCTTTGACTTCGTTTTCGGTTTTTGAGACTTGTTTTCATGATGTCTACTACCGGAACTTTTGTCTATTATTTCAATCATGAGTAGCTGACTTGTTTAAAACTACTTAGATAAGGTTTGAATATTGTCGGTTCGATTATTTTTCGATTTGTTGACTCATCGGTAATATGTTATTGAAAAAATCAGTTTATTCATGATCTTAGATTTTGTTTAGTGTTGATTATTGGCAAAAGTTCCGTGCTTGATTATCATGCTTGGTTATTTTATTTATTTTATATAAGTTGAATAGGTTTGCTGTTAAATTGCTTACTTTGTGTTTGTGTTGATTATTTGACTAAGTTAGGAATAATAACTCATATGAGTTGGTTTGTAACTCTAATTAAATTCAACGTTCTAATCAATTTTGAGACCAGAAGGTGAATAATAGTCAATTACAAAGATTTCTCATTTGATTAGGTTACAATTTTTGTGTCTTTGATCATGATAAATAAATTCTCCCACATTTTAAGGTCATTAGTAAGTTTTATGATGTTGAGTTGTTGAGACCGGGAGATGAGACGACTTTTGGATACCTTATCATATTAAAAATGGTGAGACTAGGAGGTAATCTAATTTAGTTAAACCAATGAGCTTTACATGATTATTAGAAATTAATTAAGCGGGTTAGTGATTCTAGAAGGAGATTTAACACGTCTTGTTCATTCCAAGTTAGTTATAATTTAAAACTTAGTTACCATTGATTCAATACATTGGATGATAGTTCAAAAGACAATACGATTTTCAATTTTAAGTAGTTGATTCTTCATATTTGACTTCGGTTGCATTACTTGTGTTTTCTAGTTATTTTGCTAAAAAAGTTTCCTTTTTAGTAGTTTAATTTATTTCCTTAATTTGAAGTAAAAGAATTCTCACTTTCATAATTAGGTTAAACTCGATAAAGGGTTATAATGAAAAGTCGTTGATAGCATTTTTGATATCCAGACTTACTTAATTATACTGGATCATGATCAGCACACTTGTTTGCTAACGAGCCGGGGGTCTCTTCGGAAGCGGTCTCTCTATCTCTCAGGATAGAGGAACGACTTGCCACCACATACCCCTCCCAGACCCTGCTCCTCAGCGGGATACACTGGGTATGTTTGTTTGTTTGTTTATGATCAGCACACTTGTTTGCATAAGGATTAGTTTGCTGAATCAATTTTTAAACTAAATTGTGATAATTTCTACTCACTATACAGTGGCAAAAGCGACGTCTTTGTTATCATATGATAACTTATTTTGGCCGGTTTAACCGGACTCGACCAACTCATTGGTTTCAAGATTTCATTGGCCATTTCTACGAAAGAAACAACAAGAGTTTGAATGAAACCAAGGTGAAGGGACATTAATGGGCCATGACATTTTGACGAATGCCATAGGTAGCTTGGGAGATCGGAGGTGTCAAGCTGGTGCAGGTTTCCGATTATCGAAAATTGGGGTGGTCCGGGCGGTAAAGGGAAAATTTTCAACGGAATTCATCTAATGGGAAGGTGGAAGAGAAGGAAGAGAAGGAGAGTTGATAGTATGACGAGAAACGAAACTGTAGTTATTCTTACTAGTTACACATGACACAATTGACCAAGTTATATATTTTTCGAGAGACACTTAAAACATAATCATCTATGAGACTACGACCAACGAAGAATCATTGCTGGAAACATTGGACTCTTAGGACTCGATAGGTTGCACATGCTCAAGTGACCATGTTCCTTCTGTTATATTAAACTAGGTTAGTCCACATGTATTACATGGATTGAATAAATAAAATATTAAATAATTAAGAATTATGCAATATAAATTTATGCTTGAAGATAAAATATAATTATAATTACGTATATCTAGCTACTTTAAGTAAATAAGCAATAATGTATTTTTCTTAAACTTTTATTTTATAAAAAAATGTTATTTGTAAATATTTTGTTTTAAGAAAAATAATAAAAAAGTTTGTTCTATTTTGTATTTTATAAATTTTGTTTTTAAAAAGTGTGTTTTTAATAAAAAATAAGTTTTTAATTTATTAAATTATTAATTTTTAATTTGAAAATGATATGAGTAATATTATCAGTATTTAATATTATTATTAATATTATAGAGAAATGAGAAAGTAAGTGTAATGAGCATTATATTTGTTTCACGCTTATTTTAGTTTTTTTTATAAATAGATAGATAGTTAAAACCCCATTAGTTATGTAAGACTACTAATCCCAGAAAACCCCACAGTTAGTCATTCACAACATAACAACAATTTAAAATATCTATGTACGTAAACTTTGCAGCGGAAGTTACTTTAAATCGAATTCGTCATGACATAGTTCAAAGAAAAATCGTTAACATCATCTTAAGTATGTCAAACAAATTTTAAAAGAGTGTTTAACAATCTTCTGAATCAGGGATGCCAGCCTTCAGTTTCCAAGAAGCTTTAGATCCATGCTCACATCCCTCTAAGCCCTATAGCTCACATGTCAGATTAATATGCATACAAAAATTAGATTCACTGAGTGAGTCCTAGGTTTACTTTATTATTCTAAAATTTAATCATCACATAACTAAGCATCTACTATACGTAAATTATCACTTTATCAATACTTTATCATTAAGACTTTCGCTTGTAAGGCCCCGTTCCCGGGCACCTTACAGTTGGTCATTCATCGCACATAAAAACATATATTTACATTAACTTAATAAGAATCATGCAGCGGAAACATTAAATTTTTACTTTCAAATTACTATAAATACTTTTGCCAGTTAATACATCGTCAATCGATTACAAAACACATATAGTTGTATTACATCACAAAAGCATTATACAAAAGAATGCCATTCCCAAAAGGAGCTGAGTAGCCGCCTCGCGCCATCCTCAGCAACACTACCGGTCAACTGGAAACGCATAAAAAGTCAGCATAAATACTTTTGCCAGTTAATACATCGTCAATCGATTACAAAACACATATAGTTGTATTACATCACAAAAGCATTATACAAAAGAATGCCATTCCCAAAAGGAGCTGAGTAGCCGCCTCGCGCCGTCCTCAGCAACACTACCTGTTAACTGGAAACACATAAAAAGTTAGCGTTGCTGAGTGAGTTCTAGTTTTATAATAAAACATACTTTTCTTTTGTTTAACCGTTCTCTGCTTACATGCGATCACACAACGTACGTGCATATAGATAATATTATTATTATCTTCATCGTTCATTCATTAGCTTTCGTTCGTGTACTATTCGTCGTTTACATTTACATTCTTTCATTCGTACGTGTCTTACTTTCATTCATACCTTTGTTACATACATTCATACGTTCGTTACATTCATTCTTACGTTCATTTCATTCATGCACTTATTACATACATACGTGCGTTCATTTCTTTCATTCATACGTTCATTACATTCATTCGCACGTTCATTACTTTCGGTGACATGTACAATACCCCGAACGTTGTACACTAATGCTGGTGCTGGACCTGTGGTAATTAATCACGAACATTGTGCACGTATGCTGATCCAGTCACCTAGGGTAGGTACCTGCACCACTTATCTTTCCTCGTTCATTTTGGATCAATGCCATGTGCTATACCCCGAATGTTGTGCACGGATGCTGGTGCTGGACCTGTGGTAATTAATCACGATCATTGTGCACGTATGCTGATCCAGTCACCTAGGGTAAGCAGCAAGGATCCCATACATATGGTCAGTCACAAAGACTGGACCCCAGTGTGCATCCTTCGGGTAGCTAACCCGCACACCGTTGAGCTAACACCTTCATAGGGTGTGCACCTCCATACATTTGCTTGCAAGCCTTTTCTTATTCATTTACGTTCCACTTTTCTTCATCATTAATATTTCACTTTACGTTACATAATACTTTCGTTACATTTATAAATTATAACGCGTGAAGCCATGGAAAGATAAACACGTATCGAAACAGGGAACATCGACATTTACCAGTCATCAGTCATCACCATCTATCATGGCAACTTCATACTTAACATAACATACATCATATATACCATCCTACATAAGCATCAATCATACATCATAACATGCCCATCATACCATCTATGACCTCAAAAAGTCAACTTACATAGCCCCCGGGAATCTCCCAAGCCAAAGCCTACATTTCATTTTGTCCCAAAAAGTCAGGAAATATTCTAAGTGCTGATGACACTGTAGCAAATGTGGATGGCACTGTAGCAAATGTGGATGACACTGTAGCAAATGTGGATGACACTGTAGCAAATGCGAACGACACAGTAGCAAATGCGGATGGCTGTAGCAAATGCGGATGACACTGTAGCAAATGCGGATGACACTGTAGCAAATGCGGATGACACCGTAGCAAATGCGGATGAACAAAAAGAAATGCGGATGAACAAAAGACTTAGCTGCTGAATGTTTAGCAAATATCCAACTTGTAAGGCCCCGTTCCCGGGCACCTTACAGTTGGTCATTCATCGCACATAAAAACATATATTTACATTAACTTAATAAGAATCATGGAGCGGAAAAATTAAATTTTTACTTTCAAATTACTATAAATGCTTTTGCCAGTTAATACATTGTCAATCGATTACAAAACACATATAGTTGTATTACATCACAAAAGCATTATACAAAAGAATGCCATTCCCAAAAGGAGCTGAGTAGCCGCCTCGCGCCATCCTCAGCAACACTACCTGTCAACTGGAAACACATAAAAAGTCAGCGTTGCTGAGTGAGTTCTAGTTTTATAATAAAACATACTTTTCTTTTGTTTAACCGTTCTCTGCTTACATGCGATCACACAACGTACGTACACATAGATAATATTATTATTATCTTCATCGTTCATTCATTAGCTTTCGTTCGTGTACTATTCGTCGTTTACATTTACATTCTTTCATTCGTACGTGTCTTACTTTCATTCATACCTTTGTTACATACATTCATACGTTCGTTACATTCATTCTTACGTTCATTTCATTCATGCACTCATTACATACATACGTGCGTTCATTTCTTTCATTCATACGTTCATTACATTCATTCGCACGTTCATTACTTTCGGTGACATGTACAATACCCCGAACGTTGTACACTAATGCTGGTGCTGGACCTGTGGTAATTAATCACGAACATTATGCACGTATGCTGATCCAGTCACCTAGGGTAGGTACATGCACCACTTATCTTTCCTCGTTCATTTTGGATCAATGCCATGTGCTATACCCCGAACGTTGTGCACGGATGCTGGTGCTGGATCTGTGGTAATTAATCACGATCATTGTGCACGTATGCTGATCCAGTCACCTAGGGTAAGCAGCAAGGATCCCATACATATGCTCAGTCACAAAGACTGGACCCCAGTGTGCATCTTTCGGGGTAGCTAACCCGCACACCGTTGAGCTAACACCTTCATAGGGTGTGCACCTCCATACATTTGCTTGCAAGCCTTTTCTTATTCATTTACGTTCCACTTTTCTTCATCATTAATATTTCACTTTACGTTACATAATACTTTCGTTACATTTATAAATTATAACGCGTGAAGCCATGGAAAGATAAACACGTATTGAAACAGGGAACATCGACATTTACCAGTCATCAGTCATCACCATCTATCATGGCAACTTCATACTTAACATAACATACATCATACATACCATCCTACATAAGCATCAATCATACATCATAACATGCCCATCATACCATCTATGACCTCAAAAAGTCAACTTACATAGCCCCCAGGAATCTCCCAAGCCAAAGCTTACATTTCCATTTTGTCCTAAAAAGTCAGGAAATATTCTAAGTGCTGATGACACTGTAGCAAATGTGGATGACACTGTAGCAAATGTGGATGACACTGTAGCAAATGTGGATGACACTGTAGCAAATGCGAACGACACTGTAGCAAATGCGGATGGCTGTAGCAAATGCGGATGACACTGTAGCAAATGCGGATGAACTGTAGCAAATGCGGAAGACACTGTAGCAAATGCGGATGACACTGTAGCAAATGCGGATGACACTGTAGCAAATGCGGATGAACAAAAAGAAATGCGGATGAACAAAAGACTTAGCTGCTGAATGTTTAGCAAATATCATCCCGAACTGCAGTCGTGATTTTCGACTTCCAAACCCTTTCAAACTCATTCTAAGCACAAATCAACCCTCCAAATCCTTAGGAAAACATACTATGACACCAATCAAGCATGCACAAGCTCGAAATCACACTCTAAACACACTATACATAATCACACCCAAATGGGTCAAACACAAACATTTTCATAAACGAGTTTCTATGTGTTCCAGCCCCAAAATCAGTTAAAAAGCGTGTAAAAGAGGGGTCTTAGAACTCACCTTTGCAACTCTTGTGTATGGCTTCTCCCAAACTCGTTTGCAATTGAGTTCAACCGCCTAGAAACCCACTAAAAACACACACCCAAACACACACCACACACATAAGCATACAACCAAAGCAAGACTAGTTAAGAACACTTAAAAATCATGAATTTCTTACCTTGAATTCGACTTTTCAGCTCTTGTTCTTCAAAATCCGAATCTGCACTTTCTCTTTCTAAAAATCTGATGATTTGGGGTTGTAAGAAGAGAGTGGGCAGCCATGCCCACTTTACACCCACTTTTCCAACCCTTTGTCCATTTTAACACTTTTTACCCCTCAACTTGGGTAAAATATCTTTTCTTTTTTTTCTTTACTTTATTCTTTCTTTCCCCTTTTTTTTTGAAGTAAAAAATAACCGGGTGTTACATCGCTTAATTATTAACTATTACTCTTCTTTACACGTCAATTCCTAGTTACTATGTCTCAGGATGTGCCCAAGGGCCTAACCCCCGCTTGTGACAAACACAAGACTTTACTCTATTAATGCTTGTGAGAAACATAAGACTTTACTTTGCCAATGGTATAGTGTTGTCACAACTCTCGCGAAACCTGAAAACCCTACATTTCTTTATGTTGGATTTGTTTTAGAAATTCCAGAAAACTTTTGAATGTTCTTCTGTGCTGCTATTGAAACCTGATGTTCTAATTTTCAGGACGAAAATTCCTTCAACAAGGGGATGATGTGACAACCCGTATCTTTCAGGTTAACATTGTTCTAACTATTTCCGTTATCATTTACCATCTATCAACACTATTTAACATTATTATTAGTTCAAAATCTTAATTATTAATTGTATATAATTATAAATTAAATCATCCACATTTATCATTAATATTAGTAGTTTAGTACATAACCTTAATATCATTAGCACATACTTACTGTTGGACCAAAAGAACCAATGAGCCAAGATCAGGAAAACCTCTAAGTCCCACATGCCACTGCAACAACTGCTAAAGACTCCCATCAGCTGTTCTGACAAAGTCTGAAGATCAAAGTATGAAGATCAAAGAACTGAAGAACAACAGCTGAAGACTCTAAAGTACTGAAGACAAGTACTGAAGTCTGAAGTACTGATCATACAAGTACTGAAGACTTCAAGTACTGAAGATAAGTACTGAAGAATCAAAAGCTGAAGAACTGAAGAACTGAAGACCTTCTACTGAAGCATAAAGTCTGAAGACAAAGACTGAAGACAACAGCTGATGACATCTACTGAAGTCATCAGCTGATATATCATCTGAAGCCCAAGTCTGAAGAACCAAGTGTTGAAGACTCAGAGTTTGTCACAACAGCTGAAGAAGTCTTCTTCAGTTGTTGTGATGGTTTTTCCCTTTCAGTAGTTTTATAATTTTATTTCAGTAGTTGTACAACAGCTAAGAGCTTGTTCTTCAGCTGTTATAGTATCAGTAGTTATAAACGACTGAAGAGTTTGTTCTTCAGTCGTTGTAGGATTTCAGTAGTTTACTTTTGTCAGTACTTGTAAAAGATAGGAACACTTTTGTAAGAAGATGTCAGCTGTTGACATCTTCAGTAGTTTTATGTTCCGTCAGTTGTAGTTTTAATAATCTGTTGATGTCAGAGAAAGGACAACATCACCATCCTTTTGCCGCCTATAAAAGGATGGTGAACCATGCTGTTTTAATTGCCGAAACGTGTTGAGCAATAGAACAATTAATTTTTCGCAGAACTCTTTTCTCTCTCTATGTTTGTGCTTTTAATTGCAATAACTTTTATGTTCTTGCTATAATTGCTAATTAACGTGCTAAATCCGCTGCAAACCAATCTAATTGATCAAACGAGAGGCCGAGATCCTGTCAAATGGTATCAGAGCAGGTTAATCATTGATCGATTTCACTATTGATCATTTGAAACTGCTCTTTTGATCTCTCTATTTGATCGAATTAGCAATTTGCAAGAATTAGCCATAGAGAGTGAGTTTCTGCTGTCTCTGGCCAAAATCTTGAGGTCCTCTGGTGGTTTTGAGTTACGTTTGTCTTGTTTAAACTTGTTTTTGACTAAAACCTGAGATGACGACACCAACTAATGATCCTCACAATACTGGTTCCTCAACCAAGCCTCCAATGCTTGTTAGGAACGAGTATAACATATGGCAAAGACGTATGCTTCACCACTTGGCTGTCAACAGTGCTGGTTGTTGGAAGTCAGTGGTGCATGGACCATACAAGCCTATGGTGAGCGTCCCTGAATCTAATGAACAGGTTGCGAAGAAACCTGAACAATATTCGGACGAAGATCTAAAGCTGTTCGAAATTGATGCTAGAGCCCATGGAATTTTAGCCATGGCTATTCCTAATGAGATTTATTCAGGGCTCTTGCATCATGAGTCTGCTTATGACCTATGGGTTGCTCTAAAGGAACAATTTGGAGGAACTGATTCGGTCTTAGCAAACAATAGGGAAATCCTCGCCCAACAATATGAGACATTCTCATATAGAAAGGGTGAGACTCTGACCCAGCAGTTTGAGCGGTTCTCTTGTTTGATCTCTGAGCTGAAGATGGTCAAACAAGAGTACTCCAACAGCCAGATGAACAACAGGTTCCTCAGGTCACTGCCTGAGAGATGGGACACATATACCATTGTCCTACGCTCCAGTGTTGATCTGGAAACTCTATCTCTCACCTAACTTCATGGGAAACTGCTCACTTTTGAGAGAGAGATAGAGCAAAAGAGGAAGTTGTCCTCTTCTGGCAAGCTCGCTGATGATTTTGTCCAAGGTAATGCTACCTTGATAAGTCATGAGTCAGAATATGCTTCATCAGAAAGTTCTTATGATGAGCATATTGATTTCTCTACCAACTCAGAACAAGCTTTTGTTAGTGTTAGTAGTTCAGGAGGTGGTGGTGACAACTTGTGTTTTCTGATGGAGGACTTGAAGGGCATTCCAGATGATGATCTGGAAGAGATGGATATTTTGAACCAAATGGCAATGATAAATATCCGCTCTCAAAAGTTCTACAAGAGAACTGGTAGGAAATTCCCTGGACTCTCTGCCAAAACCAAAGTTGGTTTTGACAAGAGCAAGTTGAGGTGTCACAAGTGCCAAAGGCTTGGACACTTTGCAAGAGAGTGTAGATCATCTGGATCTAACTCCTCTGCACCCTTTGTGACTTTTCCCAGCAATAGCTCACCGCACAGAGGGCAACCTTCCTCCAGTTCTGTCCATCCATCACAAGCACAGGCATCACCTGCTTATTTTGTGCCACAGGGTCATATGCCATATCCTTACCCTGTTACTACATGCCTCAGCCTAGTCAAACTCAAGCACCCTCGGCTCAACCACCTCATGCTCTTCCTGAGCCTCAATCTTCCCAATCTCATCATCACACACAACCTCAACAATAGCTTTTTCACCCCAAGTGTTGTTGACTGGAGTAGTCTACCAGAAGAGCTATCTGGTCAGGAACAACTACTCCAAGGTGCTGGTCAACATGGTGGTGACCAACCTTTTGGAAATCTTGCTCTGATGGCCCTTGATTCTGCTGAGGGGTCATCATCGAATGCCTCATCTCAGGTATCCACTGAGGCAAAAGCCAAGCTTTGTTCAGAATCATGCATAGCAGCATTTGCTTCTATTAGAGAAGCAAATGTAGCTTTAATAGATAAAAATCTTGAGCTTGAGCACACTATTTCCAAAAGAAAAGCTGATTTTGAGGCTGTACTCAAAGATAAAAATGATGAGATTTATAAGCTTAAATGCCAAATCAAAGATGATAAAGCTAGGGAAGATGTACATCTAGAGAAGTATAGAGACCTCAAGGAAACTCTTGCAACCACCCAAGTTGAGTGTGATCGATGGGTGCAATCATGCAAGGGTTTTGAAATGCTTCTTAGCAAGCAATCTGCTTCCAATGTGAAGTTTGGCATTGGTTATAATCACACTTCTCCTCCTACAGATTTCACTTTAAGAGCAGAAGTTGAATCTGATGGGGAGAGCAATAACCAATCCTTCTCATCATGTGACCTACTATCTTCTGAATCAGCATCATCAGAGATAGAAGTCAGCATTAACTCCTGCCAAAACCAATCAGCTGATGCTACAACAGCTGATGGTTCAAACGCTGACTGTCACATGACCAAAAGGCTGATCAACTCAGGAGTTGTCACTAGAAGTACTGAAGGTACTGGAGAGCAAGTGACAACATCTGAAGTTCAAACCTCAAATACTGTTAGCACTAAAGAGAAGAAAACTAACAGTAGGAAAGGTTTGAAGACAGCTAAAGAGGATACCAGGAAAGCAGACACCAGGAAGAAAACTACTGGTACTGATGGCAAACAGCTGAAGAACAAGCCTTCAGCAGTTTCATCCTCTTCAGCTGATGATCAGCATAAGATGAAGAAGAAGCCATGTGAGATATGTGGCTTGTTCAATCATCTTACTGATGATTGCTGGTACAAAAGGGGTTCCAAACTCAAACAGAAGGAGAAAATCAATAAGGACATCAATAAAATGAAGAATGAGTTTGAAACAAGTTTGTACTAGCAACATCCAAGCCTGAAATCCCTAAGCCCAAAGCTAAATCTAAAAAGAAGGTAGGGGTTACTCAGGCAACAGCTGAGGTTGCTCAGAAAAAGATGGTACAACATAGGAATCCATCATCAACAAACTCCAATGTGTCTGAAGAGCTGAAGGCTTTATCACAAAATCAGACACAGCTGGTGATGATGGTTTAGCAACTAGTGGGAAGAGTCAACCACTTAGATGCTCCTGTGTTGAAACCACAGAAAAGGAAGTCCAAGCCAAAGGGTTCCTCTTTTGCACCATCTTCTTCACCTCAGGCTGTCACACATAACACACCTGTTAGTGCTGCACCTGCAGTTGAAAACAGACCCAAAACCAAACAGGTTTGGGTCTCTAAGACTAACTAACACATGGTTGTGTTTGAAGGGTTCTTCAACATGCCATAGAAGCATCTGGTATGTAGACAGTGGAGGATCCATGCACATGACAGGAAGCAGCTCTCTTCTTAATGACTACTCTCAAGGAAAGAAGGGATTTGTTTCCTTTGGCAATGATGCAAAGGGTTACATCATCGGAAAAGGCTTTTGTTTCCAATGGGGAAATAAGGTTTGATGATGTGAACCATGTGGAGAATCTCAAGTACAACCTCTTGAGTGTCAGTCAAATGTGTGACAAAGGCCATGTTGCCCTTTTCACAAGCCAGAACTGTCGGATTCTGTCATCCAAAGTTCTGAGTTTGATTGACAAGGCATTGGATGAACACACTCTCCTGAAGGCCAACAGGACAGGAAGAGTGTATGCCTTAGATCTTTCCAAAAAGATGGATCTAAAAGGCCATCCTTGCCTATTCTCTAAGGCCTCTCCTCAAGAGTCTACACTATGGCATAGAAGGCTGGGTCATGTTAATTTCAAGAACATGAATCAGCTGATAAGCCATGGTTTAGTTAGAGGATTGCCTCTGAAGGAGTTCAAATGTGAAGGTGACTGCACTGCTTGCTTGAAAGGAAAACAACACAAAGTTTCATTCCCTTCAATAGAAGAACCAAAGTCCACTGCCTGCTTGCAGCTCCTGCACATGGATCTCTTTGGTCCTGTCAGAGTGATGAGCATGGCAAAGAAGAAACACTGCCTGGTAATTGTGGATGATTACTCCAGGTTTGTATGGACTTTCTTCTTGCACTCCAAGGATGAAGCAGCCAAGACTATAATGAAAATTATGTTACTTGTAGAAAAGCAGTATTCCCTACAGGTCAAGTGTGTGAGAAGTGACAATGGAACAGAGTTTAGAAACCACACACTTGATGACTTCTACCTGTCCAAAGGAATTCGAAGGCAATTTAGTATTCCTAGAACTCCTGAGCAGAATGGAGTGGTGGAGAGAAAGAACAGGACTCTCATTGAAGCAGCAAGGCCCATGTTGGCTGACTCAGGGTTGCCACTACCTTTTGGGCTGAAGCTGTCAACACAGTTGCTATGTACAAAATAGAGCTTTAGTGAATAAGAGGTTGATGAAGACTCCCTATGAAGTTCTTCATCATTTGGCTCCTCTGATTTCATTCTTTAGAGCCTTTGGGTGTCCATGTTTTATTCTCAACACTAGCAACCCACTCCAGAAGTTTGCTAGTAAGGTGGATGCAGGGTATTTTGTTGGTTATTCATCAACTTGCAAGGCATACAGAGTCTTCAATTGTAGAACAAAGGGGGTTGAAGAAACTCTGCATGTGAAGTTCAATGAATCTCCAAAGGACAAGATTCCACAAAACCCTGTGGAGTTGTTTGATCTGGACATACTGCAATATGTTCCTTATCAACCTCCAGCTGTTAAGCCTGTCAACAGATCTCCACCTGGTGGTACTGATGATGATGTAGTCAGTACTCACCTTTTCAGGTTTAGTGACAACCTGCCTGAGTCCACTGAACCTGATGCTCCTGTAGCCTCAGCAGCTCCATCCACTACAAATGCTGATGAGATTTCTGCTTGCTCTACTTCGTTTGAGCTGTCATCCTCTACATGGTTTCAGGAATCTCCATCACCATCTGTTGCTGCTGATGGGTCTACAAACACTTGCAGAGATATCATAGTCTATCAAGAGCTCAAGAATCACCCCACATCTCAAATCATTGGTGATATTCATACTGGAGTTTCAACCAGGAATCATTTGTCCAACTTCTGCTTCTATGCTCTCTTCATCAGTCAGAAAGAGCCAAAGAACTATCATATTGCTTTACGAGACAATGGATGGGTGGAAGCTATGCAGCTTGAGCTTCTTCAGTTTAAGAAACAGTAAGTGTGGGAGCTTGTTCCATTACCCAAAGGTAAGTGTGCTATAGGCACCAAGTGGGTATTTAGGAACAAAACAGATGAGAAGGGCCAAATTGTCAAGAACAAGGCTAGACTGGTTGTTCAAGGGTTTGCACAGGAGGAATGCATCGATTATGATGAGACCTTTGCACCTGTGGCCAGACTGGAAGCAATCAGACTGTTCTTAGCTTATGCTGCCTTTCACAGTCTTAAAGTTTGTCAAATGGATGTCAAAAGTGCCTTCCTATATGGGAAAATAAAAGAAGAGGTTTATGTGTGTCAACCACCAGGCTTTGAGGACAATAAACATCCTGATTGGGTGTACAAGCTTGATAAGGCTCTTTATGGGCTGAAGCAAGCACCTAGAGCCTGGTATGAGACACTCTCAACTTTTCTTCTAGAGAATAAGTTCACTAGAGGCACCATTGATAAAACCTTATTCATCAAGTCTGTGGGAGAACATAAGCTCCTTGTTCAAATTTATGTAGATGACATCATCTTTGCATCCTCTGATCCAAAGTTGTGTGATGAGTTTACAAAGCTCATGAAGCTAAGATTTGAAATGAGTGCTGTAGGGGAATTACAGTTCTTTCTAGGTTTGTAAATCAAATAACAGGATGATGGAATCTTCATCCATCAGTCCAAATATACCAAAGAGTTGTTGAATAAGTTTGATTTACAAACCTGTAAGCCCTGTTCTACTCCCATGAGCAGCATCACACAACTAGATGTAGATCAGAAAGGTAAAGCGGTTGATGAAACCCTTTACAGATGTATGATTGGGTCCTTGATGTACTTACAGCTTCTAGACCAGACATCATGTTTGCAACATGTGCTTGTGCTAGATTTCAGGCTGCACCTAAAGAATCCCATTTGATTGCAGTCAAAAGGATCTTTAGATATCTGCAAGGTACCCAATCACTAGGTCTTTGGTATTCAACTGGGCATTCTTGCAAATTAGTTGCTTTCTCTGATAGTGACTATGCAGGATGCAAAGTCACCAGAAAATCCACTTCTGGTGGTTGCCAATTTCTAGGCAATTGTTTAGTTTGTTGGCAGAGTAAGAAACAAACATCAATTGCTACATCCACTGCTGAAGCTGAGTACATTGCTGCTGCAAGTTGTACCTCTCAGATACTCTGG
The DNA here is from genome assembly GCA_024085815.1 of Flaveria linearis. Classification (NCBI taxonomy): domain Eukaryota; kingdom Viridiplantae; phylum Streptophyta; class Magnoliopsida; order Asterales; family Asteraceae; genus Flaveria; species Flaveria linearis. The sequence continues at coordinate 37,419,394 of CM044005.1, read as the reverse complement.
CTTCAGTTGCAACTTCTGGATTATGGCATTACTGAGACTAAGACTCCATTACTAATGGATAGTGCTTCAGCTCTTTGTATTGTTAAAAATCCAGTCCAGCACTCTAGGACCAAACATATAGAGATCAGACATCATTTTATCAGGGATTGCTATGAAAAAGGTCTGATTGATCCTTAGTTTGTGCCTAGTGCTGATGAGCTTGCAGACATTTTTACTAAGCCCTTAGATAGTGCTACATTCCAAAATTTGGTACTAAGGCTTGGTATGCTGCAGCTAGAGTAATTTGACCATGCTGATGCTCTTACTTCACAACTACTGATGAGCAAAGGTCAAATATAAGTACTGATGAGTAATTTAGTCTTTAGCTCTTTCACAACTACTGAAGACTAAAATGACTCAAAGTACTGATGTACATTATTTATTGAAAACAACTGATGTAGTGAGGTGGATTACAACTACTGATGTATGATTTTCAAATAAATAAGTACTGAAGAACAAATTTTGCTCACAAGTACTGATGTGTAATCTTACACAAGTACTGAAGACAAAATTTGTTCACCAGCTCTGAAGAGTATTTCATCAGCACTTGTGAACATCTGATCACAAGAGCTGAAGGCATAAATATTCACAAGAGCTGAAGGGTCAATGAAACATCTGAAAGTCAGTCAAAGAGCTGATGAGTAAGTGTAGAGGCTAGGATGAAACAACTGATTTGACGGAAACAGCTGATGAGTATTTTCTCATCAGCTGATGCCAACAGCTGCTGTTTCATACCCAAACAACTGAAGGACAAAACCATGTCTTCAGTAGTTTCACAACTACTAATGGCTAACACCAAGTCCTCAGTTGTTTACAACAACTGAAGCAATACCATGTCTTCAGTAGTTCATAACTACTGATATCAGTAGTTCACAACTACTGAAGACTAACACCAAGTCTTCAGTTGTTACAACGTCTGAAGAAGAATATTAGGTCTTCAGTAGTTCATAAGTACTGAAGACTGACAATAACTCTTCAGCCGTTTACAACATCTGAAGGACAAAACCAAGGTCTCAGTAGTTTCAACTACTGAAGACTAACACCAAGTTCTCAGATGTTACAACCACTAAAGGTTAAGACCACGTCATCAGTCGTTACAACAACTGATAACTAACACCAAAACCTTCAGTAGTTTTCTTTCAGCCTTTGCCCTACCCTATAAATACCCAATGTTCAGAGCATTTACTCCTCACTTGACCTAACCTTTCAAAACCTCTGAACTTCCCATACACCATTAATGGCGACCATGCAACTGAAACCTCGACACAACTGTGTCGCTCATCTCACCAAATCGCCATTATGGCTAAAATTTCACCATGTCGTCGATCTGATGCACGACTCACCTTACCAAACGGCATTCCTTTTAAACCCTACCATCTACACCGACTCCCTGAAGGAGTTTTGGACGAACATCACCGTCCAAACCGGAGAGCAGGATGGCGAGGTCTCTCTCCGGTCCTCCGTCAACAACCACCCAGTGGTTATCACTCCAGCCACTATTCGCCAAACCTAAAGCTGGAGGATGCCACCTACCCAACCTCTTACCCCAAAGGCGCCCTGGATCTATCCTTCACATCCAACGACTACCAGGGTGACCTCTCCGCCGCAACCTTGTTGAAGAAACACTTCCCTGATCCCTAACGCCTCATTTTTCATATGGTGAACGTGTGTCTGGCTCCCAAAACCTCTTCATGGGACCAGATGTCAACAAGGTGGCAACAGGTATTGTTCTCTATCCTTGAAAAACAACCTTTAAACTTAACAGATATTATATTTTTGGAAATCAAGGATATGGCCACAAAACCAGTTTCTAACCGATGGATCTTGTATCCTCGGTTCATCATGGCCATAATAGAGAACCAGCTTCAGGCTGAAGGACTTGTTGGCACTGGGGTCCCTGCCTTGGCTGTTCTAGCCGAGGTATACTCCAGCACAACTCTGACCAATCCTTAAAACAGGCTGGCCGGCTGCGAAAACCCACGCAGCAGGAACCCACAGACTCCACCTCCAAATCCAAAGTCCCCACCAAACCAAAAGCCAAAAAGAAGCCCAAAAAGGCTACTCAGGGAGATGAGTCCCTTGAGGATGCCCCTGCAACACAAATGCAGGATGTGGCTGCTGGTTCGATTTTCCCAGCAGCTACCACGACTCCACCCACCACAACCGCACAGGCTTCCTCTCAACAGGAGCCTGATGCAACCACTTCTGGGGCAGCCACACTTCTGGGGTCCATCTCACTTGAGAAGACTGCCATTGAAATGCACAGTCCTCCCCCTGTGCACACTGCTTCGAGCCCATCTACTGATGAGACCGCCCCACAAAGCCCTACATTGACAATAGCCAAAGTGCTGACCCATCTGAGCACTCCACCCTCTCCCCAGAAACCTATTACCACTGGGGAGACTCCAACCGAAGAGGGGGTGGATACAAGTGCCGGTGGGAGCCCACAGCACAGAGAATCACAAGTCCAATCTCCCAGTGTGGCTAAGGAGATAGGACAATCTGGTGAGGCTGCCACTTCCTCTGCATCAACATCTGAGCAGGGTAAAGCTGGTAACATCAATAAGACCTCACCAGAGGCAACTGCCGATGATGGATCCAATCCGGAGGCTGGAAGTCCCCAGTACCATGAACAAGGGGCACATGCTATTCCTGAGCCACACTCAGAGCATGTACATCCTGACATTGTCAGGAGGTCAGGTGATTCAGTTCATACTGATGATGACCTGAGCTTCTTCTTCGATGTTGTAGCTCACAACACTATCTTAGAGGATGAGATAAGTAGACTCAAGGAGCTGCTTGCTCAGATGACTCAAGATAGAAGTCCATCTGCCATCACAACCCCACAGATGGCACCTTCACCTGAAGGTCTCACAAACACTGAGCCACTCCCACAAACTCGGCCACCAGCCCCTGCTTCTGGCACTAGCTCTCAGGGTCAGAACCCCCCTGAGCAGCTAGATGCTATCCTCCAGAAATCCCTGCCTCTCATCACACCATACTAAAAGATATAGTCATTCAAACCATTGATGAGAGGCTTCCCACTTATATCCAACCCATGGTGGAGGTTGCCATTACCAAGGCGCTTGCGGATAGTCAAACCCCAACCAATGCACCCAAAAAGGGGGAGACATCAGTGCAAGCCAAGAGGAAGAGGGGAGAGGAGGAGTTAGAGGCAGAGAAAGAGGTGGTGGTTGAGAGGAGAGGGCTGAGGAGAGTAGTAGGGTGAGGGAGAAAGGGAAGAGGAAAGAGAGGGAGGTTGAGCATATAGAAGTGGCTGGAATCCAAAGGATTTCAGTGTCACTTATAAGAAAAAGGGAGAGGAGGGAAAGAAGGTGGCTGACTCCGATCTAGCAGCCCTTGTCAAGGAGGCTGATGCTGAACAAAGCAGATCAATGGACTCTGCCATTGGTCAGCTGTTCAGGCAAGGCTTTGACAAGGACACACATTGCTAGATCAGGAGCTCAGGAAGATGGAAACTAGGGAGATCGAACACCGATGGTCTACTTATAGCCAAGAGGACAAAAAGAGACTCGAGGCTATGAGTAGATTCATTTCGAAGTACCTGGGCAGGCCAGTCCTTGATGTCAAAGCATGGACCAGGGACAGAATCTTGGCTATAGCCGCCAAGATCTGTTCAGCTGGTGACTTCACAAAAGGACTGGTCGCTGAGGCCCTCTCAGAAGCCGGTGCTGGGAACAGGACCTGCTAGTAAAACAAACCAAACCTGCTCTTATTTCTAGGTTGCTAGCAGTGCCTTCCAACATTCCCACACCAACCACCAAACCACAACCCACAAAACCAACCCCTTCACCATCAAAACCCGCAGCCAATGATCCACCCTTGAAGAAGAGGAGAAGGGTGTTGAGGCTGTAAGAAGAAGAAGAAGAGGAGGATGAGGAGGATAGTCTGCCCATTTCAGCAGTTATACCTCTACCTAAAGCCAAACCACAAACCATCACTCCCACCTCACAGCAGGACACTGTGAGGGTAAAACTAGAAGAAGAGGAGCAGCAAAGATTACACGATGAGGCAATGCTGAAAAGCATTGACAAATCATATGCTGCTTCTACTTCTATTATGAAGATGAAGAAGGAGGCTCTGAGACTCTTCACTCTTAAACAAACCTTTCAATATGAAAAGAAAAGAGTGAGGACATGGCCTGATCCTAGGGTGGCTCACAGGATAGTTCAAAAGGCTATGCCTGTGAGATACAAGAGCCAACTTAAGAGAATCGTAGATGAAGTGATCTCTGTGGCTCTTGTAATAACACCCTGGGAAATAGCAGAGGAGTTCGAAAAAGCCTATAGAGCCAACCAATCACCCAAACAATGCTAGATAATAGGGTGATTAGGAAAGGGTTGGTCTATAAGAGGCTTGAGAACTTCCATAGGGATGAGCTCAACCTGTTGTTGGAGGGAAGACATCCTGATGATTTGCATACAGGCAAGTCACAACAGTTGAGCTCAAAAATGGAAAACAGGCTAAGTACATCTCAGAGCTGTACGGCCGGGAGGGGTTGTTCGAAGGTGAGCCTGAAGACCTAACCAAAGAAGAGCAGATGATATTTCTTCAGGCCTACACCCGAGAATCCTACCGGCTAGTACATGGGAGGTAGATCTCATGGATGGGACAACAGCTCTGTGTCCAATTCCCCAAAACAGAGCTCCCATCCATACTCAGCCAATCAACCTTAGAGACTACCTCTCAGGCCAGTGCTTATCTGGGTCAACTTCTAATCTGATCTAGAAGGAAATAGACCAATATTTCTACCAACAATAAGTGGGACAACAAATAATTAGAGGTTTTGGCTGCATTGGTTTAGGGGGAGTTTGTTGGACCAAAAGAACCAATGAGCCAAGATCAGGAAAACCTCTAAGTCCCACATGCCACTGCAACAACTGCTGAAGACTCCCATCAGCTATTCTGACAAAGTCTGAAGATCAAAGTATGAAGATCAAAGAACTGAAGAACAACAGCTGAAGACTCTAAAGTACTAAAGACAAGTACTGAAGTCTGAAGTACTGATCATACAAGTACTGAAGACTTCAAGTACTGAAGATAAGTACTGAAGAATCAAAAGCTGAAGAACTGAAGAACTAAAGACCTTCTACTGAAGCACAAAGTCTGAAGACAAAGACTGAAGACAACTGAAGACAACAGCTGATGACATCTACTGAAGTCATCAGCTGATACATCATCTGAAGCCCAAGTCTGAAGAACCAAGTGTTGAAGACTCAGAGTTTGTCACAACAGCTGAAGAAGTCTTCTTCAGTTGTTGTGATGGTTTTTCCCTTTCAGTAGTTTTGTAATTTTATTTCAGTAGTTGTACAACAGCTGAAGAGCTTGTTCTTCAGCTGTTATAGTATCAGTAGTTATAAACGACTGAAGAGTTTGTTCTTCAGTCGTTGTAGGATTTCAGTAGTTTACTTTTGTCAGTACTTGTAAAAGATAGGAACACTTTTGTAAGAAGATGTCAGCTGTTGACATCTTCAGTAGTTTTATGTTACGTCAGTTGTAATTTTAATAATCTGTTGATGTCAGAGAAAGGACATCATCACCATCCTTTTGCCGCCTATAAAAGGATGGTGAACCATGCTGTTTTAATTGCCGAAATGAGTTGAGCAATAGAACAATCAATTTTTCGCAGAACTCTTTTCTCTCTCTATGTTTGTGCTTTTAATTGCAATATCTTTTATGTTCTTGCTATAATTGCTAATTAACGTGCTAAATCCGCTGCAAACCAATCTAATTGATCAAACGAGAGGCTCAGATCCTGTCACTTACTAATATTAAAATCTACTTGATTATCATTAACCCAACAACTACACCAACAACTACACCCAACAACTACTCCACTCAACTAACCCACCCTCCCCACAAATTCGATCATCTTCATCATGCAACCCCATTCGGTTCCCTCTTCAAATGATACAACTCAAGCTTCTTTGACGGCAGCCCTTCCACGATCCCTCTCGATCAGGGCGGCCTTCCGCGGTCTCTCCCCATCACCGGTAGTCTTTCCGGCAGCCCCCGCATTCGTGTGACGCATACCTAGCGACGGTTTTCCCCGTGATCGAACGACAACGCAGCCAAACATCCCTCTCTCCGTTCTCTGTTGCGAGCACCCAACGACGGTCAACGGTGATCGAAACAACCCGTATCTCATTCGGTATGTTTTTTTTTTCATTATTCGTTCATTACGGTTTGAGTTTTGGCTTACGGTTTTAGACGCGGTTTCGTTCCCGGTGTTCATCTCATTGTTCGGGCCTCGTCACGTTTTGTGTGGTGTGTCTCGGGTGTATTTTCTTGCCTAATTAAGGTGTACGTTGCTATGCGGGTGTTGGGTTCGGGTTAGTTGACAGTTACGTTATGGGTTTAGGCTACGGGTGTGGCCTTGTCTTGTATCTATGTCGTGTGTTCGCTGTTGTATATGTTGCTATGTGTGTATATATATGTGACAGTGTGTATGTATATAATGTATGTGTGCTTGTCTGCGTATTGTGTGTGTCGAAGGGGACACAGTAACCGAAGGCTACTATGGATGTATGTACCCTGTTTGTATGTATGTATCTATATATGCGTTATGTGTGTGTTTCAATGTTGGAGTGTGTGGTTACGAATGTATGTATATGTATGTGGAGTGTGTGTGTGTAAATATTGTGTATGTGTGGGTGTTAGTGTAAGTGTGTATGCTGTGGTCGAGAATGCTGCTGTGAATGCTTCCAAACTATATCTAAGTGTGTTATAATTATATAAATTTATGTGTGTGAATGATAATTGTAATAGGTATTCATGTGTGGTGTTTTATATAATATATATGTTATATATGTAATATAGGTCGGCAAAATATAATGTGGTTTAGTTTAAAAAAGGTTATAATTGAAAATGTATTAAAAAAGAGTACTTTCATGTATAATCCGGACTAAGCGTTAATAGTTTGGCTTTATGCTCGCGTGAGCTGTGTATGATAGTGCTTGCATGTACTTGGGGAAACTTTTATGACTTGCACCGTAACCGAGTCGTGGAACACGAAACCGTATAATTTTTATGTTCATAATTAATAATTAATAATAATTATATATTAACTGAAATTCAGGTTATTCGGAAACCTAATTTCCAACTCTCAACACTTCTTAATCGTTGTCCAATCAAGGTGAGTTTACAGCCCCACTTTTACTTTATACTCTTTTTGGGGGAGAGAAGCATGCTGCTTTCATAAATGTTACATTACATTGGGTTTTTGTGATACTGCATATACATGATACTATGGTGTTATACTTTGCCCTTCGGACCGTTAATATGTAATAGCGAGGTGATTGTTAGTAGATCTACTGGGATTGACATACCCCGCCCGGGCTAGTCACGCTAGCTTGACTGGAGGTCAAACGGGTGAATGGTCAGCCTGTTTTACAGTGTTGTGGTGGGAAACCACAGCCGGGCCTACATTATTACTATTGATTACATGTCAGCTCGGTCGCGACTTCATACATATAGTGATTGCTGTGGGCTAGCTACCCATTATATGCTTTGATTACTAAATCCGGGAATTTCATTACTGATACTTACTGTTTTCGGATAAACCTGTGAACTCACCAGTCTTGTACTGACTTTTGCATGTTTTCTCTCAAGACATTGATGTGGCACGTTTAGGAGCACAACATCCACTGCATGTCATTCCGCATTCACCCAAACTGTTTTCAAGATTTAATTTCATGTACTTCACATAAATTAGATTGGACGCGTGTTTGCGTGTTCCAAACCCTTGTTAAATGTTTTCCTGTTTTCGCTTCCACAATACTTAAATACAAGTTGGTTTATTTCATTATTACTAAGCAACTTATATGATTTGTAATTTTTGAGTCGTTTGGTGTAACAGATGCTTATCTGAGATCCTGGTTATGCCACACGCCTAGCGGTAAAACCCTGTTTGTGGAAATTGAGGATGTGACAGAGTGGTATCAGAGCATTAGTTATAGTGAACTAAAATGAACTTTGCATCTCATTTACATTGCATTTTAGACTATAGCTGGATTTGCATTAGTTACACACACATAGATTACTAAGCTGTGCTTACTTAATTTGTTTGCCTGAGAACTTTTGCTTTAACATATCCTTGTAAGCTTACGACTACAGGAATGGTGGCTCCGAGTTGCTGTGAGTCACAGGAGGGGTTACTTATGAATTTCCTGAACCTTACTGATCCTTTCGTATACTTTGGTTGATCGACCCCGATATAATACATACATATTTGGTACTCCTATCGTTGATGACCACTGTACTTGACAAGATATGTTAGCCTGATAGGAGGAACCGGGGGTGATCATGCAAAGCAAATTACCATTACGGGTGCACGCGTAATTATAATTTGTCGTGCATGCTAAGTCCGGTGAATTTGGTCGGGTGGTAACTTTGTAGTCAGTATAAGTCATCATTCCTACACCTTGAGCAAGAAAGTCTCGGTTTTCATAGAACATAGCTACTGAAGTGGAAATTATCCTTCAATTCTACTTGTATGAATGCTCACTCTTACCTCGAATTCGGATAAAATTCAAACCATGACATGTGTCCTAATTCCTCGGATTCAAACTGATCTTCTAACTTGTTTGTTACTTTAAATTCTTGGACCTCTCTTCCTTTTCATTCCAATACAAAAGGGGTTATTTTCATACGACTGATAGCTTTGGATTTTGATATCTGGTTGGATAATTACTTATTTATGTATATGGTAATTTAAAGAATGTCTGGAAGAAGACGTGGACGCGGTAGAGGAAACATCTCTATGACGCCTGCAGAATTGGCGGCGCTAATCAATCAGAGTGTTACCGCAGCGTTGGAAAGCCAAAACCTCCACAACAGAATCCCATTGGGCAACCAGTTTGCACCTACAAGTCCTTTATGGACTGCAAGCCTAACCCGTTCAAGGGAACTGAGGGAGCAGTGGGACTGCTCCGTTGGTTCGAAAAGCTTGAGTTGGTGTTTGAAATCTGCAACTGCCCTGCTGAGAATAGGGTGAAATATGCTGCTGGCACAATGGATGGTGCTGCTCTGAGCTGGTGGAACACACAAGTTCAGATGTTGAGTGTTGAAGCTGCAAATGCCACGACATGGGAAGAATTCAAGAACTTGCTGAAAGAGGAGTACTGTTCAAGAGATGAAGTACAAAAACTGGAAACTGAATTTTAGAACCTGAAGATGGTAGGTTCTGAAATCGAAGCCTACACAAATCGTTCTCACGAGTTGGCTACTCTGTGCCCTACTAAGATCAACCCGGCTTATAAACGGGTTGAGAGGTACATCGATGGGCTAGTTCTAGAAATACAGAACATGGTCACCACTACTAGACCAGCTACCATACAGGAGGCTATCCGACTAGCGTACAAGTTGACGGATCAGGCCGTCGCGCAGGGCAAGCTGCCCCCGCGAGTGGCTGCATCGGGTTCCAATAAAAACAAGAGGAAATGGGAACCATTTGCCATGGGAAGCAATCTTCATCCTCCACTCATCAGCAACATCAATACAAGAAGTTCAAGCAGTCAACAGTCTCAAGACATGGGAAATTCGGGTGGCTATCATGGAAATCTTCCAAAGTGCAACAAATGTAAGTTCCATCATACTGGGCAGTGCACAAGGAACATTTGTGAGAGGTGCGGAAAGTTTGGGCATGTTGCCAAGAATTGCAGGGTAAATCTCTCGGGAAAGGCACCTCAACAGCAGTAGAACTACAATCAGACTGGGTGTTATGAATGTGGACAATCCGGTCACTTTAAAAGGGAATGTCCGAAACTGAAAAGGGATGGTAACAATGGTGCTGCTGATAAGCCTAAAGACAACAACAATGGTGGTGGTGGTGGAAGAGGCAGAGCTTTCATCATGGGTTCAGGTGAGGCTCGAAATGACCCAACTGTAGTGTATGGTAGATTCACTATTAATGGATGTTATGCCTCTATTCTATTTGACTTTGGTGCTGATAAGAGTTATGTGTCCACCAAGTTTAGTAAAGTACTAGGAATGATAACTACTGACTTGAGTTCTGAGTATGCCATAGAAATAGCTGATGGTAGGACGATAACAGCAACCCAAGTGCTTAGGAACTGTGAGCTAGGTTTGTCTGGTCACACTTTCCACATAGACCTTATTTCGGTCACACTCGGTAGCTTCGATGTAGTAGTCGGAATGGATTGGTTATCCAAGAACAGAGCTGAGATTATTTGCAAGGAGAAGTTGATCAAGTTACCCATTTCGGATGATGAGATTCTTACAGTTGAAGGTGATAAAGTTGGTGTTGTGGTAGGAATCATTTCATATCTGAAGGCTCAGAAATGCCTCAAGAAAGGACACTTTGCCTTGTTGGCACCTGTTACGGAAACAAAGGTGGAGGAAAAGCGTGTCGAAGATATTCCAGTCGTTAGAGACTTTACAGAGGTATTCCCTGAAGACCTACCTGGCCTTCCTCCACACAGGCAGGTAGAATTTTAGATTGAGTTAGCACCTGGAGCAACTCTGATCGCTCGGGCGCCGTACCGTCTGGCACCAAACGAACTACAATAGTTGTCTAAGCCATTACAGGAATTGTTAAATAAGGGATTCATACGTCCCAGCTCTTCACCATGGGGAGCTCCAGTGCTTTTCGTTAAAATGAAAGATGGAACCTTCAGGATGTGTATTGACTACCGCGAACTGAACAAGGTGACAATCAAGAATAGGTATCCACTTCCACGTATTGATGACTTATTTGACCAGTTACAGGGATCAAGCTACTATTCCAAAATTGATTTGAGATCGGGTTATCATCAGTTTAGGGTTCGAGAGGAAGACATCTCCAAGATTGCGTTCCGGACTCGCTATGGGCACTACGAGTTCGCTGTAAAGCCTTTTGGGCTTACCAACGCCCTAGCGGTTTTCATGGACCTCATGAACCGTGTCTGCAAGCCTTATTTGGATAAGTTTGTCATTGTCTTCATTGATGACATACTGATCTACTCTCAGAATAAAGAAGATCATGAGGAGCATTTGAGAACAGTTCTGGACTTGCTGAGGTATGAACAGCTTTACGCAAAGTTCTCAAAATGCGACTTCTAGATGCGTGAAGTGCAATTCCTTGGGCATGTGGTGAATGAAAAGGGTATACATGTTGATCCTTCAAAGATTGAAGCAATCAAGGATTGGCCGGCACCAAAGACGCCTACTGAGGTGCGACAATTCCTTGGTCTGGCAGGCTATTACCGGAGGTTTATCGAAGGATTTTCGAAATTGGCGCAACCTTTGACTGCCCTAACTCATAAGGGAACAATTTACAAGTGGGGTGTCACACCCCCGCTAATAGCGGAAACATGGGGAATGTGAGCTAGACGGGATCGTCATAACACATGGTATATGATAGAGTAGCAATAAAAATATGATGACAAGCGTGTCATGACGACACCCGAACATAAATGGAGACTTGTGTCGTGTATAATCAAAGTTCACGACAGCATAGCCATAAGCACAACATAAATGATCACATAAGCATTAAGGACAACTTGTAATGTAAATTCTCACAACTCGGGAACAAGTATACAAAAGACCATGTTCAAGCTTTACAAGAGTAGTGATTACAAAATGTATCCTAGGGTCTCCTCTAAAAGGCAGCACTCCTAGATCTTCAATTACCCTGATCACCTGAAAAGAAATGCTCAAAACGGTCAACATAATTGTTAGTGAGCTTCGTAGGTTTTAAGTATTAAAAGACTTTAATGGTGTAAACAGTAAGTTCAATAGGCGTTACCGCGACTACACTTATGTATAGGCGGTTTACCGGTTTTATGTAGCTACAGCCAAACCTAAACATCGGTTCCACATGGGAATTGATGGCTGAAAGGAAACATTCCCAAAGTCTAAATAGTTTATTAAGACGTAGCAAGATCCACACAGCGCGTACGTATAGTTTATAACCAAACCAATCCTTAGGTCCCATTACCGGGATTAATGGTTATATGAAAAGGTTTTCCATAGCATAATAAGTTTAATATGACGTAGCAAGATCCACACAGCGCATACGTTTAGGTTACAACCAAACCAATCCTTAGGTCCCAATTACCGGGATTAATGGTTGTAGTGGATGATCGGCTTAGAAGAACCACACAGAAGAACCACATAGAAGAACCATACAGCCGAGAGCATCCAAGGTCAATGGCATCCACATATAGCATCAATCAACACATAACATCAAGTAGTAGTGCATAGTAGGGTGATACCACTAAGTCATACATAGGGGTATCATAGCACATAGTTCAAGTTCACATAGCAGCAATCACAAGATAAGCAAGTTAAGATACTCATAGAAATAGTAGCCAACTTCCACTAGGGAAGGTGCTTGAAATCAAGTTATATAGGTGAGCATTCTTTTCCCCCAAGTAGAAAATGTTTAAAAAGGTTTGATGAGAGTAAAAAGGGGCCACGAAACTCACTGAACAGATGATATGCACAATTGATGAAAGATTCCAAGGGTTAGATGCTATGAACCGTCAAACACCTATTGACAATTACTGACAAGCATTAATAATGAGCATAAAGATAAGATGATATCAATAGGCTCGGGCAGTTTCGGTTTGGTCGTGGGTAGTACACACACAAGCAGTCACACACATCTCAGACTAGGTTATTTTAAATAGTATGTGCCTGTTGTTAGCGTTGACTTTAATCTTTGTGGTCAAGCTATGACACTTTATTAATGTTACTTCATCGTCGTGAGATCTCCGAAGAGGGGATCCACACACACACACACCATCATCAGTCACACAACAGGACCGGACGCACGACTCAACCCTTCCTTCGTACGAATGGACCTTCAGTCGTACGAATCAGCTTCATTCGTACGATTGAACCTTCATTCATGCGACTAGCATTCAGTCATACCATGCAAGACCCAGTCATACGACTCAACCTCCATACACACGATTGGACCTTCATTCGCACGAATCAGCTTCATTCGTGCGATTGAACTTCATTCGTGCGACTGGACTTTCAGTCGTACGACTCACGCACAATCGCACACAATCTCATTCGCACTGACTCAATCGCACGCACACTCACTCGCACAGACTCATTCGCACACACATTCATTCGCACAGACTCATTCGCATGACTCAGTCGTGCGATTTGCCCAACCGCACGTCTCAGTCGCACGACACACTCATACGCCTAACCCAGTCGCACCACGCACCGCAGTCGCACGGTTCAGTCAGCCGAATGGCCCAGTCGCCCTGTACAGCAGGTCGCGACTGCACAGACCATCGAGCAGCGTCCAACTGCTCCGAGCATGGGTTTCACGCACCAAAAACCTCCAGAACACTTATCCTAACATGTCTAAACAAGAAGCACACTCAAAAACACAACATGCAAGCCCACACGACCTCTTGTGCTCGGATGAACCCGAGCACCCGAAACCCTAGAAAACGCAGCAGCTAAATCGAGCAAGAAGCGGGTCAAACGAGGTTATCTACCTGCTAGGAGTGAGTATTCACGATGATAACCAAGATTTGACGGTGAAAACGCGACAAACGGACCCGATTTCGGTGCTAGTTCGAGAGAGAGTGAAGAAGATGAAGAAGAAGCGATGAAGATGATGATGATGTGAAGAATGGCTGGGAAATGGGTATTTATACCCAGCCTAGTTCTCAAAATGTCAAGTTTAGTCCCCGCACTTTGCCCCCGGTTCCCAAATTTTGTTTCGGTTGAAAACGTTATTTATTAGTCTTGTTTTTATTAATGATAAAATGTTGTTAATGATATTTATAATTTAAAAATGGTTTTATACGTGACAATAGTTTTTATATAAAAATGGCGCGTTTAGTGTTAACGGGGCAAATCTCAGTTAAGATTTCAAGACGACGATGATTTAAGCTACGATAGCACGCATATAAGGATAACGAAGCAAAGCAAATATGGTATCCACGTAGATGGTTTGTCAAAATGAGGAATGACTGATAACAAAGGTCAATCGAACACGTTAAATGACGGACCTTTGGTGACGGATGTCACAGTATCCCCCAGTTGAGGGAATTTCGTCCCGAAATTCAACTGGTGCTAGGTCTAAGGGTGTCATCCTCGAATAGGTGTGGATATTTGAGTCTCATCTGGTCTTCACGTTCCCATGTAAACTCTGGCCCTCGTTTGGAATTCCATCTTACGCGAATAATAGGTATTTTGTTGCGCCTCAACCTTTTGACCTTTCGGTCCATGACGTCAATAGGTTCCTCCATAAAATGGAGGCTTTGATCAATCTTGATATCCTCAATAGGCACGTGAAGTGATTCGTCAGCTAAGCACTTCTTGAGGTTCGATACATGGAAAGTATCATGTACACTGTTAAGCTCTTGCAGCAACGTAATCGGTACGCCACCGGACCGATTCTTTCTGTGATCTCAAATGGTCCAACATATCTTGGGGCCAACTTCCCTTTCTTTCCAAACCGTACGACCCCTTTCCACGAAGAGACCTTTAGCAACACTCGATCCCCAACGTTAAACTCTAGTGGCTTCCGACGGTTGTCGGCATAGCTCTTTTGACGGTCTCTAGCAGCTTTGAGTCTATCTTTGATTTGGAAGATCTTATCGGTGGTTTCTTGAATGGCCAATCTCGGCCCAACATACAGGCGATCTACATTTCCGTCCATAAAACGCTTCGAACGGTGCACAACCGATACTAGTATGGTAACTGTTATTGTAGGAAAACTCGATCAGCGGTAGATGAGTATCCCAAATGCCACCAAAATCAATAACGCATGCCCTCAGCATGTCCTCAAGCGTCTGTATCGTTCGTTCACTTTGGCCGTCTGTCTGGGGGTGATAGGCTGTACTCATGTCTAATCGAGTGCCCATCGCTTTCTGTAACGTCTGCCAAAATCGTGAAGTGAATCGACTGTCTCGGTCGGATATGATTGACACCGGCACCCCGTGCCATGTCACGACCTCTTTGATGTACACCCTTGCCAGCTTATCCATCTTATAGTCTTCTCGGATAGGCAAGAAGTGGGTGGATTTTGTCATTCGATCCACCACGACCCATATTGAGTCGTGTCCGCTTGGCGTTCTCGGGAGTTTGGTAACGAAATCCATAGTGATGTTCTCCCATTTCCACTCGGGGATTTCAGGTTGTTGCAATAATCCTGATGGTTTCTGGTGTTAAGCCTTGACCTTTGAACATGTCAAGCATTTGCTCACATATAAAGCAATATCTTTCTTCATACCTGGCCACCAGTACAACTCCTTCAGATCGTGGTACATCTTGTCTGCACCAGGATGAACAGAGTATCGAGTCTTGTGTGCTTCATCCAAGACTAGTGCACGTACACCTCCCCATCTGGGGACCCATATACGATCCACAAAGTAATGCACGCTGTCATCCTTGCGACTCAGTTGTTTATCCATCCCTCGGAATTCTTCTCCCGCAAGGTTCTCTTCTTTCAAAGCCTCACTTTGCGCAATTTGAATCTGAGCCTTTAGATTGGTTTGAATAGTCAATCCTAGCGCTCGAGCACGTAATGGTTTCACGCGTTCCTTACGGCTTAAAGCATCAGCCACCACGTTAGCTTTCCCGGGGTGATACCGGATTTCACAATCGTAGTCGCTAAGCAACTCTACCCAGCGTCGCTGTCGCATGTTAAGTTCCTTCTGATCAAGAATATGTTGAAGGCTCTTATGATCCGTGTAAATGATGCATTTTGTTCTATATAGATAATGCCTCCATATCTTGAGTGCAAATACTACAGCGCCCAACTCCAAGTTATGAGTTGTGTAGTTCTTTTCATGCACCTTTAGTTGTCGCGATGCATAGGCAATTACCTTATCTCTTTGCATTAGCACACATCCCAACCCTTGATGTGAAGCATCGCAGTATACCACGAAATCATCAGTTCCGTCCAGGAGGGACAGTATTGGAGCATTGCGCAGCTTTTCTTTCAATGTCTGGAATGCTCGTTCTTGTGCATGTCCCCAATCAAACTTCTTGTCTTTCTGGGTTAGCAGCGTTAACGGTTGTGCGATCTTCGAAAAGTTCGCAATAAAACGACGGTAGTATCCGGCCAATCCTAGGAATTGCCGTATTTCTGAGGGTGTTTGGGGAGTATCCCATTTCTTTACAGCTTCAATCTTACCGGGGTCCACATGAATTCCATTTTCGTTAACTACATTACCCAAGAACTTCACTTCTCGAAGCCAGAATTCACACTTCGAGAATTTAGCGAAAAGTTTCTCCTCCTTCAACAGTCCAAGAATTGCTTGGAGGTGTTTTTCGTGATCCTCCTTCGAACGGGAGTAGATGAGTATGTCGTCTATGAATACAATCATGAACTTATCCAGATAAGGCTTGCACACCCGATTCATTAAATCCATAAAGACAGCTGGTGCGTTGGTCAACCCAAACGGCATGACCAAGAACTCATAGTGCCCGTAACGAGTTCTAAATGCTGTTTTTGGAATATCGTCCTCGAATACTCTTAGTTGATGATAACCAGATCGAAGGTCGATCTTAGAGAAATACGAGGCTCCTTGCAACTGATCAAACAGGTCGTCGATTCTAGGAAGAGGATACCGATTCTTCACGGTCAATTTGTTCAATTCCCTGTAGTCGATGCACATACGGAAAGACCCATCCTTCTTCTTGACAAATAACACCGGTGCTCCCCACGGTGAATGACTCGGTCGAATGAAACCTTTCTCCAGTAGTTCCTGTAGTTGGCTTGACAGCTCTTGCATCTCTGAGGGTGCTAACCGATACGGTGTCTTAGCTATCGGTGTAGCTCCAGGAACTAGCTCTATACGGAATTCCACCTGTCGTGGAGGAGGCAATCCAGACAAATCATCAGGGAACACTTCCGGGTAATCCCGTACAATCGGAATGTCTGCCAATTTTGTCTCTTTTCCTTCTTTTCTACCACGTGAGCCAGAAAGGTGTAACACTGCTTTCGTAGACCTTGGCGTGCTTTCATGTAGGAGATAAGCTTCAAGTTCTTTCCCGGTCGCTCCCCTCATATTCTGAGTACTTTCCCGTCTGACATGGGGATCCGCACTACTTTATCTCGGCAAACAATCTCGGCTCCATGTTTCGACAACCAATCCATCCCACTATTACGTCAAAGCTCCCCAACTCGAAAGGTATCAAATCTATGTTGAAGACCTGGTCTTCCAACATTAGGGTGCAGTCCTAATAATTTCCTCTGCCTGTTCAACCCTACCATTTGCCATTTCTACAGAGTAACTAGTTTCTAGTCTACTAGCACTCAAATCAAGCATTTGCACAAACTCAGATGATATAAAACTATTGTCTGCTCCAGTATCAAACAGTACAGACGCGAAGTGGTTATTGAGTAAGTGCGTACCCGTGACAACGTTCGAATCTTGACGGGCATCATTAGCTCCAATGATGAAGGCACGACCCCGTGCAGCATTTCTTTGGTTTCCTTGGCCTTGTGCACCTGCTATGGCCATTATCTGCTGTTGGTTGTTTCCTTGCTGAACCGGTGCCCTGTTCAGTCGGGGGCACATATTCCTGAAGTGATCGAGGGCTCCACACTCGTAGCAAGCCCTGGCATTCCCAGCGGGGTTAACCGCGTTGATGGGTGCCACCAGGTTTGGTGCTACTCTACAGTCTCTTGCTTGATGCCCCGGGCGTCTGCAGTTCAAACACACCCGGCACGGCGCTGCTGAAGGATGATGAAGATTACACCTGTCACATTTCGGGTGCGGCCCAGCATATTCCCTCTTCCCTTGAGTCACGACCACAAAGTTTCTGGTCGTTTTGGCCCTCTTATCAGTCTTTCCAGTACCAGACCGGCTTGTTTCTCCAGTCTCTTTCCTTTCTCCGCTCCCCTACCCAATACTCCTGTTCTTATCATCTCGTCAGTGAGAGCGCCAGCTTTCAGAATTGCGCTCTGGATTGTAGGAGGAGCAGCTGCAGTTACCATTGCCCGGATTTGAGGCGCGAGTCCCCAAATGTACCTTTCTATCCTCTTAGATTCCGGAGTGACTAGGTGTGGAACTAGTCTAGCCAGCTCGTGGAATCGGTCAGTATAAGCTGCGTGCCCTGCCCCCACCATAGCATGATTCCAGAACTCATGCTCAAGCTTCTGCATCTCGTTGAGAGGGCAGTATTCCTCGGTAATCAAGGCTTTGAATTCATCCCAGGTCATCCGCATCGCAGATTCCCTTCCCCTAGCTTGAACCTGGGTGTTCCACCAGGTTAGTGCTCTGCCCTGCAGTGAGCACGTAACATACTTGATCCGCTGGCTGTCGAGGCATTCACTGATGTCGATCACAGCCTCCATTTTCTCAAGCCATCTAATCAGGGCTATCGCCCACCTTTACCATCAAAATCCGGGGCTTACAGGGCACAAATTCCTTGTAAGAACAGCCCCGTTTGGCGTTAGCAGCCCCAGTTTCATTACCTACTGTACCACCATTTCCAGTCTCCTGATTGCTTTCATTCCCAACCGGGTTTCCAGTGTCCTCATTTTCATTACCACCATCCCCGTGGGGGTGGTTTTGTTGTTGCAGAGCATCGCTCACTTGAGCTACAATGGTTGGAATCAGGGCGGTCAATTGTTGAGCAATTAAGGCTGCCATATCAGGGTTTCCAGCCCCTTGGTTATTGCCAGAAGGGCCTTCATTTGCTATTGGAGGCCTACCCCTGCCTCTGCCTCTGCCCCTCGGGGCTTCACTTCTGCTACTGTTGCTGCGGGTAGATCTTCGAGGCGGCATGTTCTATTTATACAAGAGGCAACATATAAGCTTTAGTCACCTTAAGATACACAAGTACTTTACTTATCAAATTCCAATGTTTCGTGTTCCAGTTGGTCGAGATCACCATGCAGCTCATTTTAAGCATATTCTCGGTATACCGGTGATGTTTATATAGGGTTCCCCGCAGCGTTCCCACCACACCCACGATGTATCGAGAATGATGCCTAATCCGGTTACATGACATCCGACCTTCCTTCACATCATATCCATAATAATCCATCAAGTCAACTGAGCCCAAACATGTAATCAAGTATAGTCTGGCGGAGGTTGTCTATCTCGCGTCCTTGAAAGGACTCAGACATAGCCTCCTCGGGTCGGTCTCAGTATCTGAGGTCAAGCGCAATGTATGATCTGTGACGATCTTTTCGGGTCTCAATACCCAAATTTGATTATGATAACTTGGCGCGCAGAGGGAACGGAAGATCCAATAGGAAGCATCCTATAGGGGTCGAGCACAAGGGCTTAGACACAAAGTAAAAGATCACATAATGGAAGGATAACCAAACACGTAAGGAGGAACACATACACGAGATATATAAATGCACACAAGCTTAAGCATGCAAATCTACATGAAGGTTCCTAGGTTATAGTCTAGGTCAAGTGTAATTGCCTAATTCTCTATAACCAATGGCTCTAATACCAGTCTGTCACACCCCCGCTAATAGCGGAAACACGGGGAATGTGAGCTAGACGGGATCGTCATAACACATGGTATATGATAGAGTAGCAATAAAAATATGATGATAAGCGTGTCATGACGACACCCGAACACAAATGGAGACTTGTGTCGTGTATAATCAAAGTTCACGACAGCATAGCCATAAGCACAACATAAATGATCACATAAGCATTAAGGACAACTTGTAATGTAAATTCCCACAACTCGGGAACAAGTATACAAAAGACCATGTTCAAGCTTTACAAGAGCAATGATTACAAAATGTATCCTAGGGTCTCCTCTAAAAGGCAGCACTCCTAGATCTTCAATTACCCTGATCACCTGAAAAGAAATGCTCAAAACGGTCAACATAATTGTTGGTGAGCTTCGCAGGTTTTAAGTATTAAAAGACTTTAATGGTGTAAACAGTAAGTTCAATAGGCGTTACCGCGACTACAGTTATGTATAGGCGGTTTACCGGTTTTATGTAGCTACAGCCAAACCTAAACATCGGTTCCACATGGGAATTGATGGCTGAAAGGAAACATTCCCAAAGTTTATATAGTTTATTAAGACGTAGCAAGATCCACACAGCGCGTACGTATAGTTTATAACCAAACCAATCCTTAGGTCCCATTACCGGGATTAATGGTTATATGAAAGGTTTTCCATAGCATAATAAGTTTAATATGACGTAGCAAGATCCACACAGCGCATACGTTTAGGTTACAACCAAACCAATCCTTAGGTCCCAATTACCGGGATTAATGGTTGTAGTGGATGATCGGCTTAGAAGAACCACACAGAAGAACCACACAGCCGAGAGCATCCAAGGTCAATGGCATCCACATATAGCATCAATCAACACATAACATCAAGTAGTAGTGCATAGTAGGGTGATACCACTAAGTCATACATAGGGGTATCATAGCACATAGTTCAAGTTCACATAGCAGCAATCACAAGATAAGCAAGTTAAGATACTCATAGAAATAGTAGCCAACTTCCACTAGGGAAGGCGCCTGAAATCAAGTTATATAGGTGAGCATTCTTTTCCCCCAAGTAGAAAATGTTTAAAAAGGTTTGATGAGAGTAAAAAGGGGCCACGAAACTCACTGAACAGATGATATGCACAATTGATGAAAGATTCCAAGGGTTAGATGCTATGAACCGTCAAACACCTATTGACAATTACTGACAAGCATTAATAATGAGCATAAAGCATAAGATGATATCAATAGGCTCGGGCAATTTCGGTTCGGTCGTGGGTAGTTCACACACAAGCAGTCACACACATCTCAGACTAGGTAATTTTAAATAGTATGTGCCTGTTGTTAGCGTTGACTTTAATCTTTGTGGTCAAGCTATGACACTTTATTAATGTTACTTCATCGTCGTGAGATCTCCGAAGAGGGGATCCATACACACACACACCATCATCAGTCACACAACAGGACCGGACGCACGACTCAACCCTTCCTTCGTACGAATGGACCTTCAGTCGTACGAATCAGCTTCATTCGTACGATTGAACCTTCATTCATGCGACTAAGCATTCAATCGTACCATGCAAGACCCAGTCATACGACTCAACCTCCATACACACGATTGGACCTTTATTCGCACGAATCAGCTTCATTCGTGCGATTGCACATTCATTCGTGCGACTGGACTTTCAGTCGTACGACTCACGCACAATCGCACACAATCTCATTCGCACTGACTCAATCGCACGCACACTCACTCGCACAGACTCATTCGCACACACATTCATTCGCACAGACTCATTCGCATGACTCAGTCGTGCGATTTGCCCAACCGCACGTCTCAGTCGCACGACGCACTCATACGCCTAATCCAGTCGCACGACGCACCCCAGTCGCACGGTTCAGTCGGCCGAATGGCCCAGTCGCCCTGTACAGCAGGTCGTGACTGCACAGACCATCGAGCAGCGTCCAGCTGCTCCAAGCATGGATTTCACGCACCAAAAACCTCCAGAACACTTATCCTAACATGTCTAAACAAGAAGCACACTCAAAAACACAACATGCAAGCCCACACGACCTCTTGTGCTCGGATGAACCCGAGCACCCGAAACCCTAGAAAACGCAGCAGCTAAATCGAGCAAGAAGCGGGTCAAACGAGGTTATCTACCTACTAGGAGTGAGTATTCACGATGATAACCAAGATTTGATGGTGAAAACGCGACAAACGGACCCGATTTCGTTGCTAGTTCGAGAGAGAGTGAAGAAGATGAAGAAGAAGCGATGAAGATGAAGATGATGTGAAGAATGGCTAGGAAATGGGTATTTATACCCAGCCTAGTTTCTCAAAATGTCAAGTTTAGTCCCCGCACTTTGCCCCCGAGTTCCCAAATTTTGTTTCGGTTGAAAATGTTATTTATTAGTCTTGTTTTTATTAATGATAAAATGTTGTTAATGATATTTATAATTTAAAAATGGTTTTATACGTGACAATAGTTTTTATATAAAAATGGCGCGTTTAGTGTTAACGGGGCAAATCTCAGTTAAGATTTCAAGACGACGATGATTTAAGCTACGATAGCACGCATATAAGGATAACTAAGCAAAGCAAATATGGTATCCACGTAGATGGTTTGTCAAAATGAGGAATGACTGATAACAAAGGTCAATCGAACACGTTAAATGACGGACCTTCGGTGACGGATGCCACATGGGGCAGCAAAGAGAAAACAACGTTTCAGGCGCTTAAAGACAAACTATGCAGCGCACCAATCCTAGCCTTACCAGAAGGAACTGATGACTTTGTTGTTTACTGTGATGCATCCATCCAGGGTTTGGGGTGTGTATTGATGCAACGTGACAAAGTCATAGCTTATGCATCTAGACAGCTCAGGGTGCATGAGAAGAACTACACAACGCATGATCTGGAACTGGGAGCTGTAGTGTTTGCCTTGAAGATCTGGAGGCACTACTTATATGGAACCAAGTGCACGATCTATACAGATCATAAGATCCTCCAGCACATATATGACCAAAAGGAACTGAATATGCGGCAACGACGGTGGTTAGAATTACTCAATGATTATGACTGTGTGATCAAGTACCATCCGGGTAAGGCAAATGTGGTATTCGATGCCCTTAGTCGTAAGGAAACCCTAAAGCCTCGTCGGGTGCGCGCATTACAAATGACTATCCATTCTGACCTACCAGTGCAAATCAAAGCTGCTTAATCTGAGGCCTTGAAGACGGAGAATTTGAAAGCAGAATCCATGCGAGGCATGGAGAAACAGTTGGAGATTAAAGCTGATGGAATCCATTATTTTATGGAACGGATCTGGGTACCACAGTACGGGAATTTGCGAGTGCTAGTAATGGATGAAGCTCATAAGTCACGTTACTCGATCTATCCAGGTTCAGACAAGATGTACCAGGACCTGAAAGAATTTTACTGGTGGCCAAAAATGAAAGCGGAGATAGCCACATACGTAAGCAGATGCCTAACTTGTTCCAAGGTTAAGGTAGAATACCAAAGACCATCCGGTTTACTCCAACAACCTGAAATTCCAGTGTGGAAATGGGAGCAGATCTCAATGGACTTCATCACAAAGTTACCTAGGACTCCCAGCGGATGCGATACCATTTGGGTTATAGTAGATCGCTTAACGAAACCCGCACATTTTCTGGCAATCCGAGAGACTGATCGAATGGAGAAGCTGACACGTATCTATTTAAAGGAAATAGTCTCTCGGCATGGCGTGCCGATATCTATCATTTCTGATCGTGACGCTCGGTTCACTTCTCACTTCTGGCAATCATTACAATGATCAATGGGAACGCGGCTGGATATGAGTACTGCGTATCACCCGCAGACCGATGGTCAAAGTGAGCGTACAATCCAGACACTGGAAGACATGTTGCGTACCTGTGTGATCGATTTTGGCAGCAGCTGGGAAACTCATTTACCATTGGTTGAATTCTCCTATAATAACAGTTATCACACCTCGATCAAGGCAGCTCCATTTGAGGCACTGTATGGGCGTAAGTGCCCATCACCTATCTGTTGGGCAGAAGTAGGAGAAAACCAACTTACAGGACCTGAACTTGTGCACGAAATGACTGAGAAGATCGTGCAAATTCGTAACCGTATGGCAGCAGCACGTGATCGACAAAAGATTTACGCCGACAACCGTCGTAAGCCATTGGAGTTTCAGATTGGTGACAAAGTACTGTTGAAAGTCTCACCCTGGAAAGGTGTAATACGCTTTGGAAAATGGGGGAAACTAAACCCTAGGTATGTGGGGCTGTTTGAGATTGTCAAACGGGTTGGCCCGGTGGCTTATCAACTGAACTTACCTGACGAACTCAGTGGAATACACAATGTGTTTCACGTGTCAAACCTAATGAAGTGTCTTGCTGATGAGTCACTTGTTGTTCCATTAGAAGAACTGGAAATCGATGAACAGCTTTGTTTCATTGAAGAACCAGTAGAGATTATGGATCGAGAAGTCAAAATACTAAAGCGTAGCAAAATTCCCATTGTCCGCGTTAGATGGAACTCTAAGTGTGGACCAGAATTCACCTGGGAACGCGAGGACCAGATGAAGAAGAAGTATCCACAACTATTCAGCAATCAGACTTCCACTTCTTAAGGTATTACTTTAAGATACATTTCCTTACAATTTCGAGACGAAATTTCTTCAACAAGGGGAAGATGTCACAACTCTCACGAAACCTGAAAACCCTGCATTTCTTTATTTTGGATTTGTTTTAGAAATTCCAGAAAACTTTTGAATGTTCTTCTGTGCTGCCATTGAAACCTGATGTTCTAATTTTCGGGATGAAAATTCCTTTAACAAGGGAATGATGTGACAACCCGTATCTTTCAGGTTAACATTGTTCTAACTATTTCCGTTATCATTTACCATCTATCAACACTATTTAACATTATTATTAGTTCAAAATCTTAATAATTATTTGTATATAATTATAAATTAAATCATCCACATTTATCATTAATATTAGTAGTTTAGTACATAACCTTAATTATCATTAGCACATACTTACTAATATTAAAATCTACTTGATTATCACTAACCCAACAACTACACCCAACAACTACACCCAACAACTACTCCACTCAACCAACCCACCCTCCCCACAAATTCGATCATCTTCATCTTGCAACCCCATTCGGTTCCCTCTTCAAATGATACAACTCAAGCTTCTTTGACGGCAGCCCTTCCACGATCCCTCTCCATCACGGCAGCCTTCCGCGATCTCTCCCCATCACCGGTAGTCTTTCCGGCAGCCCCCGCATTCGTGTGATGCATCCCTAGCGACGGTTTTCCCCGTGATCGAACGACAACGCAGCCAAACATCCTTCTCTCCGTTCTCTGTTGCGAGCACCCAACGACGGTCAACGGTGATCGAAACAACCTGTATCTCATTCGGGATGTTTTTTTTTCATTATTCGTTCATTACGGTTCTGAGTTTCGGGTTACGGTTTTAGACGCGGTTTCGTTCCCGGTGTTCATCTCATTGTTCGGGCCTCGTCACGTTTTGTGTGGTGTGTCTTGGGTGTATTTTCTTGCCTCATTAAGGTGTACGTTGCTATGTGGGTGTTGGGTTCGGGTTAGTTGACAGTTACGTTTGGGTTTAGGCTACGGGTGTGGCCTTGTCTTGTATCTATGTCGTGTGTTCGCTGTTGTATACGTTACCATGTGTGTATATATATGTGACGGTGTGTATGTATATAATGTATGTGTGCTTGTGTGCGTATTGTGTGTGTCGAAGGGGACATAGTAACGAAGGCTACTATGGACGTATGTACCCTGTTTGTATGTATGTATCTATATATGCGTTATGTGTGTGTTTCAATGTTGGAGTGTGTGGTTACGAATGTATGTATATGTATGTGGAGTGTGTGTGTGTAAATATTGTGTATGTGTGGGTGTTAGTGTAAGTGTGTGTATGCTGTGGTCGAGAATGCTGCTGTGAATGCTTCCAAACAATATCTAAGTGTGTTATAATTATATAAATGTATGTGTGTGAATGATAATTGTAATAAGTATTCATGTGTGGTGTTTTATATAATATATATGTTATATATGTAATATATATATATATGTTGTATGTGCGATATATAATATGTATATTGTATATACGTGTGGTATGTCAAGTGTGATATACATATACACTTGCTATCTTTGTGTGTGTCGTCAACAAAATATAATGTGGGTTTAGTTAAAAAAAGGTTATAATTGAAAATGTATTAAAAAGAGTACTTTCATGTATAATCCGGACTAAGCGTTAATAGTTTGGCTTTATGCTCGCGTGAGCTGTGTATGATTGTGCTTGTATGTACTTGGGGAAACTTTTATGACTTTCACCGTAACCGAGTCGTGGAACGCGAAACCGTACAATTTTTATGTTCATAATTAATAATTAATAATAATTATATATTAACTGAAATTCAGGTTATTCGGAAACCTAATTTCCAACTCTCAACACTTCTTAATCGTTGTCCAATCAAGGTGAGTTTACAGCCCCACTTTTACTTTATTCTCTTTTTGGGGGAGAGAAACATGCTGCTTTCATAAACGTTACATTACATTGGGTTTTTATGATACTGCATATACATGATACTATGGTGTTTACTTTGCCTTTCGGACCGTTAATATGCAAATAGCGAGGTGATTGTTAGTAGATCTACTGGGATTGACATACCGTTTGCGTGTTCTAAACCGTTACATTACATTACATTGGACGCGTGTTTGCGTGTTCCAAACCGTTGTTAAATGTTTTCCTGTTTTCGCTTCCGCAATACTTAAATACAAGTTGGTTTATTTCATTATTACTAAGCAACTTATATGATTTGTAATTATCGAGTCGTTTGGTGTAACTGATGCTTATCTGAGATCCTGATTATGTCACACGCCTAGCGGTAAAACCCCATTTGTGGAAATTGAGGGTGTGACAAGTGTTATGAGCTCGATAACAATTCTTTAAGTTTCACTTTCATGTTAGTTATACATATACTTATACATGATAAGAAATATACTCTTACAGGGTGTTTGATATGAGCTTAATGGGCTGACTGGGCTGACCGGCTGACTCGGTCAGCGGGTCAGCCCGTTTGATTTCGATTTCCACACATCTAACCGAGAGGCTTGTGGCTGACCCGGACCTAAAAAATGAAGTAGCTGACCCAATCTTTCTACTCTTCTTTCTACTCTTCTGCATCTATTGTTGAAGAAACAACCCACCAATCTTCACACATATCCCCCATAACCTACCCCCACCGGTGACACCCCCACCGGCGACACCCCACCGGCGACACCCCCACCGGCGACACCCCCACCGGCGACACCCTTCTCGGCCAGGCACCCCCTTCGCGCTACACCCTTCTCGGCCAGCACCCCCCTCGCGCGACACCTTCTCGGCCAGCACCCCCCTCGCGCGACACCCTTCACTAATTCTGTATTCTAGGGTTTATGATCAAGAACTCAAGTAGTTGTTGGTTGGTACCTGTAATAAAGATGGTGAGCATATATGATAATGGATATTATTACTTGTTTGTGGAAATAATAGGGTTTAAAGGAGATTTGATTGCATTTTGAGTTTCTTTGTTCTTACTGTGTGATTCTTGAAAATCCTGGCGAATAATGATTGATGTAGGTGTTAAAAGTTTGGATTTTGTTTCCATCTGAGATCACAGTAAGATTTACTCAGTCAGCACAATCAAACAGCCAAGTTTTAGTAAGATCTGACTCAGTCAGAATTTCTTGCTGGGTCAGCTTCTGACTCAGTCAGATCTTACTCAGTCAGCACAATCAAACAACCCCTTAGTCTATATATTCACAATTCAGCAACAATGAGTAATAAACCATATAACCGACCCTCCACGGGACAATGGGGGTTCGGGGGTAGCAGCCCCTGATAGCGGGTTCTAGGGACAGCAGCCCCAAGTGGGGTCCAAGGGGCAGCGTCCCTCGCTGAAGCCGTGCTGCCAGGTCAGCGTGAAAAATTTTATTTTTAAGACTTTATATAGCATATTTTGTTATAAAAATTTATTTTTTTCATAAAACCTCTTGAAATATTTGCCTTGAAAATCTTAGGTTTACTATGCATAATAGCCCAAAAACATAGAAAACTTGTAAATAAGAGGATCTAGAACTCACCTGGTCGATAAGTAACCTTGCGTCTAAGTTACCTAGCCTATGATCAAGTCACACAGTCTGCATATAAGTTAACACACAAATGGGTCATTCTCTATAAATTTTCACCAGCAAGTTTGCTGGTAGTTTTGTTGCCAGATTCGCTATCAGTTTCGCTGGCAGTTTCGTTGCTAGTTTCGCGCGACAGTTTTGCTGCCAATTTCGCCTAACTTTTGTTGGAATTTCTTAGGTTCGCAAGATCTACTGGTCAACCTAGGCACTAGTGAAATTACCAGCGAGACTATAGTTTCACTAGAACTTCTCTTAGTTTCGCTGGGAGATTCACTTGTTTCGCTGATCGAGCTCACAGTTTCGCTGGATGTATAAAAATGACGAACCAACCCATTTTTAACCTAAAATCTTAATTTTTCACGTCCAAAACCTTGGTTATTCATCCATGAAACTATATCTAAGTATTTTTACAATTTCATACGTAAAAATGTGACATTTATGTGATTTTTTTGCAACTTTTCCAACTCAAAACCTAGTTTCCAGATCTGTTCTAAAAAGATGTTTGGAGGATGATTCTTACCTGAATTCCTTGCTATTTCTTCATTGTTTGATGCCCCAATACTTAGATCTTCAACCCTTAATCTACCAAGCTTCCAACCTTTGATCTTCCCTTACTTTCTCTCTCTACTCTCTCTAGAATATTTTGTTGATTGGGTTGCAAGTGTGTTGTAATGCCTGATTAGGGCTGTTTAGAGGTGGTAGTGGGCTCTTAAGCCAATCTATCACTTAACCCATGGATCCAATTGGGTCCATAATCCATTTTTTTAATAATCCCCCAACTTGACCCCGTTATTACTAAGTTGGTTGATTCGATATTTTAGGGCGTTACAAATTAAATGTATTATAATTAGTAATAAGCATGAAGAGTTGGAGTATAATATTTTAACATAAAATATAATTAATATTATATATATGTAATAGTTTAATAAATAAAATAATTATACTATTTTTAACTCTCTTATCTACATAGTTTAATTTTAAAGATTCATTTTAAGATTTCTTTAAAAAAGATATTTTTTTATAAAAATCTTGTATTTTTAAAAACTCTGGTTTATAATTATTCTAGTTTTTTTAATAAGACTATTTTTAAAAATTTCACCTGTTTATAATTTTTTGAAAACAAAATAAATTAAAATATTACATTTAAAAAAGGTTTAATGTTTTAGAAAATTTCATATTATATAAAATTTTAGTTTTTTACTCTTTAGATTTTAACTAAAAGATTTGATTTCTAATTTCCTTAGTAACATCTATTTTTATAAAAAGATAGTTTGATTTTAAAAAAATTTAGATAAGAGAGATAAATATAATAATTAATAAACTTTATTTTTTATAAGAGTGAGAAATTTGTATGAGTATTTAAATTACTACAATAAACTTTTAAAGAAAAAATAATGTATGTATGTCTACAATAAAGACAAGTAGTAAAAAAAAAAGTTAAGAGAATAATAAGTGATAAAAAAAACTTTATTTTATTAGACAATATAGATAAGGCTGCCATATAAACCACCAAGGTGCATACACGTGATTCAGGTCAACATTTGTCGGTCCACTAATGGTTTACCAAAATTAATGGGCCAAAGGTAACCGATAATAGCGGACCCATTATGACCATAATGTTGACCCTTGAGCCTACTAGGGAGTATGCTAAGTCTAAATGAGCCCAAGTGTGAATTGGATATTAAGAGATCCAAAGGAAGGCCGGAACGTTGAATCCAAAAGAACCAAGCTCTTCACTTTGCAATCCATCTTGTTGAAATGGGATGTATAATGAATACGAATATTATTCAGATTTTGAGATGATGTAGATACACACAAAGCACAACTTGTTGAAAATGAATCTCAATTGATCTGCTCAAAACACCGGAGAACCACATATGAAGAATCGAAAATTTGAAATGGTTAGAATTTAATCACCAACGATTAACAATTTTATATTTTACTAAAGAAATTATAGTGAAAAGAAATTGTAAAAGTCTAAATTTTTTGTTCTCGCAGCTTGCGAACCCATGTCTAATTACCTTTGTGGTTTCAAGCAAGAAAACCAAAAAAATTGTTTTTCATGCTGATGCTAACTTGTTTCAACCGACAGTTACAAACCCTCTTAGCATACAATCGATGCTAACTTACCATGAGTGACGAGAATAGTCTTGCTAACCATTTGTTCCTACTTGCATGTTACTTCTTACTTATCCCAATTGTTTCTAATAATATCCTTAATACTTACCTGACCACTATGGTTGCTATTGGCTAACTTTTTTTTATATTTAAAAATCCTTATGCTTGTAACTAGCTTGTCGATTCCGATGAAAACTCTAATGACTATTTGTCGTCAAATTCGAAGCACTCAAAGGTGCGCATCTCTCTGTAATTTGTTATCGAGCGAGTTTCTTAGGTTTTTTTGGTTAGTTTGCCTTTTGATTTTCTGATTTTGGCTAAGTATCAAGTTGGAACACTAAGTTTATCAATTTTAAGGTTTTGGTCGCTGTCTTTTCTAATTGGGCGTTTCATTCTCTGATCTCTTGCCATTAGATTAGTGATTTGTGTTTGTTTACTTGTAAGTGTTGGTTTCAGTGTGTTGTTTGCTTGATATTCCCGAATTTGTCTTCAGAGATGATCCATTAATTAGAATATGATTTATGAACATGGGATATTTGAAAGTCAAAATTGAACTCTTTACTCTAATTTGAAGGAGATTGGTATGTAATATAGAAAATATTACAAATGAACATTGATAGTTGGATTCTGAAAGCAATATGGCATTTTTTGAATCAGATGTTACAGTTCAGATGGTTTGATGATATGAAATGCTAGACAAATAGTTATGTTACATCAGGCTACATAAAGAACAGTTGTTTATAATTTGATTTCTATTGAAAAATCTGATCGATAAGGTTGTGTGATGCTTTAGGTATGTCATAAGAATTAAAGGAGGGGTACTCTGACTGCAGTTTCGCATGAGAGGTATATTTTTGTTATATATGGTAAATGCTTTTGTGTCATTTTTAGTTTTTAGGTTATTGCACGATTGAAGCTAAATCGATTAATAAACCTGTATACATGATTCATTAGTTGCATGTTGTTTTAGTTTTAGAAATAAAGTCATGAGCTTAATCTAGCACCTAACAGTCCTTTAGAGTTTGAGATTAGGCTGTTGCTTTCTAAGATTATATAGGTATATTTTCTATTTAATATGTTTGCAAAGTGCACCACCAAAATTCTGTTAAAGGCAGCATGTCCCTTAAAGGGTTTTAATTTTGGATATTTTCATTACAATTTGATTTAGTATTTTGAATTAAGTTCAACGTATGAGAAAATAACTAAAGAAAATGCAAACATTATCTAAAAAGTGAATTTAAAAATGGAGCTGCTCCGTTCTAACATAGGGGCTGTTTGTTATCGGCTGACCGGGCTGACCCGGCTGACTCGGTCAGCGGGTCAGCGGCTCAGCGGGTCAGCCCGTTTGATATGCAATTGGTATGGGCTGACCGGGTCCTTTGCAGTTGACCCAGACCTGAAAAAAATTAATGCTGACCCATCTTCAACAAAAACACAGCAGCTCCACCCCACCCACCCACCCCCTTTGCGTAGCCGACAGAGCCACCCCACCCACCCCCCTGTGCAGCCGGAAGACCCACCCCCGAGCACCTTCCCTGCGCGAGCTGACCCCTGCTTGATTCCTCCCCTGCGCGACCACATCCCCCCCCCCCCCGACTACCTCCCTGCGCGATTCCTCCCCTGTTTTGGGCAACGACCCTGCGCGATTCCTCCCTGCACCGGCTACCTCCCGTCGGTAATCTTGCTTTCTCTATGAATTTCTGTGGGTGTAGATATGCGTATAGATGTGTATGTAGATTTGTATGTAGAGTTCTGTGGGTAATTTTGGTTTTCTTCATAAACCCTTTTGCTTGATGGTTTAGTTTTTTATTTGAATATATACAAATTGTCTATTCTTAATTGGGTTTTTTGTATATTGTGTATGTAGATTGTCTGTGGGTAAAAATGGTTTTCTTCATAAACCATTTTGTTTGTTGTCCACAGCTTTTAAATGTATGTAACATGTGAACATTTGTGCTACTACGTTGGTAGTTCTTGGAAAATCAAACATCTTACAATTGTGTATGTATATTGAGTGTAAATGTGGGTCAATTATTGAACAATTCTTTGTGATCAGATTATTGTGTATGTACCTCTTGAATATGTGTGAAATTTGATGTGTTTGTTTGGATTATGTTTGATTTATGTTAACTTGTGTTTGTATGACATTTTGAATTATTTTAAATTTGGCTATTTTTATTGATTACATAACACCAGTTAAATTTAAACTCGTTAGAACAACGGGGCAATAAGGTTATTTTTATCATTCAGCAGAGTCAGTCACATACTAAATCAAACAGCCAAGTTTCAGTCAGATGCAGACTCAGTCAGAACTTCTTACAGGGTCAGCTTCTGACTCAGTCAGATCTTACTTAGTCAGCACAATCAAACAGCCCCTTAGTGTCTTTAAGCTATAAATGAAAAAAATCATTTTTTTTGCATGTTGTTTCATGGGCATATGTTAATTAGCATGATCGTATTTGGATTGTTTATATTCTACAAATGTTGTGTTTTATAACTTAATAATAAGCTTGTGCCAACGCAACAGGAAAATTGCTTGCTCCAAACTATTCTCCCTCAAACTTATCCTTCTTTTTTGCTTTGATTATATCACTAAAGTGAAACTGTTTTTAATAGGTTGGAGAAGGTAAAGATAAATACACCAACACTGATATGGATGGAATTCGTAAAAACTGGTCGCGTATGAACTTGGAACTACCTTATACTTTTTGTATTTGTATGTGGAATTGGAATAACTTCGTAATTTTTATTAGTATTTAATTAAATAAATTTTGTTTGACTGTTATTTGACAAATGTTGATTTATAGTTTTATAAAAATAGCAGGTAAAATTTATAAAAATTAAAATATATATACACCTAAATTAGTATTCAGGAGTTGATGGTTCCACAAACAAGTACATTCAAGTATCTTGGCTCTTATGTCCAGAAGAACGGAGAGATTCACAGTGATGTAGCCCACCGTGTCCGGGCAGGATGATGCAAATGGAGAGCAGCGTCGAGGATTTTATGTGCCAAGAGGTTCCCAACAAAACTAAAGGGAAAGTTCTATACAGTAGTAGTAAGACCTGCTATTTTATACGGAACAGATTGTTGGGTCACGAAGAAGTCACAAGGGCGGCAGATGGAGGTCACAGAGATGAGAATGCTGAGGTGGATGTGCAGCCACACAAGGATGGATCGGATAAGGAACGACGTATTCCGACAGAGATTAGGGGTGGCATGCATCACTGACAAAATTCGGGAGGGGAGAATGAGATGGTTTGGACACATGAAGAGAAGACAGATGACAACACCGGTTAGAACTACAGATAACATTATCTTAGATGGTAGGAAGGGTAGAGGAAGACCAAAGTTGACATGGGAGGAGTTGATCAGGCGGGACATGTTAGAGTTACATATCTCCGAACACATGATTGAGGATAGGAGTGACTGGAGGCGTAGAATTAAGGTTAAGTACTGTTAGTCAGAATCCGATGAGATAGTACATGATTTGTGACATAGGTAGACTCTCCTTTTCCTTTATATATGAAGTGCTAATACAAGATTAAGAATAGGGAATTTTTAGGACAATCATAGAGCATAGTAATTAGGAATACTGTTATTGAATGTGCGCTTTTTATTTTAAAATTCTGTCTGCCTTTTGTTCGTTGCCTGAGATGTGTATATGGGTTTATATGTCGTGTTTTGCTGAACTATTATTTGAAATATACGAAATGTGCCTGTAATCTTATGGTTTTTCCATTTCGAGCCGAGGGTCTCATTGGAAACGGTCTCTGTTGGATCTAATGAGGCTGCTGTAACCAAAACTCCACTTAGAAGATTTTGATTACAACTAAGAAAAGGCTTCTGAAGACAAAGATGTACTTTCAAAGCAAAGTTGAAGATCTTCCGAAGCTTAAGGATGAAGAACTTTCAAAGGAAGAACTAAGTCTTCAGAGACTAAGTAGTTCTCCTTCAAAAGTACAACACTTGGAAGATTCATGACAAAGTCTTCTAAAGGAAAAAGGTCATGAAGATTGCTGAAGTCTCAAAAGAAGTTATCTCTCCCAAAGTATAAATGGTTTCGGAAGACTTTATTCTTCCGAAGCCATTTTACCTTTGGAAGAACTAACTATGGACCAGTGGACATAAGTATGGTTCGACTGACAAGTCTGATACACAGCATGGCGTTTTCCTATGCCCATGTAGTTGATCACACTTTATTTCACTGTTCACCTTTTATCAGTTAGTATAGTTACCAACTTTAGTAGGTAACAAAAGGTAAGTCATGGACCTGTCATGACTACCTACCTAATTTAGGATAATATTTTATCTTAGATATCTTATTTCTAGCAATGTCGTATTTGTTTAGATTTAAGTTGCAGCTAGTTTTCTAAGTATAACCGACTGTAGATAGTAGTATATATAGTTTTTCAATGTAACTCATTACATATGTTTGTAAGAGTCTTGTAAACAATGAGTTGAGAAGTAATATATACAAGTACCTTAAAAAATCATTTCTTGTGTTCATTAACTTAGTATATTATCATCAACTTAGTCTGAGATTCTGCATCATAATATGAGTGAGACTTAGTGAGTTAGAGAAAATAATGTGTTAATAGACCAACACCGATCCTACAATTGGTATCAGAGCTTCCAGGCTCTTGATTGTAAGATCTAACCATCCCAAATCACTCTTATCTCTTCATACTCACTCACTCTACACAAATGGCCATCAACCAAAAATATTCTAAGACTGAGATGGCAACTATGACTAAGGCTCCAATTATCACTCCTGATAATTTTAGATGTTGGTGTCTGTAAGGCCCCGTCTCCGGGCACCTCACAGTTGGTCATTCACAGCATAAAACATACATATTAATAATTTAAGCAGCGGAATTATTTAAACAAAACCATCTGTTCATTTGAAACACTGTTGTTAAGCAATACATTCTAGTTCCTAAGTCACAAAATATTTATTTGAATGAATCACAAAACAACAGTATCGTCAAAACATAACGGATGTCAGTCTTGCCCGCCTAGTAGCCACCCCTGTGTGCCATCCTCAGCAACCTGTCACCTGCCAACTGGAAGATACATAAAAGTCAGCGTTTCTGAGTGAGTTCTAGTTTTGTAATTAAAATACTTTACTTCTCATTTCAAAACGTTCGTTATGCATATGTGATCACACATCGTACGTACACATAAGTAATATCATTGTTATCTTCATCATTCGTTCTTTAGTTTTCATTCGTGTACCATTCATCGTTCTCATTCACGTTCTTACATACATTCTTTACATTCATTCGTACGTTCTTTAACTTTTATTCGTCAAGCATGCAAAACTCTAAGGGTCACCTCTCTTCTCTGCCCTCATGGTTCCAACCCATGAGCCGACAAAGCATATCGTATCCGTCTGGTGCCCCTATGGCTCTCAGTCCATAGACCGACACCCGGTGCCCCTATGGCTCTCAGTCCATAGACCGACACCTGGTTGCCCCTATGGCTCTCTGTCCATAGACCGACAACCTGGTTGCCCCTATGGCTCTCCGTCCATAGACCGACAACCTCGTTGCCCCAATGGCTCTCCGTCCATAGACCGACAACGTCTCGTCCGGGGTCACGTTAACCCCGTGAGTGATCGTCACCACTCCTGCTGTAACAACTATCCCGTGACAGGTCACAAAGACACTGCCCCGTTGTTCTTAAGGCAACTATAGCTCACTGTCCATAATCTACCATAAGGCTCGTAATAGGCCTAGTTACTAGAACCAAGCACCATTTCCAAGACTTCATAACCGTCAATTCCATCTCGTGCCCCTTAGACCATGCAAGACTTTCGTTCATTCATTTATGCATGTATTCATCATCATTCTTCTTTTCGTTCATTCGTTAATACATGCATTTATCATCATGTTCCTCTTTCATTATCTTTCACTTTACGTTACATAATACTTCATTAGTTCATTCTCGTTATTCGTAAAGTTTCAGAAAGATAAGCATACACCATTACAGGGAACATATACACTCATCATACATTCATCATCATACATTCATCATCAGACATTCATCATCATACATAGCATCATACCATACTTAACAATATTTTATTAATAATATTGTTAACATTAATAATACACTGATAATAATATCAGTAACAATAAGGGTTAATCATACTCATCATTATATGCATGAGACATCATCATTTATTAACCCTAGTCAACCCTGGTCAAAACCTCGAACTTCGGACTTACTGGAAATTTCTGTAAAATTCTAAGTTTTCTGGGCGTTTGAGCCCTGTTGGGCGTATAAGCCCTCTGGGCGTATGAGCCCTGTTAGGCGTAAGAGCACTGCTGGTATTTTCATCTTATACTTAGAATTATCATCTGGTCATACGACCACACTGTTGGTCGTATGAGCACTATTGGTCGTATCATCCGATACTTAGAATTATGTTTTGATCATACGACCACACTTTTGGTCGTATGAGCACTATTGGACTCTTCAACATACTTAGAATTATATTACTTGGTCATACGACCACACTGTTGGTCGTATGAGTCCTATTGGACTCAACACTTAGAAAATTCACTTGGTCATACGACCACACTGTTGGTCGTATGAGTCATATTGGGCAACACTTAGAAAAATCTTCTGGTCATACGACCACACTGTTGGTCGTATGACCACTAGTGGACTCATCAACTTTTACTTATCTATTCTAAGTCCAAATTTCAGACATATTAGTAACCTGTTCATGTGTATAAATCATAGTCCAAGTCCCAAACATCATAATGCCTAGTTCTAAACATATACTCATGAATCTAGGCATAAATCTAACATAAACATAAACATACATACATTCATTTCATACGGGTATCAACCCAAATTTTATAAAAACATATATGTATATATACATGCATTTCCAGCCCCAAAACGTTTAAAAACCAGTAAAAAGGGGTCTAGAACTCACCTTAGTTGTTTCAAATCTTAGGACTCTTCACCCGAGCTCCTTTAATCGATTCTAACACCTGGAAACCTTCTAAACACACATTTGGAACACATAAAAACACAAATAAGCATTTAACCGAGGCTAAGGTTAGCCAAAAACAACTCAAAATACTCAACTTTACCTTAAACTCGAATTTCTTCTTCTTGTTCTTCAATGTCCGAAGGTTTCTCTGCTCTCTCTCTCTCTGAAATATCGAATGATAGGGAAATGCAGGCATCGTGGGCGGCCATGCCACCTTTTTACCAACTTTATAAGATTTTTATCATTTTACACTTTTGGCCCCTCAACTTTGAGGTTGACTTCCTTTTCCTCCCTTTTTCTTTCTCTTTATTCTTTTATTTCTTTTTAATAAGAATTACGGGTGTTACAAGTCCACCCCCCTTATATAGGTTTCGTCCCCGAAACCTGTTATTCCTCAAACAGTTGTGGGTAGTGTTGTCTCATCTCTTCTTCAGTCTCCCACGTAGACTCGGATCCCTTCCTGTGCTTCCACTATACCCGCACAAGAGGAACCACTTTATTCCTTAACCTCTTTTCTTTACGATCAATGATTGCCACTGGTTGCTCCACGTAGTTGAGCCTCTCATCCACCTCAATATCCTCCAGTGGTACAACCATGCCTTCATCAGCTAAGCACTTTCTCAGATGAGATACATGGAATGTAGGATGAATTCCACTTAACTCATCTGGCAGCTCAAGTCGATAGGCCACCTCTCCTACTCGTGCGACAATTCGGAAAGGTCCTATATATCTCGGGCTTAGCTTACCTCGTTTCCTGAATCTAATGATTCCCTTCCAGGGCGAGACCTTCAACATGACTCGGTCACCAACCTTGAACTCTATTGGTCTTCGCCTCTTGTCAGCATACGACTTTTGTCTATCTTTTGCCGCCTTCATGAAGGCTTTGATCTTTTCTAACTTCTCAGTCGTTGCTTCAATTACCTCAACACCTCCCAACTCCTTCTGCCCAATGTCTCCCCAGCACACGGGCGTCCTACATCTCCTACCGTATAGCATCTTGTAAGGTGGCATGCCAATGCTGGCATGATAACTGTTGTTGTACGAGAATTCTGCTAACGGCAGGTGGTTGTCCCAACTTCCTCCAAAATCGATCACGCACGCCCGAAGCATGTCCTCGAGTGTTTGGATCGTCCTCTCAGACTGACCGTCTGTCTGAGGGTGATATGCTGTACTAATGTGTAGCCTCGTCCCCATTGCATCATGAAATCTCTTCTAAAACTTGGAGGTAAACCGGGTGTCGCGATCAGACACAGTAGACACCGGCACACCATGACGAGCTATAATTTCTTTGATGAACAGATCCGCCAATCTTTCAGATGAGTACGTTTCGCGGATCGGTAGGAAGTGGGCACTCTTTGTCAAGCGGTCAACTATCACCCATATGGCATCATACCCTTTTGGGGTACGTGGTAACTTCGTGATGAAATCCATGGTGATGTGTTCCCACTTCCACTCGGGTATATCCAACGGTTGGATCTTCCCGTAGGGCTTCTGGTGTTCCGCCTTCACTTGTAAGCAAGTCAAGCACTTACTTACGTACTCCACTACGTCGCGTTTCATACCCGGCCACCAATAGTCTTTCTTCATATTGTGGTACATTTTGGTAGCACCGGGGTGAATGGAGTATCGGGTCTTATGGGCCTCGTCCATAATCCTTTCACGTAGGTCCCCATATCGAGGAATCCACATTCGCCCAAATCGGGTCTTAACACCTAGAGCGTTCTCACCCAACTCCGTCACTAGACCTCTCATCCTTTCGGAGTTAAGACGATCTTCTTTCAAAGCCTCGTCTTGAAACTCCTTAATCTGTGTCATCATGTCGGAGGTCATGATCAACTGATAAGCCTTCACCCGGATCGGCTCAGGCCTTTCTTTTCGGCTAAGGGCATCAGCCACCACATTGGCTTTGCCCGGGTGGTAATGGATCTCACAATCATAATCCTTTATCAGCTCCAACCACCGCCTCTGCCTCATGTTTAGGTCCTTCTGCTCGAAGAAGTACTTCAAGCTTTTGTGGTCTGTGAAGATAGTGCACTTCGTCCCGTATAGATAGTGCCGCCATATCTTCAACGCAAAAACCACCGCAGCTAATTCTAGATCGTGTGTGGGATAGTTGACTTCGTGGATCTTCAGTTGTCGAGACGCATAGGCTATGACCTTTCCGCGTTGCATCAATACGCAACCTAGTCCAGAATAGGATGCATCCGAATAGACCACTAAGTCTTCATTTCCCTCGGGCAATGTCAAGACAGGAGCTTGTGTCAGTCTCGTTTTCAATTCCTCGAAAGCATCCTCCTGTTCTCAACCCCACACGAACTTTACATCCTTGCGAGTCAATTTTGTCAAAGGTGAGGCTATCTTTGAAAAGTCTTGAATAAATCTCCTATAATAGCCCGCCAATCCCAAGAAGCTACGAATCTCGGATGGCGTCTTTGGTGATTTCCATTGCATCACGGCCTCAACCTTTGCTGGGTCCACCATTATTCCTTCTGCATTTACCACGTGACCCAGAAATTGCACCTCGCGTAACCAGAAAGCACATTTGGAGAACTTAGCATACAGTTTCTCCCTTCTCAAAGTCTCCAATACTTCCCGAATGTGACCGGCATGCTCTTCTTCGCTCCTCGAATAAATCAGGATATCATCGATGAACACAATCACTGATTTATCTAACATTGGCCGACACACTCGGTTCATCAAATCCATAAAAGCAACTGGCGCGTTAGTTAGACCAAATGACATAACGAGAAACTCATAGTGTCCATAACGCGTACGAAAAGCTGTTTTAGGAATGTCCTGCTCCTTCACCTTCAACTGGTGATAGCCAGATCGAAGATCTATCCTCGAGAACCAACTGGCACCCTGGAGCTGGTCGAACAAGTCATCGATTCTCGATAACGGATACCGATTCTTTACTGTTAGCTTGTTCAACTCACAGTAGTCGATACACATTCTCATGCTACCGTCCTTCTTTTCACAAACAAGACCGGAGCACCCCAAGGAGAGATACTCGGTCTAATAAAACCCTTGTCAAGCAACTCCTGCAGTTGCTCCATCAACTCCTTCATCTCCGTAGGAGCTAATCGATACGGTGCCTTAGCGACAGGTTGGGCACCGGGTATTAAGTCAGTTTGAAATTCAATCTCTCGGTCAGGTGGCAATCCCGATAAGTCTTCGGGAAACACGTCCGGAAAGTCACGCACAACTGGTACATCAGGTAGTTGTGGTGTTGTCGTCTCTACACTCTTTACATAACATAAGTAGGCGCTACATCCGCGCCTCATACACTTTCCCACCACCGCCATCGAGATCACCTTCGGAATCGTCGTAACCCGATCGCCATATATTGTCACCGGACTTCCGTCAGTCGCCGTCAACCTAATCATCTTCTTTCGGCACACGATATTCGCTTCGTAGGTTGCTAACCAATCCATCCCTAACACTACGTCAAATCCTCCTAAGGGCATCACATGTAATTTGGCAGCAAACCTATGGCCTTCTAACTCTATGGTACAGTCCTCTATCACATCAATAACTCTAGTGGACTTACCAATAGCGGTTTCTACATCAAAGGGCTTATCAATGCATTTACTACTAGCAGACAATTTATCACAGAAAGTAGCAGAAATGAAACTCCTACTAGCACCAGAGTCAAATAACATAGAAGCAAGAGTTTGATTTACTAGAAACGTACCTGACACAACATCGGGGTCCGTCCTAGCCTCCTCTCTGGTCATAGTAAAAGCTCTGGTGCTCGTCTTCTGCCCCTCAGTCCCTGCCACCTTCTTTCCTCCGGAACTCTCAGCCCTCGACTTCTTGCAATCTTTACTCATATGCCCCGCTTCACCACAGTTGAAACACCTCGCAGCCTTACAGTCTTTAGCCATATGACCGGATTTCCCACACCTGAAACAGACGTTTGACCCCCATCTGCATTCACCACCGTGCTCCTTACCACATTTGTCACATCTTTTGGGTCCCGAGTTTGG
The DNA here is from genome assembly GCA_024085815.1 of Flaveria linearis. Lineage (NCBI taxonomy): Eukaryota > Viridiplantae > Streptophyta > Magnoliopsida > Asterales > Asteraceae > Flaveria > Flaveria linearis. Next base: position 37,378,586 of record CM044005.1, on the reverse strand, counting down.
TGACCCCACCCTACGGTCATCCCTTCTAGCCTTCTTGTTATTCGGGGTAAAGCCACCACGCCCGAACCGTTTCCCATTCCAGTTCCGGTTAGCACCACTGACTTTCTTTGCCTCCACCACCATCACTTCCCTCTCGTCATAGAGCCTCCCAGCTAAGTCTACTGCCGACCTAAAGGTGCTCGGTCGGGCAGTAATCAAGTGCCTACGGATGTCAGCTGGCAGTCCCTGAATGTACCGGTTAATCTTTCGAGATACTGGTGTCACCTGATCCGGCACCAGCCTTGCCATCTCATTGAATTTGGTAGTGTATTGCTGGTGTGTCATGGTTCCTGCCTCGAGTTGCAGAAAATCCCTCTCGACCTTATCAAGTTCTCTGTGAGGACAGAATTCCTCAATTACTAGCTTTTTCAACTCGGACCACTTCATTTTCCCGATGGCCCTGGAACCCTCCGCTTGGACAATATTGTCCCACCAGCATGGTGCTGAGTCAGTAAAGAAGTGGGTGGCAAACTTCACCTTCTGATCCTCACGGCACTCGCTGATCTCGAGTACCGCTTCCATCTCCCTTACCCATCGTTGAGCGGTTGCAGCAGTGCCATTGCCATCGAAAGTCGGGGGCTTGCACCTCTGAAATGCCCCGTAACTGCACCCCTTGGTCGTCACCCCTACTACATCATCTCTTTCCTCATCAGATATTACTATCTCAGGATCCGGTCGTTCCTCTTCTTCCTTGCTCTCCTTTTCAGTCGACCCTCTCCTGTCCTCTTTTTCCTTCCTTTCCTCGTTCCTTACGGCTCGAATAACATCGGTCACTACAGATGGCATAACTGCCTGTAGGACCTGGTGTACTTCATCAGCAATCGCCTCCCTAGCTGAGGCATTCAGACTAGCATTCTCTGTTTCTTCATTCCGGTCCGGAACCTCAGGGTTCACAGGAGTCGTCTCAGGAGCTTTAGTACTGTTCCTAGTCGTACGCGGACGACCTCTACCTCTAGCAGCCTTAGGAGGTTTCTTCCCAGCCATTTTCCTATGCACTATAAGATTCAAACACTAAAACAGTCATTCAAGGAATAGCTCAGTTTATGTCAAGTATAGTAAGTCCCTAATTACAGTGGCCGGTTGTGATTAGCCACTTACTTTACTCTTCACACCCCAAGCACTTCCTATCCTGACTACATCAGCATCTAAATCTACTAAGAACACATAAATCACATAGCACACGCACATAACACTGATTAACTTTTAAGAAAAGCAATACCTGATGGCATATGGCTACTCGGGCTGACATCCCTCTTTCCGTCCCATTCTCAGTTTAAGTTAAGGTTTATTTTTGAAAATTTACCCGTTTCACTTAAACTTTAGCTCTGATACCAACTTGTAAGGCCCCGTCTCCGGGCACCTCACAGTTGGTCATTCACAGCATAAAACATACATATTAATAATTTAAGCAGCGGAATTATTTAAACAAAACCATCTGTTCATTTGAAACACTGTTGTTAAGCAATACATTCTAGTTCCTAAGTCACAAAATATTTATTTGAATGAATTACAAAACAACAGTATCGTCAAAACATAACGGATGTCAGTCTTGCCCGCCTAGTAGCCACCCCTGTGTGCCATCCTCAGCAACCTGTCACCTGCCAACTGGAAGATACATAAAAGTCAGCGTTGCTGAGTGAGTTCTAGTTTTGTAATTAAAATACTTTACTTCTCATTTCAAAACGTTCGTTATGCATATGTGATCACACATCGTACGTACACATAAGTAATATCATTGTTATCTTTATCATTCGTTCTTTAGTTTTCATTCGTGTACCATTCATCGTTCTCATTCACGTTCTTACATACATTCTTTACATTCATTCGTACGTTCTTTAACTTTCATTCGTCAAGCATGCAAAACTCTAAGGGTCACCTCTCTTCTCTGCCCTCATGGTTCCAACCCATGAGCCGACAAAGCATATCGTATCCGTCTGGTGCCCCTATGGCTCTCAGTCCATAGACCGACACCCGGTGCCCTATGGCTCTCAGTCCATAGACCGACACCTGGTTGCCCCTATGGCTCTCTGTCCATAGACCGACAACCTGGTTGCCCCTATGGCTCTCCGTCCATAGACCGACAACCTCGTTGCCCCTATGGCTCTCCGTCCATAGACCGACAACGTCTCGTCCGGGGTCACCTTAACCCCGTGAGTGATCGTCACCACTCCTGCTGTAACAACTATCCCGTGACAGGTCACAAAGACACTGCCCCGTTGTTCTTAAGGCAACTATGGCTCACTGTCCATAATCTACCATAAGACTCGTAATAGGCCTAGTTACTAGAACCAAGCACCATTTCCAAGACTTCATAACCGTCAATTCCATCTCGTGCCCCTTAGACCATGCAAGACTTTCGTTCATTCATTTATGCATGTATTCATCATCATTCTTCTTTCGTTCATTCGTTAATACATGCATTCATCATCATGTTCCTCTTTCATTATCTTTCACTTTACGTTACATAATACTTCATTAGTTCATTCTCGTTATTCGTAATGTTTTAGAAAGATAAGCATACACCATTACAGGGAACATACACACTCATCATACATTCATCATCATACATTCATCATCAGACATTCATCATCATACATAGCATCATACCATACTTAACAATATTTTATTAATAATATTGTTAACATTAATAATACACTGATAATAATATCAGTAACAATAAGGGTTAATCATACTCATCATTATATGCATGAGACATCATCATTTATTAACCCTAGTCAACCCTGGTTAAAACCTCGAACTTCGGACTTACTGGAAATTTCTGTAAAATTCTAAGTTTTCTGGGCGTTTGAGCCCTGTTGGGCGTATAAGCCCTCTGGGCGTATGAGCCCTGTTAGGCGTAAGAGCACTGCTGGACTTTTCATCTTATACTTAGAATTATCATCTGGTCATACGACCACACTGTTGGTCGTATGAGCACTATTGGTCGTATCATCCCATACTTAGAATTATGTTTTGATCATACGACCACACTGTTGGTCGTATGAGCACTATTGGACTCTTCAACATACTTAGAATTATATTACTTGGTCATACGACCACACTGTTAGTCGTATGAGTCCTATTGGACTCAACACTTAGAAAATTCACTTGGTCATACGACCACACTGTTGGTCGTATGAGTCCTATTGGGCAACACTTAGAAAAATCTTCTGGTCATACGACCACACTGTTGGTCGTATGACCACTAGTGGACTCATCAACTTTTACTTATCTATTCTAAGTCCAAATTTCAGACATATTAGTAACCTGTTCATGTGTATAAATCATAGTCCAAGTCCCAAACATCATAATGCCTAGTTCTAAACATATACTCATGAATCTAGGCATAAATCTAACATAAACATAAACATACATACATTCATTTCATACGGGTATCAACCCAAATTTTATAAAAACATATATGTATATATACATGCATTTCCAGCCCCAAAACGTTTAAAAACCAGTAAAAAGGGGTCTAGAACTCACCTTAGTTGTTTCAAATCTTAGGACTCTTCACCCGAGCTCCTTTAATCGATTCTAACACCTGGAAACCTTCTAAACACACATTTGGAACACATAAAAACACAAATAAGCATTTAACCGAGGCTAAGGTTAGCCAAAAACAACTCAAAATACTCAACTTTACCTTAAACTCGAATTTCTTCTTCTTGTTCTTCAATGTCCGAAGGTTTCTCTGCTCTCTCTCTCTCTAAAATATCGAATGATAGGGAAATGCAGGCATCGTGGGCGGCCATGCCACCTTTTTACCAACTTTATAAGATTTTTATCATTTTACACTTTTGGCCCCTCAACTTTGAGGTTGACTTCCTTTTCCTCCCTTTTTCTTTCTCTTTATTCTTTTTTTCTTTTTAATAAGAATTACGGGTGTTACAGTGTCAATGTATTGAAGGATTCATCAAGTATCAAGATAGCTGGATGTGGAGATCTGTCACTCATAGCCCATCGAAGCCAAAAGTGGCATTATCAACTGGTGATGGTACTATGATTAAAAGGGAAATTGAAGACTACTCAGATAAAGACTTCAAGAAGATGAACATCGATAGTAAAGCAATGACTGTATTGCTCACCGCCATACCAAATTCCATAATGGTAGCCTTTGAGCATTGTACTACAGCCAAAGAACACTTTAATGCTTTGACATTGATATACTCGGGTTCCTCAGAATACAAAGAGTCCAAGGAAGATGTACTGAAGCAGAAGTTTAAAAATTTCACTTGCATTGTTGGTGAGACCTTAAGCCATCAATACTTCAGATACATAGTCTTAATTGTATCTCTTAAATCTATTGGAGTGACTCTTGAGAAGAAAGACATTGTAAGAAAATTCATGAGTACACTTCCTCATGAGTAGTCTTTTGATTGTGACTCTATCAAGAGAACTGAGAACTTGAAAACACTCACCATGACTGACTGTATGGAATCCTTGATGGATATCGTATGGAGATGGAGACTCAGAAGGGCCATCATATAAATAGAAGCTCAAACCCTCCTGTCAGCAATGCCCTACATGTTGTTGAAGGGTCAAGAACTCCCCAGCCCTAAATTTACCCGAACAACAATCAACAGCCATCTCACTCCCCTGGGCCTTACATCACATTTCCTGAGACATCCGGGTCTCAACAAGCTCAACAAAGTCCTTTTCAGGATAGTTGTGCTTTTGTTTTAGGAAATGAATACTCTGATGATTTTTAGTTTTACTTTGATGATCTAGAGTGTTTTAGTCCAGACGATGTGGAATATATGGACATTGTTCAATAGATGACCCTTTTAACCTACAGAGCAAAGAAGTTTTTTAAAAGAACTGGAAGGTAACTTCCCCAGAACCCAACTAATAGCATTTTGGGTTTGATAAGTCAAAAGCCAAATATTACAACTATAACCAACTTGGTCATTTTACAAGGGAATGCAAAGCTCCTAGATCTAATCCTGGAGCTGCTCAAGCCTCTTAACATCATGCTAACCAAAAGACTTCAACAAAGCCAACTGAGCAGCAAACTATAACTGTTGCTTAGTAAGTTGATTGGAGCTTCATGGTGCAAGATGTAATCCCTTCTTAAGCTCTCATGGCAGGAACTGATGATCCTAAGGTATATGAACATCTCTGTACTCCTTCTTGTATAGCTAAGGTTAAAATGTATCAGGACTACAACATGCAAATCAAGTCTGATATTGAGTCTTTAAATATACTAAAATATGATTTCAAGAGAGCAGAAATCTGACTGTAAATTTAAAATCGATGAGTTAAAGAAAACAGTATCCTCTTTAAAGCATGAACACTTAAACTACATGACTCAAATGAAAGATTTGGTTTCTAAGTTGACTTAGCCTCAAGCTTAGCTAGTGATAGCTGAGGCTGAAGCAGAGAAGTATGTTGTTTAAGAGCAAAACTTTAACACCATTCTTGCATCATCCTCCTACTAAAAGGTGTGCTATCAAAATAAGAGTGGATTGGGAACCAATGAAACTGCTCCACCATATTCTTATTTGTCTATAAGACAACAAGGTGTGGAACTGATGAGTAAGAGGTTCCAACTGCTGATCCACTCCCCTTTGAGAAGAAGAATGATATAATAATGGTGACCACCACAGTGAAGGATAAGGTAGAAAACCTCATCCACACAGTGGAGGATGAACCTCTGACCACTAAAGACAGAAAGAGCAAGATCAGAGCAGCTAAGAAAACTGCTAAGAAGGTGGCTGAGTCCAAGATAAAAATAGACCCTATACAAAAGGGTGTGTTCATCTCAGTTGGATTCCAAGTGGCTGAAAACTTTGATTTAGAAAAGGAGTTTACTACCAGTACTCCTATCCAGCTGAAAAATCAGAAGTCAAATGGTAAGGCTGTTAAAGAAGACAAGAAGTGCAAGAAACATCAGCTTTCATTCCCCACTAAAGTTATCATTGAATGCATAATATGTTGTTTGTACAATCACATGGCCAAAGAATATTACTACAATCCTGCAAGCACACATTATGCAAATAATGTTAAGAAAGAAGGAGTTAAGGAAGGTTTCACATTTGGACCTTATCATATGGTTTAAATGTTAAAGATAGGAAAGCTTGTTTCCGAAGCCAAATTGCTCTCGGAAGAAACTCATTCTTCCGAAAGGAAAATAGCTTCGGAAGACAAGCCCAAGACCAAACAAAGGAATAAAAGAATCCTTTGAAATCTTCCAAGAAAAGGTCTGCTTCAGAAGAAAAGGTGGTGATAACTTCTTCTGAGAACAGAGAAGCCTCGGAAGCAAGTCATGTTGCTTAAGCCTCTTCAGGCTCATCTACGCTAATCAATCATAGGATGGAATGGAAGATTAGATTAAATGTTGCAGCCCAAACCTCTTCTTCACAAACCATAGTTGGACCCCCATGCATATATTTTGGTTCAATTATGTCATCAACATTGGAACAGTCCAAGACCAACAAGGCATGGGCTTCCAATAATAACTAATTATTTCACCTTATGCGCAGGGACATCTACATGACAAGAATTGAAATATTTGAATTGTAGATAGTGGATACTCTAGGCACATGACAGGAAACATATCTCTTTTTCAACAATTTCAACATTCTGATAGAGGTCCTATTCAATTTGGAGGTGAAGCCGGAGGATACATTTCTTGTAGAGGTAATGTATCCAATGGTAAGTTAAAGGTTAACAAAGTACACTTTAATAAACAGCTAGAACACAATCTCTTGAGTGTTTCTCAGTTCTATGATCAAAAGCACCAAATGTTTTTCACAGAACATGAGTGCATTACCCTCAAACCTATGATGTCAATTCCTCAGGAATTGATGCTTCTTAGATCTCCTAGGAAATGGGATATGTACAAGCTGGACATGAACAATGCTTCCCCACTGGGAGAAGTTTCACGCTTTCTTTCCAAAGAAAATGGTGATAAATCAACTCTTTGGCATAAAACAATGTGTCATGTTAATTTTAAAACCATGAATAAACTAGTTAAAAATAACTTGGTACATGGAGTGCCTAAAAAGGAGTTTTATGTAAAGACAATCATGTTGCTTGTCTTAAAGGAAAACAATATGAGGCAACCCACAAATCCAAAGAAGTTAATTCTATTACCACTCCATTATACTTATTACACATGGATCTTTTTGGTCCTACAAGTATAATGAGCATTGAAAGAAAATCATATTACCTTGTGATAGTTGATGATTTTACAATATTCACATGGGTATTCTTTTTAAGAACTAAGGATGAAACCGCTAAAATGTTAAAATCTTTTATTCTTAAAATAGAAAATCAAATTGATCATAAGGTAAAAACAATCAGAAGTGATCAAGAATCAAGTTCTTAACTCATTTTGTAACTCAAAAGAGATTACCAGACAATACAGTGCACCTAGAACTCCTCCACAGAATGGCGTTGCTGAAAGGATGAACATGACACTTATTGAGGCTGTAAGAACTATGTTAGCTGATTCAAAGCTGCCTCTAACTTTCTGGGCAGAGGCAGTTAGGACTGCATGCTATGTGCAGAACATGGTTCTGGGCAGAGGCAGTTAGCTCTAAAGCTTATAGAGTATACAACATTAAAAATCAATAATTTGAGAAATCATCCAATATTGTTATAAGTGAGCACACTCCTTGTATTAAGGGGAATGGCCCTGACCATATCTTTGACTTAGAATTATTTCCTAACTATTTTAAACTATCTTATGAGAATGTTGCAGCTAGAACAAGAAGTCAAAATGACTTCTCTGATGATCAACTATTTGACTTACCCAGACCTATTCCAATTTCTCCAAGAAGACATGAAGAGCAAGCTCCTAATACTGCAAGTCATGAAAGCTTGAATATTACAGAAAATTGTGGAGCTTCAACAAGTTATCAGTCTGAGAAGCCTCAAAATTCATCAGCCGACAACTCTAGCTATCAACACCAAGCTGATGAAGATATTAATCTGGAGGAACAGGCAATTGTTAATACTGTTTCACAGTAAAACAACATTGATGCTGTCACTTATTTATTCATTCAGTCCTCATTGAATGAGTGTGAGACATTAGCTGGAATCAATGTTCATAATCCTGAGCAAAATCTTTCAAACTTGGATCTATCTATGCAACTAGATGTTATTCCAAGACTCAAGATTCACAACACTCATCCAGCTGAAAACATCATTGGGGATGTCTCAGAAGATGTGAGAACTAGAAGACAGACTCATAATGGGAATGTCTACATGTGCTCATGCTTTTTCTCCTAGATGGAACCCAAGAAGGTGGAAGAAGCTCTCAAGGATAACAGTTAGGTTGAAGCATTGCAAGAGGAGTTGCTTCAATTCAAGAGATAAAATGTATGGAACCTATGTCCATTGCCACCTGGTCAAGTCCCTATTGGCACCAAGTAGGTGTTCAGGAATAAAAGAAATGATAGAGATTTGATCATCAAGAACAAGGCCAGACTTGTAGTTCAAGGATACACACAAGAGGAAGGGATTGATTACACTGATGTCTTTGCACCTGTTACAAGACTTGAAGCTGTGTGAATTTTCCTTGCTTTTGCAGCATCCAAGAACTTCACAGTCCATCAACTTGATGTGAAATGTGCATTTCTGGATAGGAATATTAACGGAGAAGTCTACGTGTGTCAGCCACCTGGATTTGAAGATCCATAGTACCCCAACTATGTGTGCAAATTGGATAAAGCTTTTTATGGGTTACACAAAGTACCTAGGCTGTGGCCTGAGACATTGTCTCAATTTCTTCTGAAGAATGGCTACACTATAGGCACCATAAACAAAACATTGTTCATAATGAAGTCTGGGAAGGATATGTTGCTTGTACAAGTCTATGTTGATGACATTATATTTGGTTCGTCCAATGACCAAATGTGCAAAAACTTTGAAAGCATCATGAGGAAGAATTTTGAAATGAGTTCTATGGGAAAGATGGATTTCTTCATAGGAATTCAAGTGAAGAAGATGGAAGAAGGGTTCTTCATCAATCAATCTAAGTATGTTAAGGATATCTTATAAAGATTCAAGATGAAAGATTATAAGCCAGCCAAGACACCTATACAAAGAAACCAAAATATTTGTCCTGATTCTGAGGGGGGACACTGATCAGCATCAGTACAGGGCAATTATTCGATCTCTAATTTATCTCACTGCAAGCAAACCTGATATCATATTTGCAACTTGCATTTGTCCAAGATATCAGACTACTATTAAGGTGTCTCACCTAATTGCTGTCAAAAAAATTCTTAGATATCTTAAAGGAGCTCCCAAACTGGCCCTTTGGTATCCTAAGAACAAGGATTTCAATCTTTATAGTTACACTGATAGTGATTACAGTGGCTAAAACATTTACAAAAAATTCACATCAGGAGGATGTCAATTTCATGGTGGAAGGATCATCTCTTGACAATTTAAGAAGCAATCATGTGTCTCTACATCAACTACGGAAGCTGAATACATTGCTATGGTTTCCACTTCACGGAGAATCCTATCCATATAGACAACAAGAGTGCTATTTCTATCACAGAAAATCCAGTAAAGCATTCCAAGACAAAGCATGATAACATCAGGTATCATTCATTCGAGATATGAATAAGAAAAACTTAATCAAACTAGTTAAAGTTGATTCAAATGAACAATATGTTGATTTGTTCACCAAAACTTTGATGAATAAAGATTTAAGTATTTAATTACGGTTATTAGGATGATCAACATTGATTAGTAAATCTCTTTTAAATTTTTTTTGAAGATATGTCATGTCTAAATTGTCTATCTATAATCTAAGCCCTGTTACAAAAGGTTTTCTCCAAAATTTTTAAAGTATAAATTCTTCGGAAGATAAATTTACCCTTGGAAGAAATCCTTATTTATCTTCCAAAGGCAAATTCCTCTGCACTAGTATTCTCTTCCGAAGAGTTTTTAGCCTCGGAAGATCATTTGATCATAGATCAAGTTTCCTTCCGAAGGCTGCTAACTTCTTCTCTCGGAAGAACACTTTACCCTCGGAAGCAAATTTCTTCAAAACATAATTTCCTTCGGAAGATAAAATGACTTCGGTAGACAATCAGGAAAGAGAAACTCAAATATTCTCTCGTAAGCAATTTTACTTTCGAAAGAAAACCTTACCGTGTAATGAAAATCTTTAGGCCCAACTCTACAAAAAGTAAGATTTCATGGAAGATGGTCAGAATATTTTTAATGACTTATCTTTACTGCCCCTGTCAAATTAAGCCGCATAGTGTCATTTCGGTTTGATCTTTTACCCCACATATAAAAGCTTCCGACTTTCTTTACCACTATAAAAGCTCTAAGATACCCATTTCCATTATGTTTTTCAAATTTCAAATTCCCTCCTTCAAACAGTACCTTCGAACAATGGCTCTAAACCCTCAACACAACCAAGTCGCATCCTTGACTCTTCAAAGGATGTTGATTTTGCTCCAATCATCCAATTCCTGACCCAATCCGCATATATTCTAGGTCTAATGGTTAACCCCACCATCTATTCAAACCATCTGGCTAAATTCTAGGCCAATGGTCAAAATGAATCACTTAACAATGAAATGGTTATCCGGTCTAGTGTCTTGTAAGGCCCCGTTCCTGGGATGCTTACAGCTGGCCAATCATCACACATAAAACATATAATTGCATTAACTTTAATAAAATCATGTAGCGGAAACTTTTAAATCAACATTTCATTTCCTTTAATAAACACTTTTGGAAAATAATACAACATTTATAACAAAACATCGTTTGGTCGCATTACAATCCAAAAGCGTTAAACAAAAGAATGTCATCCAAAAAGAGCTGAGTAGCCGCCCCGTACCATCCTCAGCAACATTACCTGCCAACTGGAAACACATAAAAAGTCAGCGTTGCTGAGTGAGTTCTAGTTTTATAATAAAACATACTTTTCTTTCGTTTAAACCGTTTCTTTACTTTCATGCAATCAAGCATCATACGTACACATAGATAATCTCATTATTATCTTCATCATTCATTACTTTCGTTCATTCGGCGTTCATCATTTATTATCTTTCACTTCTATCTAGATCCTGTCAAGCTTTACCCTCTTCATGGCACGCCACCATGATTACTGAGGTCGAGTGACAAGGATCCCGTTTCGTTCTTTATTACATTATATCGTTAACGTTTCATTCATACATTCTTTCATTCGTACGTTCATTACTTTCGATGACATGTACAATACCCCGAACTTATGTGAATGGACCCTCAGTCGCATGACTCCCCATGCGACTGGCCCTCTAGTCGTGCGACTGAACCTCAGTCGTGCGAATGGACTCCAATCGCACTTCAATCGGCCGAATGGTCTCCAGTCGGTCGCCTAGCCCTAACTGATGCAGAATGCGGTTCATCCCGAATCCAATCTGCCATTTTCGACCACCAAGCTCATCCAAACCCATTCTAAGCCCAAATCAACCATCCTAAACCTTAGGAATGCATACTACAACACCATTTAAGGACGCACAAGCTTGGATTCAAACTCCAAACGCATCACACACCATCAAACCCAAATGGGTCAAACACACACATACAAAAACAGGTTTACTATGTGTTCCAGTCCCAAATCAGTTGAAAACGAGTAAAATAGGGGTCCTAGAACTCACACAAACTACACCAAGAAGAAGAGCTTCGTTAAACCCGCTACATGATGATTTCCAAGCCCGAATCAAGCCTTTCTCTTCTTTTCTCCCTTTTCTCTCTTCTTCTCTCTATATGGCTGAAAAGTGGGTGTGGGGAAAGGGTAAGGGCTGCCCTCTCCCTTCAAATATCCCCAATTACCCAACTTTCTCATGTTGGCGAGTTTGGTCCCCCGACTTTAGACTTTATTTCTTTTTCTTCTTTCGTCGGCTTCAAAAAATTATCCGGGTGTTACAAGTCTATGGACAAGAAATTATTATGAGTGAAACAACCATAAGAGAGCATCTAGAACTCCATGACATAGGAGCCCCCACTGAGTTTCTCAAACCCGATTTAGAAGATAGTTAAACCCAAATAGGGTATGGAGGAGATGTGAGCAAGTCTACCGTCTATAAATTCAACTTCTTTTACAACTGGAACTACTTGCTGCACATCATACTACACAGCCTGTCAAACAAATCAGGAGGTTGGGATCAATTCCTTATGATCTGGGCTGCCTCGTTCATGGGTTGGTAAAGGGGACTAAGATTCAACTACTCTAGATTTATGCTGAATAACTTGAGAGGAAATCTCATCAGGAAAATAGTTTACATGTATCCATGATTTATTTAGCACATAATCAACTATGAGCTTTATCAGGACAAACTAGAATATGCAAATGTTCTAGTAGTTCCTCAAATGAGGCCGGGTATCTTTAAAATGCTGAAAAAGATATCCACCAACTTCACTAGAAGGTTCACTCATCTACTTCCAGGTATGCTTAAGCCTATGGTTCCTGGTGACATTCTTGCAGGCCTAGCAGGTGATGAACCCACACTAGACACCACCATTTCACAGCAAACTACATCTCCCTCCCCTATCTGGTTTATTTACCAAATATGCCCCAAACGAACCCTTGTTCAATCTACTCTAATTGAACAAGTCCCATCAATTCACACCAAAAAGGCTAGAGTGGAACACAGGGCTCCAACTCAGCCAGAGGTCCAACCATCCCCCATAATTAACCTTAATATCAGTGTTGAGTCTTCTCAATCTCAACCTGATGAGCCTATTACCCAAACTTGAGCCCTCAGGGTGACTCCCAACACTCATTTGAGCAGCCAAAAAGGGAAACCCACATTACTGGCTCTATGCCATTAGATGTTGACCAAGCATCTGGGTCATTAGGTATAACGGCTATATCTTTTCCTAGCCTATTAACCTAATATGATGAAGATCTCATGTTTCCTTAGGGATATGATGTTGATCTACCGCACTCTCTCCAGATCAACTAAGCCAGAAGGAACCTCTGATTTCTAGCCCACATCAGTTAAGCTCAACTGAGGTGAGTCCCATAGATGTGGAAGGGACTCATATAGGCTTAGCTGCTACTACTGAGAGTGTCTCATTGACCACTAAGGACAGTGGTAATATTGCTAAGACTGAGTCTACGGTAACCTGCCAATTGATATCTCTAAAAGGGACATCAATTCACAAGGGAAACAAGGACGCTAAGAAACCACATCTGTGATGAGTATGAACATACTGGGTATGTTATCTCATCTCCCCATGAATCTTCTAAAAAAGATAAAGGAAGTCTGTAACTCACCAATCAGTATCTGCTTTCTATAGTCTCAAATCTTGAATTCAAGGTTAGGACTTTGGAAAACAGGTCTTCCACTCAACAACTTGAGATTGAAAGTCTTTAAGGCCAAACTAGCTGAGACACAGGTTGAGAAGCTGTTAGGCATCTACCTAATCAGGTGTCTTTACGTTCTTCCTCTAGCTCATCTACTTATCAAGATGATGCTACCAAAAAAGGGGAGAATGTACAGAGACAAACACATGAGGATCTTACCCTGGCTATCTCAACTCCATCCTCAATTTATCCTATACCAAAACACTCACAACCACCTTCCCACAACCACCTCCTATTGCAATTCAAGTGGATCCTAGAATGCTTATTGATCTTTACAGATTCTTGAACCTGAGATTGAATTCTAAGGAGAAATAAGGACTCATGACCTAGCAACTGAATCAGTTGGGACAGGTAGTGATATTCTAATCTCTTCCGAAGCTAAAGTTCAAGCTACGAAAGGGATTATTGAATTGTCATCCTTGTCTGATGATCTGCTTATCACAGAGGCATCCTTGATCTATCCTCTGAGGTAAACAGTGAGGACTTCCTCAAAATCCCTCTCTCTTCAACACCACAAGTTCAACCCCACTCTCCCCAACCTGAATCATCCAAGCTAGAATCTCCAAAGGCTAAATCTTCCTCAGATCATAAAGGAAAAAGGAAGATGACTGCTGAAGAGATTCTTGAAGAAGAAAGGTTAGAAAACCTAAAAAGAAAAGGTAGACTCAACACTCGAAAGATGTTGGCTGCAAGTAGCAAGGTAGCAGCAGCAACTCAAGAGTCTATCAACAATAAATGAAGAGTGGAGGTGATAGATAGGCTTATCAATCTAGGGGTTGATAATCAGGAAATTCTATTACTCCCACTTGATGAGCTTATAAAACTGGAAAAGGCAACCATGCTACAAAAGGAGAATGAGAAAGCAACAAGGTTAGCTGAAGAAGAAGAGAAGAGGAGAAAAAAGGAAGAAGATGAGCTTAAGTAAAGGGTGTAGAGGATAGCCTTCTTATGCTCAAGGGGATATTCTCATGAAGAGCTGACTCCTCACGAAAATAAGACTATCTTGTTCCTCTTTAACAAAGAACAAGATCAGATCAACAAGGAGGGGAAGAAGGCTACAAAAGAGAAGGTGAAAGAGAAGAAGAAAAAGGAAGAGGAGGCCAGACTTACGGCTTCCAAGAAGGTGGGAGACAAAGCCTGGATGAAGGCTTATCTAAGAGCCCACGACTTCACAGGCAAGCAAGTAGGACCCATGTCAGAGAAGATCCTACAGCGATAGGTCAGTGATATTAAAGCTAACATTCGCTTAGGAAGAAGGAAAAAGTTATACCAAACTCAGAGTGTACAGAGGATAGTACCCAAGCCAACACCCAAACCATTACCAACAAAACCTGAGACCACACCTGTTCCCTTTTCCCATTAAAACCGAACCATCAGCCTTAATCCCACCATCATCCACTACCACTTAACAACCACCACCGCTACTCATCCTAAAACCTAAAAGACAACCCAAAACCTAATGATTACCCAAGCCATCCTCTGAACCATATAAGCCTCTGACCTTAGAAGAATTTAAGGAGATCAAGGGAAAGCTCATCAACTGCACAATCATGAGTGACATCTCTTATGAGGAAGAGTCCATAACACTAAGATACATTGATGGCTTTTTCTGTTCCCTCACAAGAGAAGCATTCCGTCATCTGCCCAGAGGAACACTAGACCAATCTCTTCAACTCTTGGCTACAAACTCTGATTCCCTAAAGGAAGAAGAGAAGAAGCTGAGAAGAAGATAGGTGACTCTACTAGATACAAGGAAAGGGGATAAACTGTCAACTAAGCACCTTTTTCCTAGGAAAAAGATTGTCCAGTGGAGGTTTGATGACTCTTCTCATAACTTTGTTATGGAAAGAGAGAATGGTGAAGTCAACATACTTGACACACCATCTCTACTACAATCAGGCAGATTTAACATTGTTGAGTTAGCAAAGAAGCTATTCTCTAATACATCAAACTCCTATGTAGCCGCTCACATCAGAAATCATCTAGGAGGTCTTCATCTTGCTGAGTTAACAAAGAAGGCAAGATCAGAAGAGGAGTTAAAGCTGAGAAAGGATAAAGAAGAATGTGCCACCACTAAAGGAAGGTAATTCCTTTAAATAATTCAATGCACTTCTTCAGAGTTCATAGTTAGATGGGAATATGACTATAATTCCTATTAACTAACTCTCAAGACTTGTACAATCTTCTCAACACTAATTTAGCAAAGAATAAGGAAACTGACAAATGTCTTATTTCCCTAGTGCAAAAAGTTTTGAGAAGAAGAAGAGAGTAAAGTTTTGGTAGCATCAGCCTAGAGGGAGTTTGTTGGATCTGATTAGGCTGGTGCAATCAAAACTACACTTAAAAGATTTTGAGTACAACTGAGCAAAGGCTTCGAAGACAAAGATGTACTTTAAAAGCAAAGTTGAATATCTTCCAAAGCTTAAGGATGAACTAAGTCTTCTGAGACTAAGCAGTTCTCCTTCCAAAGTACAACACTTGAAAGATTCAAGACAAAGTCTTCCAAAGGAAAAAGGACATGAAGACTTGTGGAAGTCTCAGAAGAAGTTATCTCTTCTGAAGGATAAATGGTTTTGGAAGACTTTATTCTTCCGAAGCTATTTTACCTTCGGAAGAACTAACTATGGACCAGTGGACATAAGTATGGTCTGACTGACAAGTCTGATATACTGCATGGTGTTTTTCCATGCCCATATAGTTGACCATACTTTATTTCACTGTTCACCTTTTATCATTTAGTACAATTACCAACTTTAGTAGGTAACAAAAGGTAAGTCATAGACCTATCATGACTACCTAATCTAGGATAGTATTTTATCTTAGATACCTTACTTCTAGCAATGAGTATTTGTTTAGATGTAAGTTCTAACTCGTTTTCTATGTATAACCTACTATAGATAGTAGTATATATAGTTTCTTAATGTAACTCAATATGTATGCTTTGTAAGAGTCTTGTAAACACTGAGTTAGAAGTAATATATACAAGTATCTTGAAAAATCATTTCTTGTGTTCATTAACTTAGTATATTATCATCAACTTAGTTTTGATTCTGCATCATCACGCGAGTAAGACTTAGTGAGTTAGAGAAACTATTGTGTTAAGAGACCAATATCGATCCTGCAGTCTCTCTATCCTAAAAGATAGAGGTAAGATTTACCACCATCCAACCCCTCCCATATCTTAAACTTAAAATTCACAAAGATGACATGCGTACGCTCATTATCTTGTCATTTATGACTTTTCTTCCTTGACGCGCATATGCACGTCATCTGACCTCAAAGGCGAGGCGCAATTGTAACAACCCGAGCGTTTGGGTCATATGAACTCCGCATTTCATATATTGTCAAACGAGTAAGTGATGAATAAATTTTCTATTTAAAGTTTGAAGTTTTTAGATGAAATTTTTATGTTATACGAGACCGTTTGAATATAATAATAACATATTATATTCAAATCCCGCTCCGTTTTTTACGAAACTTAGGTGGACTCGTAGAGAAAAATAAACTCATCACAACAATATGTTTGAAATTTCATAATATGCTATATATTAAAAGTTATAAGAGAAAAACGAGTTAAGCAGCTGAATTAATTATAATAATATAATATATAATAAAATAATAATATAATAACTTTCATATTGCAACAATTGCAATTCGATTGCAATCCTCAGGCGCATGAACTTCAACTTTCAGTATCCCACATCGCCTCGCAAACTCTTTCAATTCCTTTCAACTCCTTTATAAATAGAAGCCTTAAGGTTGAATTTAGAACATAAGTTTCTTTGGGAACACTCTAATATAAAGAGAATCCTGAGTTCTCAATATCCCGTTGGGTGTTGCTAGTAGTCATTTTGGTACTCGAGTAGGAGCGCGACTAGGAGCGCAAGTAGGGGAGACTCTACATCAAATTGTCGTAGATAGTTTTCAGGTACGCCCTTGTTTAAGGTTATATTTAATTATTATTATAGTCATTATTATTATTATTATTATCATTGTAGGTTTCAGTATTAATATAGTTATTATTAATATTATTATTATCATCTTTATAGTTATTATTATTATTATTATTAGTATAGTTGTTATTTTTATTGTTATAGTTAGTATTATTATTGTTTGTTATTTTTAGCGTTGTAGTTGTTATATTTATTATTATTAGACTTTAAGGTTATCATTAGGGAAGGTATTGGGTAACCCCGAGGGTTGGCTTGGGTATGATGGAAATGCCCGAGTTATGCCAACTAGTAAGGGTTGTACCAAAGGGTTGGCATAGGATAAAAGAAAGTGCCCAAATAAAACCAACAAATAGGAAAAAATAACGAATCATCCCTAAAGTTGTTACTAGCTAGAATATAGCTTAAATAATGTTATTTTTCCTATAGGATAATACCTGATAGCAGTGAACCTGAGCAGACGATATCATTGACGTGATTGATTGAGGTGAGTTCCTCTGAACTTTTTCTAAAACGGGATGTGATGTTCTGATAACTGGTAATAATTGAAGAATTGACTATCAATAGCATCTATGATATGTGACAATGCTTGATAGGATGCTTGATAGGATGCTTGAGGGCTGCTTGTATGATTCTGCTTTAGCCAGTGGATTTTGTATACATAGCCTGGTTATGTGAATTTATACTGTGCTTACTCTGTTCCTATCTGTTTGCCATGGCTGTATCTGCTTGATGCAATAGTCAATGGTAACATGTTTTGAATTTTGAAGAATGCCATGTTTATGAACTCACAAGCTTTATGCTGAGTCCTAAATGTTTTTATTTTTATGGACACACATCCTAGGTGCCAAGTGATTGCAGGGATTGAAGATTTCGAGCTAGTTTATGAGAAAATAAAGTTCTAGAATGTTGTTGAATATTTGGATCTTTAGTATAGTTAAACTGATGTAATAGTATTATCTATTATAACAGATGTATTATACGTTTTTGACGTGTAATTAAAGTTAGATTTCCGCTGTGTATTCTCTGATTACTATGTGTTCTGTATATCCGATGCGTAACGCTCCCGAGGTATGCCCTGGGAGGCGGGCGTTACAACAATGCCCATCATCTATTGCAAATTTTATGTTCTGTATATCCGATGCGTAACGCTCCCGAGGTATGCCCTGGGAGGCGGGCGTTACAACAATGCCCATCATCTATTGCAAATTTTCTACTAGTGTAGGTAATTTTTTTCATCATCATAACTAGCTTCGTCACTTTCTCCTTTAGCCATACCATTACTAGCTTAACGCCTAGAACACAACAATGTTGCCGAAAACCACTACCACCTTCTCTCTTTGATTTTCAATCATAAGCCCATCTCCTCCCCGCTCTTTGATTTGCTCATAATAATCACAACACACTAAAAACCCACGGTTGGTAGAGAAAAGTGAAAATAAATTTTAAAATGCTTTATTCAGGCATGAAAAATTAGAATGGCTGCATGGTAGGTTGCACCCAGGTTGTCGTACTAGTCACTGAGGGAAAATATTGTATTTACCCTAGGTTGGTAGAGAAAAGCCTCTATCTAAGTTAATTCAACGATTGTGTCAGTTAGAGTTTTCTATTATGATACCATAAATGACCGGGAAATATTTTCTATTTAGGAGCGGTCTAGGATATGAGGTCAGATCCTAAATAGATAGCAAATCCCCTCCTTGATAGATGGTAATCTGGACAGCCAACTCAATCAACATCAGATAAGGCCTAAACATTAGAGGTTCACTGCTAATAAATATAAGTAAAGGCTTGACACTAGAAACTAGAATTATAACAAATCAGTAGTCCATGATAGAGAGTACATTTTCATATAACAAAGTATTCATTTGACCTCAGACCAGTAATTACCGAATGGAGCATGCATATATTAACAAATTATTAACCATAAATGCAATGCCTAGCCTGGAAAAGATTGACATATTGAATGGCTCCAAGAATTTTGAAATAGCGCATAGGGGCAAAAAATAAGGGATTATCACTGAAAGATAGCACTTGTGAGGTACTCATGGGTGATGAAACTAGCTTAGAGTCTAAAACTCCTGCTTTTTGAAGAACCTCAAAGATGTATTGTTGTTGTGACAGTAGAATGTCACGACCTTAGCGAACAATTACAACGCCAAGGAAAAATCAAGATGGGCAAGGTTTTTAAAAGCAAATGCATGACTAAGTTGCTTGATGAATCTGCTAACAACTCTTGCATTGTTACAAGTGACACTGATGCCTTCAAGGTAATAAAGAATGTTCATTATTATTTTCTTATACTTAGACTTGCATGTAAACAAAGAAGGATCAGTTTTTGATCCTTGAAAGCTAAGTTAATGAGGAGCTTGAGATAAATGATCAAACTATGCATGAGGGTCCTATTTAAGACTATATACAGATTTGTGTAGCTGAAAAACATGATTAGGATGTTTAGGATCAATAAATGTAGAAGACAAATCAAGGCTCGGCAAAACATCATATGCGAAAGCAAGAATCCACGCGATTTGAAGAAGTCACGCGAGAAGCAGCTCTCACGCGAGAACAGCTTCCACGCGAGATGAAGACTCACGCGAAAGACTTGGCCGCGCAAAAGGCATCTCGCGCGAGAACCATGTGTTTAGTATAAATAGCTAGATTTCGTTTTGTAATCAAGCTTTTCAATCATTATCATACTTTTCTGTGCGAAATCGCACAAGACCTGTAATAGGTTGTTTGTTTTAATCGAAGAAGCATTTCTTGTTCAATCCAATCTTCTTTTCTATCCAATCACGTTTACATTCCGCATTCACGTGATTGAGATCGTGTGTTATTGATTTCTTGGGAGTTTTCAGAGGTTTTACAATTGGTATCAGAGCATTAGGCTCTTGAACCACGATTTGGAGAAGAATTGGATTGTGTTCTACTCGATTTTTGAAGAATTCATCATTGATTACTTTAGATTCTGAGATGGCAATGTTATGCTGCTCGATTGTGGAGGATTTGGACTGATTTGGACCGAATTGAACTGAATTAGTGGACTTTAAGCTTAATTTTGATTAAAATTGACTTAAAATTCATTAAAATTGGATTAAAATGGGTTTAATCAAACTTAATCAGTGAATTGGAGGTGACATTCGCGTGAACAAACAGTTGGTAATCTGTTTCTGCACAAAATCGACGTTTTCGCTTGATCTGCAAGTTCTCGCACGCGAAAAGTGGTGTTTTCGCTCAGTTACTTTTTGTGCGATTCGCGTGAAAAGTAAATTTTGCGAATTCGCACGAATTTCTCCTTTGCGCGAAAAGTTGTGCCGCGCGAAATCCCTTTTCGCACGAGTTCTTTTCTCGCACGAAAACCAGAGTTTTGACTTTCTGATCACTATGGCTTCAACAACACCGAATTTGAAGCATCTTACTGCTTCACTTCATTTAGACACTGAAATTGGAACTGGTAACAAGCCACCGAGGCTTCTCTGTGAAGATGATTATTCTGATTGGGCTTTCCGATTCGAAAGATATGTTATTTACACGGAACCGAAGATGTGGAGATCAATCCAGTATGGTCCTTACATTCCGTTGTACAAAAATGATAAAGGTGAAATGGTTCAGAAACCTGAACATTTGTGGGATGAAGACGACATCAAGAGATTGGAATTGGATGATAAAGCGTATGCTGCAATCACAATGGCTCTTACTACTGAAATCTCACAAAAGTTTCAAGAGTTCAGGGGTGCTAAAGTGCTTTGGGATGCTCTGGAGTCTCAGATTATGGGCAATAAAGACATGAGAGAGAGCAAAAAGGATATGTTGAATCAAGAGTTCAACATGTTCAATCATATTGTTGGTGAAGAGCTGGAAGTTCAGATGGCCAGGTTTGTTAGACTGGTCACAAAAATGAAGAGTGCGGGTATTACTCTGGAACCCATCACTGTGAACAAGAAATTGCTAAACTCACTTCCTTACAGTTGGAATAACAACTGTACGTTGATAAAGAGAACCAAAGACTTGTATACTCTACAGTTGACTGATCTCATCTCAACAATCAAGTCTTATGCTATGGATGATAAGCAGCGAGCTGCTAATCATCTCAGTTCTCTGGGTGCTGAAGGAACTGCTCTATATGCAAAGATGGCTAGTAATCCGAATTACTATGTCAGTTATACGCAGATGTGTCAGCAACAACAATCTGGAAGTGCAACATCTTCTTTTATTCAACCAGCAGTAAACCACCAAGTTCATGTTCCAGCTGCTCAACATTATTCCCCCATCATCCATCAACAAGTCTCTCAATCTCAAGATTCTCAGAGTGGTCAACATGCTTATGTTGCTACCACTAGTCCATCAAAACAAACTGTTCAGATTGCTGAGGAGCATCTTGCTCTTTTCACCACTTTCATGTCGAGTTATGAAGCTTTCATGGCCGGAAGACTTACTGCTCCAAATGTTCTGGTTGATGATCTTCAACAAGTTAATCCTGATGATGTTGAAGAGAATGATATCAAGTATCAAATGGCCATGGTAGTTTACAGGGCGAAGAATTTTGCTAGAAGAACTGGGAGGAAAATGTTTGGCGTTAACAATTCTAGCAAAATTGGTTTCGATAAATCTAACCTGAGGTGTTACAACTGTGACAAACCAGGTCACTTCGCCAGAGAGTGTACTGAACCAAAAACTGGTCAAAATGAAGGCCCGAAGAAGATGGTGACTGTGGAGATAGAGCCAAAGAAAGACAAAGCAAGTACTTCTGGTGGAACTAAAGCATTAGTTTCTCAAACTAATGCTGAATATGACTGGTCTGATCAAATGGAGGCTCTTGATTTACATTTGTCTACTGCTTTTGTTGCTAAGATTGTTCCAGAACCAGAAGAGGAAGAAAATTTGTTTGCTGAATTCGTGTCTGATGATTTGTTGGAGGGTTTGTTTGCTACGGTGGAAGAAGAGAAGGAGAAAGTTGAAATAGAGGATGAGAAAGTGGTAGAAGATAAGGAGAATGTTGTGAAGGAAGATCAGGTTGAAAAGGTTGCTGAAGAAGAAAGTGTGAATGATGAATACACTGTTGAGCTCACAGTCAAAAATCCATGCATTGATCCAAAGACTGTTGCTAGTGCTCCAGTGGAAGAACCAGCTGATGCAATGAAAGCATTCATGGTCAAGAAGGCAGAGAAAACAGAAGGGGAAACTTCTGAACCAAAGGTATATGATAGTCTATGTAAAAATACATGTGTTGAGAAAGTTCAAAGATACAGAGTTCACAATGAGAGCCTGATAATGGAAGTTGAAAAACTTCAGTATCAAGCTAGCAAACACAAGTCAAATGAAAAGATTTTTAAAGAAAAACTTGAAGGTTTAAACAAAACAATATATAATTTGAAATTAAATCTTCATGATAAAGAATGTACTAATAATGACTTGACAAATAGAAACAATGAACTCGCCTTAGAAATTAATAGACTCAACAGTGAATTAGCCACGGTTAAATTGACTGTTGAGAAATTTGAACTCTCATCAACAATGGTTGAAGGAATAATCAAGTCACAAATGACTCAGAAGATCAAAGGAGGAAAGTGTGGTGTTGGATTTTCTAACATTGCTCCTCCAATTAATCATGATTACTCATGTTTACCATCATCTGATAACATTTGTGATTCTGATATGGTCTATGGAATTGGATTCTCTCCATCTCAAGACTTAAAACCTTCTGTCAAAATAAATTTATCTGTTGATCCTATCACAGTACCCAAACCTAAACAATCACCTGAAAATCTTTTTGCAGATAAAATGAAGGTGGATGGGTTGGTTGAAGATTGGGAAAGTGAGAGTGAGGAAGAGTATGAGAATGAATGTTTGAAAAATAAGAATGTAAAAGTTTCACAATTTGATAGTAAACAAAATTTGTCTGGCAATGAAAAGAAGGTTGATTTGAATGAGTGTAAATCTAATAGTAAAAATAATTTGAATGCAAATCAAAGGACAAATCAAAAAGAAAGAATTGAAATGGATTTTAAAAGTAGATTTGTTTCTAAGGGTGTAATTGAAAATGAAGAGCATATTTTTAAAGAAACGAATTCTCGATTCTTTAAAAATAAACTTCATTTTAATGCTAACCTTGTGAATAAAGATATGTGTAGCCCAGATTTGCAAGTGAATGATTCTTCTGCATTCAATCTCAAAATTCAAAAGCCTGGTCCTTCTCCAGCACCAATTCGTATATCTAAGCCTGGTCCTCATCCAGCAAATTCAAAGTCTGGTCCTACTCCAGCAGAATCAAAGACTGTTCCTGTTTCAACACCACCAATTCCAAAAGTCAAAACTGTCAAATCTACAATCCAAAGTGGTCATAATTCATCAATTTCCTCGAGTCTGCAAAAGATGAATTTGCAATTGTCAAACGAGACAAAGATTCGAGAGACTGTGGAGAAAGTTAAACCTAGTCAATCTGACTTTGGTTTTTATGACAATTTTCATAATTGTCATCCACAGTTTGTTTTCCACACACAACAAAAGAGATGCTTTCAGTGTGGAAACACAAATCATTTGGCAAATAATTGTCCTTTTAGACAAAAATCATTAAGTAGACAAAGATTTCATAATTCTATTTCTCATAATAGAAAACTATTTTTCACTCGTGGAAAATTTTCAAATAATATGAAATCAAAGGTTATTAATGATTTTAATGTCAGACGGGATAAGAATTTGACTAATGATGTAATAGAAAATGTCAAGATTAAAAACATAAATGAAAAGAATGATGTGCAAACCAAATATAAAAATATCAAATCATTTTGTCTTGCTGCAACTCAAAATGTGCTTAAGTCTTGCTTGACTTGGGTACCAAAATCTAAGTAATTTTGTTACAAATGCAGGGACAACCGCAAAAGACTACTGAAAGTCTATGGCATGTAGATAGCGGTTGTTCAAGACATATGACGGGTAACTTATCATTACTACAAGATGTGCAATCATACAATGGAGGAAGAGTGATATTTGCAGGAGATAGAGGAGGACGAATTAGTAAACGTGGTACAGTTACAAATGGCGTCCTAAGTTTTGAGAATGTTAATTTTGTTGAGGAATTAAAACATAACCTGCTAAGTGTGTCTCAAATCTGTGACAAACAATATTCTACACACTTTACTAACAAAGAATACTTAATTTTAAAACCAGGTTTTGTTGTTCCTGATGAATGGATTTTGATGAGGACTCCGAGAGACAATGATACATATCTTCTTGATATGCATTGTTCTAGTTCTTTGGTAACAGCTTCGTGCTTACTATCCAAAGCCTCGGAGAATGATTCCACGTTATGGCATCGTCGATTAGGACATGTCAATCTTAAAAACATGAATAAACTTGTACGTGGAAATCATGTTATTGGTTTACCCGAAAAAGAATTTCAATTAAATGAACATTGTTTGTCATGTTCAAAGGGTAAACAACATAAACTTCCTCACAAACCAGTTGCACACAACTCAGTCGAATCAATCTTACAACTCTTACACATGGATCTTTTTGGTCCAGTAAGTGTTTTAAGTTTGGGTCGCAGATCTTACTGTCTGGTTGTTACTGATGACTTTTCTAGATTTACTTGGGTGTTTTTCTTAGCATCTAAGGATGAAACTCCACACCTCTTGATCAAGTTCATTACTTTGGTGGAGAATCAGACAGAGAAAAAGGTAAAATGCATCAGAAGTGACAACGGAACAGAGTTTTGCAATCAAACTCTGAATGAGTTTTGTGAATCCAAGGGAATTGCCAGACAATTCAGTGCTGCTGGCACTCCACAACAGAATGGAGTTGCAGAAAGAAGAAATAGAACATTGATTGAAGCTGCTAGAACAATGATCTCTGCTGCCAAATTACCTTTGTTCTTTTGGGCTGAAGCAGTAAATACTGCATGTTATGTTCAAAATCGTGCTTTAATCAACAAAAGATTAAATAAGACTCCTTATGAAATATTTTATAAACACAAACCCAAAGTTAAATATTTTAAAGCCTTTGGTTGTTGTTGCACTTTGTTGCATACAACAGAATCAACTTCAAAATTTTCTGAAAAGGCGGATGAATGTTACTTTGTGGGATATGCTGCCAATAAAGTTGCATATCGTGTTTATAATAAAAGAACTAGACAAATAGTCGAGTCATATAACATTGATTGGCACGAGCTTAACATAACTGATGCAGGTTCAGCTCCTTCATGGGTTTATGATTATGAATCTTTGTTCATAAATTTTAAAATTTCTAAACCTTCATCTACAGATTCTACTTCACAAGCAATCTCCTTGGACAACAAAATCATTGAGGATCTTTCATCTTTGATATCTGATGATTCTGCTGGTGCTTCATCATCCAAAGATATTCCTACAAATTCTGTACCTGTATCTGCATGTTCTGAGTCATTAGATGTCTCTTCAGAACAAATTTCTACTCAGGATTTGGAAGAATTTTTAAGTTCTCCATTATCTTCATCTTCGTCAGAGACTATACATACACCAATAAAATCATTCAAGTTCATTTGAAGAATCTCCAAATGTGTCTACTGCTTCTGAAACTCATGTTTCAGATGACACACTTGAAGAAACTATTGTGTATCAATCTTAACACTCTGAAGAAGCTCATGATAATATTGAACATATTACAAATTTGGAAGATGGAATGGTTGCAGATGAGATTCCTCAATTGAGAATACATAAAACTCATCCCACTGAAGCAATCATTGGTCCGTTGCACGAAGGTGTAATTACCAGAAGTCAATCAGGGGCAATCAACACATGTCTATATGCTTGTTTTCTATCACAAATAGTGCCCAAGAATGTGGAAATGGCACTCAAAGAAAACAGCTGGATAGAAGCAATGCAAGATGAGTTGATGCAATTCAAGAAACTCAATGTTTGGCATCTTGTTGAACTTCCAAAGGATAAGCTTCCAATTGGGACAAAGTGGATTTTTAGAAACAAGACGGATGAAAAAGGTGTTATAGTTCGGAATAAAGCACGTCTTGTCATGCAGGGATTTTATCAAGTTGAAGGATTGGACTATGAAGAAGTGTATGCTCCAGTTGCAAGACTAGAAGCAATACGCATATTCTTAGCCTTTGCTTCATACATGAACTTCAAGGTGTATCAGATGGATGTTAAAACTGCATTTCTATACGGAGAAATGAAGGAAGAAACCTATGTTTGTCAGCCTCTGGATTTGAAGACCCAGATCATCCTGACTATGTATATAAGTTGGATAAGGCGCTATATGGATTACATCAAGCACCTCGTGCTTGGTATGCAACTCTGACTGAACATTTGCTTGCAAATGGTTATTCAAGAGGTGCAATTGATCAAACCTTATTCATACGAAAATCAGGTGATGATATCATTTTGGTTCAAATCTACATCGATGATATCATTTTTGGTTCCACAAATGATAGAATGTGCACGGAGTTCGAAGAGGTGATGAAGAAGAAGTTTGAGATGAGTTCCCTTGGGGAAATTTCATTTTTCTTGGGTATTCAGGTTACTCAATCTGAGACGGGTATTCTCATTCATCAAGAAAAATATGTTCAGACAATTCTTGAGAAATACAAGTTTCAAGATTCCAAAGTAGCTCTAACTCCAATGGCTTCTCGTCCTACTCTTACTCCGGATCCATTAGGCAAATCAGTTGATCAACATCTTTACAGATCGATGATTGGTTCCCTCATGTATCTAACTGCAAGCAGGCCGGATGTCATGTTCCCTGTTTGTCAGTGTGCCCGCTATCAAAGTGATCCAAAGGAATCACACATGAAAGCTGTCAAGCGGATTTTCAAGTATCTCAAGGGTCAACCTAAACTTGGTCTTTGGTATCCTCGAAATTCCGATTTCAATTTATTTGCTTATACTGACAGTGATTATGGTGGTTGTAACTTAGACAGGAAATCGACCACAGGAGGATGTCAATTCTTGGGTAACCGACTCATTTCTTGGCAGTGTAAAAAGCAGAACACTGTATCCACATCCACTGCCGAAGCTGAATATGTGGCTGCTTCGAGTTGTTGTTCCCAGCTTGTCTGGATTTAGCAACAACTTCTCGATTATGGTCTCAACATTTATGACACACCAATTTGGTGTGATAACACGGCAGTTCTAAACATCGTGAAAAATCCCATTCAACACTCAAAAACTAAACACATTGACATCCGCATCCATTTTATCCGCGATTGTTTTGATCGTAAACTTATTCATCTAAAACAAGTGCCATCAACTGAAAATATAGCTGATTTATTTACCAAGGCGTTTGATCATT
The DNA here is from genome assembly GCA_024085815.1 of Flaveria linearis. Taxonomy (NCBI): domain Eukaryota; kingdom Viridiplantae; phylum Streptophyta; class Magnoliopsida; order Asterales; family Asteraceae; genus Flaveria; species Flaveria linearis. Next base: position 37,350,989 of record CM044005.1, on the reverse strand, counting down.
CTCGATTTGATTTCCTTGTGCAATCATTGGGAATGATTAACTTTGGATAAAATTGGTTTAATGAATCTTCACAAAAAGATTTTTTATTTTTAATAAAGAATAAAATTGAAATTGTTTCTTTTTCTTAAAAGAACAATCACAATTTTAGGGGGAGAAAATTAGAAAAACAAGTTCTGAAAAATATTTTTGGTCTTAGGGGGAGTTAAGATCAAAGGATTGCCAAAATCAAAAGAAGAAATTTTCATGTTTAAATGAGAAATGATATTACAAAGTTCAAAACGAGTATAAGTACTTTCAAAGGCTTAAATACGAATACACTTGGATTATGTTTGATATGTTGATAGGCTTTGCTTTCAGAAATGAAAAGATCATAATTGAGTGATTACACTTGAATTAAAGAAATATGATTTAGTGGGGAACATATCAGGATCTGTGCCAAAAATGTTCTAACACAGACTGAGAGATATAATCTTGTCATACTCAAGCCTGTATTTGATTGATTCAGTGATTATCATAACTATATATATATATATATAAAAGATAAAAAATACAAAAAGAAACAAAAAGAGAAAAATACAAAAAGAAAATAATTGAGCAAAAAGATGCCAAAAGGAAAAAGGCCATATAGGATATAAGATGCCAAGAAGCACAACAAATCAAAAGATATGTCTAAATGACATACATACTATATGGTATATATTTTCTGATTTTGAGAATAGTTTTTAACTTTGGAAGGCAAAATCGAAAGATGGGGCATGTAAGTCCGAATGGCTTGTAAGTCCTAAACATCTTGAGAGGGTAGACGTAAGTCCGGATGGCTGTCAGTAAGTCCTTAAACTTGTTAATATTCCGGGTTAAGAAATATTTCTCAGGCTAGTTATGCTCAAATAGTTATATTTAGGATTACAATAAATGGTATCACTGATCATCAATGCATGGTTTAAGTCAAATTGGGGTGACTTGAAAAATCTCAATAGTGTCTTGAAGGATAATAATTACTTTACAGAAGTTCTGATTGTGGGATCCACTGACTTATATTAAATCAACACAAAACATGATATATATCACTCATTATGTTTCTGAGTAAAACATGAAGTATAAGTTTAAAGTGGACAACAGATATTGACAATCAACTTAACCAGTTATTTTAAATAAAGCCGGACAGAGTCTTAACTTGACAAAAGAACTATATGATCTCATTATGAAAATTTATACAAAACAAGCAAATCCGATCTTGATTCTTTAATTGTTTTAATTCTTTTGTTATTTTGTTTGTAAGTGTTTGTTTTTATTTTTATTTTATTTTATTTTTATTTCATTTTTAAAGTGTTTTATTTTTAGGACAAATAAATAACAAGAAAATTTTTGAAAATTGAAGATTCATTAAATTAATTGGTCACTTGGTAAATAACATTTTATGTTGACTTAATTCATTAAAATAAAAAGGATTGAAAGTTGTGTAAAGGTTTGAAAAAGTTTAAAAAAAATTGATTGAAAAATTTGAAAACTTTGAAAAATTCTTCATTTCGCATGCGAAAGGGAAAGTCATGCGAAAACTAATGACTTGCGAAAGTGCCTGTCGCGTGACTTGTCAGGGATATAAAAGTCACAGTGAACGAGACGAAATCACATTTCGCTCAAACTCCCACCCGAAAACCCTTTTCGCATATTCTCTGATTACTCTTCTCGCATACACCATTTCGCTCCTACTCTGTTATTTTGATCCACATCTCATTCTAGTACGTGCATAGTGTGATTTTGAAGGTATACACGGTTTAATTTGGTTACTGTAGTAGTACTATGCTAAGGGAAACTTAACATCTTGACATTAAAACCTTGAAATGCACTTTAAAGTTGAAATTGAACGATAAAATACACCTAATAGACTTAGGCGACAGCAATGATCTGGATTTTATGGATTAAAAACAAGTTTTGAAGTGTTAATTTGAACTTTGAGTTGTGCGAATCGCACACGAAACTGAACAGACGCGACATAGGATTTTCGCGTGAACACAGTTCTCGCGTGAGCTTTGATTTCGCGTGAATATTATTTTCGCACGAAAAAGTGTTGTCGCATGAATAGCTGTTGTCGCACAACTTGAGTTCTCGCATTAACAGTTTTGTCGCGTGAACAATTTTGTCGCTTGAAGTACAACTTTCGCATACTGATTAGTTTCGCATGAGTTGTTTTCGCTTGACAGAAGATTTTAAAATGTTTCTAAGTGTTGATTCTGTTGTTGTCGTAAATGGATTTATCACTTACAACTTTTGAATAAACATTGAGTGTTATACATATATTCACTTGTGACTAAACTTTGAGATGATTAATTGTTCACAAGTGATGAAATTTTATAAGTATAAATTTTGTTCTAAGTGTTGCAATTATTTTGGCATAACTAAGTTATATAAAAGGTGTTCTAATTTTGATCTTATTTGACAATGCAGATGGCACAAATGATCTTTAACAAGAATCATAATTGTGTTGCATATTTGGATGAGGTTCCGGAAGGGAAGGAATTATTTTCTTCTATGATTGAGGGGCTGAAGAACTCAAGGATTGTTTATGCTATTTCTGCTGATCCAGCCATCTATTCCGAATTGATAGATTCTTTCTGGAGCACTGCTGCTCTAGAAAAGGACGAAGCTGGAAACCAGATTATCACAGCCAATGTAAAGGATAAAAGGGTGATAGTTTCTCAAGCCATACTAAACAGAGTTCTTCTGTTTAATGACCAAGAGGGAGCACCAACAAGATTAGATGATGATGCAGTTATGGATTGTCTATCTCAGATGGGATATGAGTATAGATATCCAAGTTTGGAGAAGAAGTGGTTACCACCATACTGGAAATATTTATTTCATGTGGTAATTCACTGTTTGAGTAATTTGAAGGCTGGGATGGACAGTCTTAGTGCCGTGTTTGGATCTTTATTGGTTTCTCTGGTGGATGATATTCCATTCAGCATTTCTGGCGTTATATTTCAAGAGATGGTGAAAAACGCTACTGCCAATCCAGGGAGAAAGTTTATCATGTATCCCAGATTCATTCAGCTGATCATCAACGATGCATTTCCTGAGCTTGCCACTCAGAGATCTCCTAAATATGTTGTACAGACAATTAAGAAGGAGATTTTTACACACCTTACTGGAGCCAGAGGAAACAAATGCTCTGGTGAAAGTTTTGCGAAGATCGGCAAATTTTCTGAGATTGATGAACATGTTGATGAGTTTGATGAAGGTGCTCATGCTGATGATGCACAGAATGGTGCTTCTACTTCCACTACTAGAGATAATATTGATGAAGAGATTGAGAAGCTATTTGAAGATGAGCCTGCACGTGAAGGAGGAATGGAAGAAGTTGTTCACTCTGCTTCCAGTTCCGAGACTGCTAGTGATCAAATAGGGAATGTTCCCTATGTGATCCAAACTGATCCAACCCCTTCTACTCCAACATCTTCTCGACCAAATGAGGAAGACAGGGATACTGATTATGTCCCTGAAGAGTCACCAAATACCTCTTCACAAAGAAAACGGATGGCTAGAAGGAGAGATTATCCAGTTAGAAAGAGAGGTCGAGGAATTATACCAAGAAGACCACGAACTCATGTGGTTGTCACCGAGACAGAGCAAGATCAGGCAGCAAATGTGACTTCTTCTGCTCCTGAAACAGAAACAGTTCCTGTTTCTGGAGCAGCTAATATTTCTGGCTCAGGTTTTTCTACACCACCTCATCTAGAAAATTTAGAGTTTGATGTAGATACACTCTTGAATACTCCTCCTGAGTTTCAGAGGAGAGAGGAATCAACAAGCACTCCAGGTTCTATCACGTTGGAAGAAAGAATAAAGAACCTGGAGAAAGAAAATTTTGAGAATATGAAATTGATTGCTGAGTTAAAGAAAGGAAATGATGAAAAGACAAATCTGATCAACATGATTCATCTCGACTCAGCTATCAAAGACACAAGATTAGCCTCTCTTGAGCAACAAATGAAAAGCATGTTTGACTACACTTCTGGGTTGGAGAGACAACTGAACGAGCTGAGAGAATTCATTTCACAGACTTATTTTCATCAGCCTCCTATCATAAGGTCTACTACAGTAATTGGTGAATCAAGTAGACGCTCTCCAAGCCCACCTCCTACTGAGACTGTTCCTGAGAAGGAAACGGTCAACGAAGCACAAGCATCTACTGTACAGCAAAGTGGTAGCACTACTGAAGATGTTCCTGTTTCATCTGAAGTACCTATCTCCGAAGCTTACACATCTACAGCTTTCGTTGAGCCGGAACACATGATTTCTATGCCTATTGTTGATGAAAGGGAGGATGAAGAGTTAGTTGATTATGGTGATTCTGATGATAATGAGGAAGATGATGATGAGGATGACGATGAAAATGATGATGATAATGATGATGACGATGGTGGAAATGATGGTAATGATGATGATGGTGGAGATGATGGAAGTGATGATGGTAATAATGATGATGGAGATGATAATGATGGAGGTAATGCTACAGGTTCTTCTTCAAGTCCTACTGGAGATACTAACACTGACAATGTCATAGACCAAGTGTTAGTGATCCAGAAGGATATGATCCACTGGACCCTGCCACAGAAAGTGTGTATGAAAAGGAATTGCATTCTTTTCAACAAACTTCATCTGGAACTGTTGAAGAAGAACTTGATATTTTTGATGATCTGGAAGAGCAGAATGAGTATACAGACATTTTTGGGAACAACCTTCAAGAGCTTTTCAAAGACATCAATCTTGAAGAAGGAGAAATTCCCAATGAGACTGTGAGTGGTGAAACTCCTACTGATGCTACAAAGACAAATACTACTGGTCAGATTGCCTTATACACTAGAGGAGGTTTACAATTCAAAGCACCACCACCACCTACTGAAGCTCACTTTCTGTTTATATCAAAGCCAAAACAAAAGTATGGTGAAATGTCTCACGTTATTAGCTGGGCTTATGATGGTGAGAAAAGGATGTATGTCATAAAGAGAAGGAATGAAGAGATTGATTATCTAAAGAGCACTCAAGACTTCCATACTTTACGTGCTGCTGATTTATACTCCATGGGCAAAGCTCCATTCTTCAATGAGAGTAATTACAGTGAAGCTGAGCTCATGAGATCCATGATAAGAAGGGAGATGCGCACAAATTTCAAAGACTTTAAGACTGCAAAATCAAAGTTGATTGATGACTCAACAAGAATTGATGAAAATACTAAAGCTCCTATGAAGATACGAGTCTATCAACATCCCAAATTTATCAGAAAAGTCCCTGTGCATGCTCCAGTTCCTCCCAACTCTTTGAAGCAACTTATATCTTGGAGATGTGAAAAGGATTCCGGTCACGCTGTGATCAGATGTATAGACAGGTCTTATCGAATCATTGATCCAGCAGACTTAATGAAGTTTGGCAAAGACGACTTATTCAAGCTGTAACACTGCCCTATCTCAGCTGATGAGTCTGTTTATTTTCTATCTTGCCAGTACGTATGGATGATTGACCGGATCCTGAGAAATAAATGGTATGCCTATGCTGGATCTTATAAGAAGGCGAATGTTGACTTTGATTGATTATGTTTCACCGAGCCTAGGGGGAGATTGTAGAAGACAAATCAAGGCTCGGCAAAACATCATATGCGAAAGCAAGAATCCACGCGATTTGAAGAAGTCACGCGAGAAGCAGCTCTCACGCGAGAACAGCTTCCACGCGAGATGATGACTCACGCGAAAGACTTGGCCGCGCGAAAGGCATCTCGCGCGAGAACCATGTGTTTAGTATAAATAGCTAGATTTCGTTTTGTAATCAAGCTTTTCAATCATTATCATACTTTTCTGTGCGAAATCGCACAAGACCTGTAATAGGTTGTTTGTTTTAATCGAAGAAGCATTTCTTGTTCAATCCAATCTTCTTTTCTATCCAATCACGTTTACATTCCGCATTCACGTGATTGAGATCGTGTGTTATTGATTTCTTGGGAGTTTTCAGAGGTTTTACAATAAACCTTTCTAGTTGATGAAGGTAAATCATCTCCTTAAAATTACCATGTAAGTATGTAGTTTGAATATCGAACTAGTGAAAGGGCCATTGTTAAGTAACAACCCTAATGGTTGTTGATTTAACAATTATACTGAATGTATCTTAAAGGTCAACACCCAGTTGTTGCTGAAAGCCCTTGGCCATAAGATGGGCTTTGTGGCGAGTTACTACTCCATTTTGGTCCCTTTTTTAACATTTACGCCCGCTTACAATAAATAACATCAGTGTTAGAAGTTGGTGGTACTAATGACCATGTTTTGTCCTAGCCAAAGCTGAAAATTCATTACCCATGGCTTGATGCTATCCTGGGTTTTTTGCATTGGTAAAGGAAGTGGGATCATGTATAGAAGTAGGATATCTGAAACATGATTAGTAGAAGGACTATAGGGAACACGAGGTTTAGAATCTTGATGAAGATTGAGCGGAGGAGTACAATCAGGTGGAGGGGAAGTTGTAGGAGGAAATTATGATGATTTCAAGTTTGATGATCGGGATCACATAATGAAATTAAAAAGGAGATGGTGGTGGAGTATATTAAGAAGGAGTTGAGGATGGAATTGATTGAGAAGTTGTGGGGGAGGATGGTCGAGGGTAAGGGAAGTTGTAGAATATGAGGAAGAGGTACAAGCGTTGGATGTAGGTAGGGATGCAAAGAAATTGACAAACATGAACAAGGCCTTGTTAGTGTTTCATCGTTAAGAAAATAAACTTGTTTATAAACTGTTCACGAACATTCACCGAACAAGATTTCTTGTTCGTGTTCGTTCATTAACAAATTAACTTGTTTATGAATTGCTCACAAACAGTTGTTGGACGTAAAAGAACACAAACAAAGGCAAATGAACACAAACAAGAGTTTATAAACATAAACAAACACAAACGAATACAAGCGATCATATAACTACTTTAGAATAAATTACATATTCTTTTATCACAAACATTAAGGAGAATCCATAAAAAATAAGTACTTAACATAATCATTCAACATACGTAACATAATTATCAAAAATATAATTAACATCAAAATTAAAATGTTTTGTCAAGTTTTAAAACAAACAACTGAAATGGTCAAATGGTAAATGTTGGAAGAGATGTATAGTGTAACTAAAAGTTCATATTTATAAGAAATAAAACTAATAAAATAAAAATATAAAATATAAAAAGTTGTAAATGATGGAACACAAATGAACATATAATAAACATAAACAAATTTAGATTATCAAATATTCACGAACATAAAAGAAGAACGCGGCCTTTGTTCATATTCAATGAATGAAATTTTCTTATTAGTGTTCGTCTATTTATATAACAAATGAGCATAAATGAACTTCTCATCAGACGGTTCACGAACTATTCACTGAACATTCAGTTTGATTACAACCCTAGATGTAGACGTAGAGTAAGATATGTTGGAAGGTGTAGCAAAGAGAAAATATTGTTCATTTACACAAATATGGCAGGTTATATAGACCTGTCACACTAATGCAATCCCAATCCTAGTTACACATCTATTGTCGGTGCTTAACAATACAGTATTCCCATCACATGTGTGGTTGAACTTTTTATATTAACTTAGATGAGATGATCATTTAATATTATAATTGGGTTGTAAGTTGTTAAATAATATCAATGTTGTTTGTATAAGTTACTTTAATTTCTTAAATCTTGTTTGTATAATTACCTTAAATTATATTTTATGTGTATTGAATAATAGATATATACATGTAGTTACATGTCTTTATTTATGTATACATTTCTATTAGAACACGGTGATAAATACGTTTAATCATAACTAATTAAGTTATTTGACTCGATCACTTTTCATATTTAAATCTTGATTGGCATGCGTTACTTATACATATATAATTATATATATATATATATATATATATATATATATATATATATAGGTGAAGGTTCAACTAAGAAATATTAGTTGCCTAAGTTGCCTAAGAATGAATCACATGGTGACATGTGGCAATTTTAATTTTTAGTAATGAAGAGTATTTTTGGAAATAAGATATTATTCAAACTATTCAAAATCTACGTTATTCAACAGAATTCACTATTTCAGCGTTGATCGACCTCAATTTCACACTCGAATCCACGATATTCAAATTGATTTCAATATCAAATCAGGATTGCAACGGTCGAGACGAAATCATATTCTGATTCGTGGCGATTTTGATCGAATCAAGTTGATTCGTGGCGATTTTGATTCGTGGCGATTTTTCAATATCATTGTCATCGTCATCTATTTTGATCGACCTCAATCTCACACTCGAATCACACTCGAATCCACAATGTCTTCTAATGTAGTCAATGAAGGTTCCAATTACAATTTTAATATACTCAGTTTTGTTTAATTATGTACGTTGTTTTTATGAAATTGTGCTGTTTTCCTCTTTGTGCTGTTTTCGTTATATGTGCTGTTTTGTGTTAAATACCTTTCGATGTGTGCTGTATCTATAAATGTGTTGTTTAGTGCTGTTTTAATTATGTTGTATCTATATATGTGTTGTTCTGTGCTGTTTTGAACAATTAATTATGTTGTAGATTATTATGTGTGTTGTTTTATTTATGTGTACTGTTTTATTATATTGTGTTGTTTTCCTCTCTGTGCTGATTTCGTTAATGTGTTGTTTTGAGTTGAATACCTTTCGACGTGTGCTGTATCTATATATGTGTTGTTTTGTGCTGTTTTAATTATGTTGTATCTATATATGTGTTGTTTGTTTTGTGCTGTTTTAATTATGTTGTATCTATATATGTGTTGTTCTGTGCTGTTTTGAACAATTAGTTATGTTGTAGATTATTATGTGTGATGTTTTAATTATGTGTACTGTTTTCCTTATAGGTGATGTTTTAAATTAAAAATACATTATGTGAATCGGTGGTTTTTTCTACTGTGCTGTATTTATATATGTGTTTGTTGTATTTGTTTCGCTGTTATATATGTTTGTGCTGTAATTGTTTCTATGTGTTTTCATTATATGTGTGTTGTTTCAATAAATGTGTTGTTTTCTTAAAGCGTGTTGTTTTCATTAATTGTGCTGTTTTCTTAGAGTGTGTTGTTTTTATTATTTGTTGTTCTTATTATGTGTGATGTTTTTTCCTTATATGTGCTGTTTTAAATTAACAATACCTCCTGTAGATGTGTGTTTTAATTATGTGTGCTGTTACCAATTGTGCTGTATTTAAAATATGTGTGTGTTGTTTTTGTTTATATGTATTATTCATTAAATCATTATTTGTAATTCAATGTTATCTTTTTGTGTTTCAGGTGTTCGTATGTCCCCTACTTCTAGAAAAAAGTATTATATTCCTAATGTTCCAGATTCATCCAAACCAACAGTTTGTATGAAGTTTTTGTCAATTGATGAAGCCTTTGAGTTTTACAAAAATTATGCCAAGTTAGGAGGTTTTGAGGCACGGAAGCATACTCAATGTACATCAAACGGTGTTGTTAAAATTAAATATATAGTTTGTGCAAAAGAGGGTCATAAGACATTTCATGACATTGACACGGTTAATGATAGTGATGGTTCTGATAAGAAATCAAAAGATCGAAGAAAGCGTCCATCTAAACGTACCGGTTGTAAGGCTCACATTCGTTTAGGGTTAAGTAAATGTAAGAAATACTATACCATTTATGGTTTTCATGAGGAGCATAACCATAGCTTTGTTGATCATGAGGACTACCATCTATTATGTGCAGCAAGAGATTTGTCATTCACACAACAACAACTAATTACCGATTTTTCTATAATGAATATTGGTCCTGTTAAGGCGTTTAATATTATGAGAGTAATGTGTGGTGGGTTTGAGAATGTTGGTGTGACTGCTGTTGATTGTAAGAACTTTAAAAGAGACCTTAATTTGTTTCTTGGTGAATTTGATGTTGATATGGCCGTAAATCGTCTTCTAAAGAAAAAGGAGTATTTACCTGATTTTTCTTGTGAATATTTAACTGGAGAGAAAGGTGCTCTTGCTGGTTTATTTTGGGCCGATGAGGATATGAAGCGGGATTATCTTTTGTTTGGTGATGTTATATCGTTTGATGCTACATTTCGTACTAACAGGTATCTTTTTTGTGCTGCTTTTTACTGTTTTTAAATTTTTTGTTTAAGTGTGCTGTTTTCTTTAAGCGTGCTGTTTTTATTAATTGTGTGTTTTTATTATGTGTGCTGTTTTCCTTATATGTGTTCTTTTAAATTAAAAATACCTCCTGTAGATGTGTGGTTTTTTTATTATGTTGTATTTAATATATGTGTGTGTTGTTTTTGTTTATATGTTTTAAACCATTGAATCATTATTTGTAATGAAGTTTTTTCTATTTTTTCTATTTTATATTTGTTTAATTCACACTAATTTGTGTGTGTTGTTTTTATTGTTTTTAGGTATGCCTTGGTTTTTGTTCCCTTCACTGGAATTGACAATCATCATCACAACATTACGTTTGCGGCTGGCTTGTTAGCATCAGAAAGCGCAGATTCATATAAGTGGTTACTTGCTGCTTTTTTGAAATCTTTTGGTGTAGCACCTAAAGTTGTGGTTACTGATCAAGACCCGGCCATGAAGATTGCAATTCAAGATGTTTTCCCAACTAGTAGACACCGACTATGCATGTGGCATATTATGACCAAAGTTTCATCCAAGGTCGATTTTACTTTTTGTAATGTTTTTACATATGATCTATTAAATGTGCTGTTTTCTTCAGTCCTATAAAATTATTTTTTTATAACAGGTTGGACAAGTTATCCCAAGACGAGTCTTTTAAGCGTAAGTTGTGCGACATTGTTTGGACTGATGCTATTCAACCTGCTGAATTTGAAAAATCTTGGACTGATATAATGGTTGAGTACAACATACAATCTAACAAATGGTTGTTAGACATGTTCTTTTTGAGACAAGATTGGATACCTGCATATTATCGTCATGAACACATGTCTGGACTTATGCGTACTACATCTAGGTCCGAGAGTGAAAACCACTTTTTTGGTCAGATTAGCAACACAGAGTTGTCTTTGTTAGAGTTTTTAAGTCACTTTGATATTGCTATGGAGGCTCAAAGGTCTACACGTCGTAAAAATGATCACAATACACGATACACTACACCTGAGATAAAAACTAATTTTGAGTTGGAATATCAAGCTGAAAAAATTTATACGAGAGAGATATTTTATGATGTTCAAGGTGAAATCATTGGTGCTGTTTATGAATGTATATGTAAATGCTTTGAACCGGCTGGTGACTTTGTCAAGTTTTCAATTAAGGAGTTAGATGCTAATGTCTCGGCCACCTTTGAGGTATTAATTCATTCTTTTGTGTGCTATTTATACAAAGATTTTAATGTTGTTTTATTAAGCGTGCTGTTTTTATTATGTGTTAGATGATGTGTTCGTTATGCGCAATGTTTTCATTAAGCGTGTTGTTTTTATTATGTGTGCTGTTTTCTTTATATGTGCTGTTTTAAATTAAATATACCTCCTATAGATGTGTGGTTTATTCTATTGTGCTGTATTTAATATATGTGTGAGGTATTAATTCATTCTTTTATGTGATATTTATACAAAGATTTTAATGCTATTTTCATTAAGCGTAATGTTTTCATTAAGCGTGCTGTTTTTATTATGTGTATTGTTTTTATAATGTGTGTTATCTTTCTTATATGTGCTGTTTTCATTAAGAGTAATGGTTTTTTCTATTGTGCTGTATTTAATATACATGTGAGGTATTAATTCATATTGTTGTGTGGTATTTATACAAAGATTTTAGTGCAGCACATATTGTTTTATCCATTAATGTGGTGACTTTTATATAATCATCTGTTTTTGTACTGTTTTGTTTTAGTTTTATAATACAGCACACATGTTTTCTTCCTGTGCTGCATTTTGCAATTGCTATTGACTGTTATGTTTTCTGATGTAGGTTCTGTTTAGAGAAAATGATATGATAATTACATGTAGTTGCAACAGATACGAGCAATACGGTTTGTTATGTCGGCATATCTTCTACGTTTTAAGAGCTTGTGGTATTAAACAGTTTCCTGAAAGATATATTATGAGAAGATGGACCCGAGATGCTGCTCCAAATAAGTCAACGCGTACTGTTATTGAGCGAGATTCTGCTGGTGAGAATGTTGATTCTGTTGACAGCATTGTTCGTGATATTGCGTATAGGCATGATTATATTATCAACAAACTTGTTTCAAACATGGATCAGTTAAAAATTTACTTAGAAGAAGTAAAAAAAACAAGCGAATGTGGATTCTTTACCTGTTCCTTCAGGACCAGTATCTAAGAATAAGAGGTTGGGGAATATTCTTGGTTCTGATCAGCCATCATCTATTACTTTTAGAAGACCTGTTGGAATTAAAAACAAAGGTTCGGGTTCTCATAAACGTTATAAATCTTTTCAAGAGATATCATCTTCAGAGAAAAAAATAGGGAAACAGACTAGGTGTTGTGCGATATGTGGAAAGAGCGGCCATAATCAGCGAAGTTATACATTGAAGAATGCTGGTGGTGGTTCTGATAATCCAAATAGTTCTTGATAATTCATATTTCAAATTCTTCATGTAAAGACATCAATTATATTCTTCAATCATACATAGTTTTATAGTTGTGATTTAGTACAAAAATACAACACATGCTGCTACATATTCAACACATATTATGTGCCGCTTTTTTATTTTATACGTATGATGTGAATGAAATCAATTATATTCTTCATTCATACATGGTTTTATAGTTGTGCTTCATTTTAAAAACAGTACAAAAAACCTTATATTATAATACAGTACATAATACAATTTAAAAAATACAGCACATGTTGCTACATATTCAGAACATATGATGTGCTGCTTTATATTTTTAAATAAAATACCTTTTATTATCGGATATCATTTCCAGTGTATACAAACAAATAAACCCATATAGAATGCAATTGTACTACATTTTTTTAGCATCTGTACTGTATTTATTATAAGGATTCAAAATCTAGCAAACCAAATATAACAACCAAAGTTGTACTACTTTTTACAGCTCTAACCATTCAAATGTATCACAAATGACAAAGTGTACTGCTTTCTGTTGCTGATAAACAAAATAAAAACATATTTTGATTATATAACTATTTCATTCAAAGGATTTCTTTAATCTTTCTTCTATTCTTTTCCATGTTGTTTCCTTCAGTTTCTTCTTCTCAGCATCATCTTTTTTATCAAAGTTCAGTACATCAGATGCCACCTTTTCCTTCAATAAGTTGATATCCGATAACAGTATTTTTGTCAGATATTTGATTCTAAGATCATACAACTCAGCATTTTGTTGATCTGACTCTTCTGAAAGACCACAGTTCCATTTCTTATGTTTACCAAAGTATGTTTCCATGTGTCGCATTGCAAAGATGCCACAATCAACAAAGTTCTGTGTAGTTCCCCATGGTAAAGCTATCCTTCCTGGATTCAATTTTTTTATTCTTTCATGCTTTTTAGGGTCTTCTTCCTTCAAGTATAGAATCATAATTGAATGCTGAAATCAGAATATTGTAAATTAGTACATAATTTTAAATTTTAGAAGATATGTTGTGCGATAAACAACATGAGCTTTAAATTAGTATATTACCACCATTTTAATGCGTGCGACTTGTTTCGGTTTGATTTTTCCCTTCATGTTGTCTAATATGTCAATTGAAGGTGTTTTGAAATCAAAACAGATGACATAAAAGTGCCTATCTTGGAGAATGGGGATGAACATCATTTCTACTTCTTTAATTGAACCATATGTTGAATCAAATAGAGTGTTTTCTACATTCATCCTGAAGTTCTGCAATGACTCAGTTTGCAACACTTTTTTACTCACATTAAAATCCCCCTGCATGTAAACGATGTTTCCAAAAAATAATTAGTTGTACTGTATTATTATACATGATAACAGTGTAGAGTATGTACTGCATTATAAAACAATTATTCATGACAAGAAATGTATTTTCTAATATAGTACAACTAATTTATTGTACTGTAATTTAGATGCAGTACAATGTACATTCTAATTCAATTTAATAATGCAGCACATGCATTCTATTATAAATGCAACACATGTTGTTTAAAAATCATACCACCATATTGCATGGACAGAAGAGTCTTTTAGGTGAGTTATTTGCTCTGAATTGTTCCTCGTTGTTGAGTACAAATGACCAGCAACTCATGATATGTAACACCCGCATTTTTAGCAAGAAATAAAAGAAAAAGGAAGAAAAGAATAGAAAATAAAAGTCAACTAAAAAGGAGGGACCAAAAGTACCAATTGGGCAAAGTGGTTATTTATTTTGTACAAAAGGAAGGCATGGTCGCCCATAACCCCAGCACAATTCCTTGCAATCGGTTTTTAGAGAGAGAAACAGCAGGAACTTCGATTCTTAGAGAGAGAAAGAAGAAGAAATCGGATTCAAGGTAAGAATTGATGTTTTTAAGTTGTGTTTGAGCTAAGAAACCGAGAAATGCATGTTCTTATGTGTGTGTTTGTGTTCGGGTTGCACTGTGTGTGTGTTTTAGGTGTAGAAACGACTGGGAAGTTAAGAAAGGGCATTCAATAACCTGAAGACAAACTAAGGTGAGTTTCTAGAACCCTTTTTACTTGTTTTTAACGTTTTGGGGCTAGAAAATGCATGTAAATATGTTTTTATAAAATTTGGGTTGATACCCGTATGAGATGAATGTATGTATGTTGATGTTTATGTTAGATTTATGCCTAGAATCATGTGTTTATGTTTAGAACTAGGCATTATGATGTTTGGGACTTGGACCATGAATTATACCCATGAACAGGTTGCTAATATGTCTGAAATTGGGACTTAGAATAAATAAGCACAAGTTGATGTGTCCACTAGTGCTCATACGACCAACAGTGTGGTCGTATGACCAGGAGATATATTTTTCTAAGTGTTGAAAAGTCTAACAGGACTCATACGACCAACAGTGTGGTCGTATGATCAAGTGATTTTTCTAAGTGTTGAGTCCAATAGGACTCATACGACCAACAGTATGGTCGTATGACCAAGTGATATTTTTTCCAAGTATGATGATAAGTCCACTAGTGTTCATACGACCAACAGTGTGGTCGTATGATCAGAACATAATTCCAAGTATGGGATGGTATGACCAATAGTTCTCATACGACCAACAGTGTGGTCGTATGACCTGATGACAATTCTAAGTATAAGATGAAAAGTCCAGCAGTGCTCTTACGCCCAACAGGGCTTATACGCCCAGAGGGCTTATACGCCCAACAGGGCTAAAACGCCCAGAAAACTTAGAATTTTACAGAAATTTTCTGTAAACCCGAAGTTCGAGGTTTTGACCAGGGTTGACTAGGGTTAACAAATGATGAGGTTTCATGCATGTAATGATGATTATGATTAACCCTTATTATTACTGATATTATTATCAGTGTATTATTGTTAACAATATTATTAATAAAATATTGTTAAGTATGGTATGATGCTACGTATGTTGATGAATGTATGATGATGAATGTATGATGATGAATGTATGATGAGTATGTATGATGAGTGTGTATGTTCCTTGTAATTGTGTATGCTTATCTTTCTGAAACTTTACGAATAACGAGAATGAACTAATGAAGTATTATGTAACGTAAAGTGAAAGATAATGGAAGAGGAACATGATGATGAATGCATGTATTAACGAATGAACGAAAAGAAGAATGATGATGAATACATGCATTAATGAACGAACGAATTATGTCTTGCAAGCATTGAATAATGCGATTGGTCCTTCTATGTGATTGACCATGGTCATGGTACCTCTACCGCTTACCTCTAGTACCGTGGCATACGTTTTGTTGTTCATATGTTGACTTCGGCGCGGTAGCTAATAACGATCGGGGTGTAGCATATGGTATTGGTACAATTCACCTTTCAATGTGTGCAAGTAAGTATGAACGGGATTCTTGTCATTCGACCACAGTAATCATAGCCAAGTGCTATGAAGTGGGTAAAGCCTGACAGAATCCATACGAGAAGTTAAAGATAACGATGTATAACGAATGATGAAGATAATAACGAATATTATCTCTGTGTACGTATGATGTATGAACGCATGCACGAAAGGATACTTTTAAATAAGTAAAAGTATGTTTTATTATAAAACTAGAACTCACTCAGCAACGCTGACTTTTATGTGTTTTCCAGTTGGCAGGTAGTGTTGCTGAGGATGGCACGAGGCGGCTACTCAGCTCTTTTGGGATGGCATTCTTTTGTTAATGTTTCTGTATTGTAATGAAAACAAACGATATTTTGTAATGGGTGTTGTATTACTTTGCAAAAGCATTTATAGTAAATTCAAAGTTTCCGTTGCATGGTTTTTATTAAGTTATAATAAATGTATGTTTTATGGGTGATGACGACCAACTGTGAGGTGCCCGGGAACGGGGCCTTACAAGTTGGTATCAGAGCCAAAGTTTAAGTGAAATGGGTAAATTTTTTTTAAAAATAAACCTAAACTTAAACTGAAAGTGGGACAGAAAGGAAGAGAATGTCATCTGAGTAGTTGCGTGCCATCAGGTATTTTCTTGAAAGTTAACCATTGTTATGTGTGCATGTTATGTGTTTATGTGTACTGTTAGACTTAGATACTAATGTAGTCAGGACAGGTAATGCTCGGGGTGTGAAGAGTAGAGTAAGTGGCTAATCACAACTGGCCACTGTAATTAGGGACTTACTATACTTGACATAAACTGAGCTATTTCCTTGAATGACCGTGTTGGTGTTTAAATCTTCCAGTGTGATAGAAGATGGTCGGTGGTAGATCATCTAAAGCTTCCCGTGGTGGTGGACGTGGTGATGAACCGCGTAACACGCGAGGAAGACCTAGGAAAGAGAAAGTAGTTCGTGAGGAAAACGAGACTCCTCATCAGGAGGAAGCAGACGAAAGCGCGAATTTGAGAGCCTCGGTAAAAGAGGCAGTAGTTGAGGAAGTACATCAGGTCATGCAGACGATCTTACCGTCTGTAGTGACCGAGGTGATAAAGGCAGTACGTAATGATGAGAGACAAGGAAGGAATCGGTCCTCGGGTAGACAGCAACAAACAGAAGCAGAAATAGTATTATCCGGTGATGAAGAGGAAGAGGAAGAAGAACAGTTACGGGAGACAGCCCGGGGTTGTAACTACAGGGCATTCATGAGGTGCAAGCCCCCAACTTTTGATGGTTCTGGTACTGCTACTGATGCTCACCAGTGGGTGATGGAAATGGAAGCTGTCCTCGATATTAGTGATTGCCAGGAGGACAAGAAGGTGAAGTTTGCTACCCACTCTTTCACAGGGTCGGCTTTGTGCTGGTGGAAAAATATAGTCCAAGCCGAGGGTAGCAGGGCTATAGGGAAGATGAAGTGGGCTGAGTTAAAAAGGCTGGTGATCGAGGAATTCAGTCCTCATCAGGAAATGGATAGAATTGAGAGAGAGTTCCTGCAGTTAGAGGCGGGGACAATGACCCACCAACAATATACCACCAAGTTTAACGAATTGGCGCTGTTGGTGCCGGAGCAGGTGACGCCGGTGTCTCGAAAGATCAACCGGTATATTCAGGGGCTGCCAGCTGAAATTCGTTGGCATTTGATTTCTGCCCGACCAAGCACTTTCAGGTCGGCAGTGGATTTGGCGGGAAGGTTATTTGATGAACGGGCTGCCTTGGTAAAGGCTGAGGGTAGCAAGAAAGGAAGTGGAGAGAAGAACTGGCAGGGGAAGAGATTTGGTCGGGGTGATACTTCGACGAACAACAAGAAGGCGAGAGTGGATGACCACCGTGTGGTCGTGTCTAGAGCTGGGGTGAGGAAGTGTGGTAAGTGTGGAAAGGAGCACTCAGGGGAATGCAAATGGGGATCCAACCTCTGCTTTAAGTGTGGGAAGACAGGGCACATATCAAAAGATTGCCGGATGGGCAAGTGCTTCAACTGTGGAGAAAGTGGCCATATAAGCAGGGACTGTAAGAAGCCGAGGGCTGAGGCTTCAGGGGTAAAGAAGACGGGAAGTGAAGGTCCGAGAGCAAGCGCCAGGGCTTTCACTATGACGCAGGAAGAGGCTAGGACGGACCCCGATGTGGTGTCAGGTACGTTTCTAGTAAATCAAACTCTTGCTTCTGTGTTATTTGATTCTGGTGCTAGTAAGAGTTTCATTTCCGCTACTTTCTGTGCTAAATTGCCTGTTAGTTGTAAATGCATTGATGAGCCCTTTGAAGTAGAAACCGCTATTGGTAAGTCCACTAGAGTTACTGATGTGATAGAGGACTGTGCCATAGAATTAGAAGGCCATAGGTTTGCTGCTAGATTACATGTGATGCCCCTAGGTGGATTTGATGTAGTACTAGGGATGGATTGGTTGGCAACCTATGAAGCGAATATCGTATGTCGAAAGAAGATGATTAGATTGACGGCATCTGACGGGAGTCTGGTGACAATATACGGTGATCGGGTAATGATGATTCCGAAGGTGATTTCGATGGCGGTGGCGGGGAAGTGCATGAGGCGTGGGTGCAACGCCTACCTATGTTATGTGAAGGATGTGAAACACCAACACCACAACTATCCGACGTTCTGGTTATGTGTGAGTTTTCAGATGTGTTCCCGGAAGACTTATCGGGGTTGCCACCTGACCGTGAAATCGAATTTCAAATTGACTTAATACCCGGTGCCCAACCTGTCACTAAGGCACCGTATCGATTAGCTCCTACGGAGATGAAGGAGTTGATGGAGCAACTGCAGGAGTTGCTTGACAAGGGCTTCATTAGACCGAGTATCTCTCCTTGGGGTGCCCCGGTCTTATTTGTGAAAAAGAAGGACGGTAGCATGAGAATGTGCATCGACTACCGCGAGCTGAATAAGCTGACAGTAAAGAACAGATACCCCTTGCCGAGGATCGACGACTTGTTTGATCAACTTTAGGGTGCGAGTTGGTTCTCACGAATAGATCTTCGATCAGGCTACCATCAACTGAAGGTGAAGGAGCAGGATATCCCTAAAACAGCTTTTCGTACGCGCTATGGTCACTATGAGTTTCTCGTTATGTCATTTGGTCTAACTAACGCGCCAGCTGCTTTTATGGATTTGATGAACCGAGTGTGTCGGCCAATGTTAGATAAATCAGTGATTGTGTTCATCGATGATATCCTGATTTATTCGAAGAGCGTAGAAGAGCATGCCGGTCACATTCGGGAAGTATTGGAGACCTTGAGAAGGGAGAAACTGTATGCTAAGTTCTCCAAATGTGCTTTCTGGCTACGCGAGGTGCAATTTCTGGGTCACGTGGTAAATGCAGAAGGAATAATGGTGGACCCAGCAAAGGTTGAGACTGTGATGCAATGGAAATCACCAAAGACGCCATCCGAGATTCGTAGCTTCTTGGGATTGGCGGGCTATTATAGAAGATTTATTCAAGACTTTTCAAAGATCGCCTCACCTTTGACAAAATTGACTCGTAAGGACGTGAAATTCGTGTGGGGTCGAGAGCAGGAGATGGCTTTTGAGGAGTTGAAGGCAAGACTAACACAAGCTCCTGTTTTGACTTTGCCCGAGGGAAATGAAGACTTAGTGGTCTATTCGGATGCATCTTATTCTGGGCTAGGTTGTGTGTTGATGCAACGTGGAAAGGTGATAGCCTACGCATCTCGACAGCTGAAGATCCACGAAGTCAACTATCCCACACACGATCTAGAATTAGCCGTGGTGGTTTTTGCGTTGAAGATTTGGCGGCACTATCTATACGGGACGAAGTGCACAATCTTCACTGACCACAAAAGCTTGAAGTACTTCTTCGAGCAGAAGGATCTAAACATGAGGCAGAGGCGGTGGTTGGAGCTGATAAAAGATTATGATTGTGAGATCCATTACCACCCAGGCAAAGCCAATGTGGTGGCTGATGCCCTAAGCCGAAAAGAAAGGCCTGAGCCGATCCGGGTGAAGGCTTATCAGTTGATCATGACCTCCGACGTGATGACACAGGTTAAGGAGTTTCAAGACGAGGCTTTGCAAGAAGATCGTCTTAACTCCGAAAGGATGAGAGGTCTAGTGACGGATTGGGTGAGAACACTCTAGGTGTTAAGACCCGATTTGGGCGAATGTGGATTCCTCGATACGGGGATCTACGTGAAAGGATTATGGACGAGGCCCATAAGACCCGATACTCCATTCACCCCGGTGCTACCAAAATGTACCACGATATGAAGAAGGATTACTGGTGGCCGGGTATGAAACGTGACGTAGTGGAGTACGTGAGTAAGTGCCTGATTGTTTACAAGTGAAGGCGGAACACCAGAAACCCTACGGGAAGATCCAACCGTTGGATATACCCGAGTGGAAGTGGGAGCATATCACCATGGATTTCATCACGAAATTACCACGTACCCCTAAAGGGTATGATGCCATATGGGTGATAGTGGACCGTTTGACAAAGAGTGCCCACTTCCTACCGATCCGCGAGACGTACTCATCTGAAAGATTGGCGGATCTGTTCATCAAGGAAATTGTAGCTCGTCACGGTGTACCGGTGTCTATTGTGTCTGATCGTGACACCCGGTTTACCTCCAAGTTTTGGAAGAGATTCACGATGCAATGGGGACGAGGCTACACATTAGTACAGCATATCACCCTCAGACGGACGGTCAGTCTGAGAGGACGATCCAAACACTCGAAGACATGCTTCGGGCGTGCGTGATCGATTTTGGAGGAAGTTGGGAGGATCAAAGCCGTTCATGAGGCGGCGAAAGATAGGCAAAAGTCGTATGCTGACAAGAGGCGAAGACCGATAGAGTTCAAGGTTGGTGACCGAGTTATGTTGAAGGTCTCACCTTGGAAAGGAATCATTAGATTCAGGAAACGAGGTAAGCTAAGCCCGAGATACATAGGACCTTTCCGGATTGTCGCACGGGTAGGAGAGGTGGCCTATCGACTTGAATTGCCAGATGAGTTAAGTGGAATTCATCCTACATTCCATGTATCCCATCTGAGAAAGTGCTTAGCTGATGAAGGCATGGTTGTACCACTGGAGGATATTGAAGTAGACAAACGGCTCAATTACGTTGAGCAACCAGTGGCAATCATTGATCGTAAGGAGAAGAGGTTGAGGAATAAAGTGGTTCCTCTTGTGCGTGTGCAGTGGAAGCACAGGAAGGGATCCGAGTCTACGTGGGAGACTGAAGAAGAAATGAGACAGCACTACCCACATCTGTTTGAGGAATAACAGGTTTCGGGACGAAACCTATATAAGGGGGGTGGACTTGTAACACCCGCATTTTTAGCAAGAAATAAAAGAAAAAGGAAGAAAAGAACAGAAAATAAAAGTCAACTAAAAAGGAGGGACCAAAAGTGCCAATTGGGCAAAGTGGTTATTTATTTTGTACAAAAGGAAGGCATGGTCGCCCATAACCCCTGCACAATTCCTTGCAATCGGTTTTTAGAGAGAGAAACAGCAGGAACTTCGATTCTTAGAGAGAAAGAAGAAGAAATCGGATTCAAGGTAAGAATTGATGTTTTTAAGTTGTGTTTGAGCTAAGAAACCGAGAAATGCATGTTCTTATGTGTGTGTTTGTGTTCGGGTTACACTGTGTGTGTGTGTTTTAGGTGTAGAAACGACTGGGAAGTTAAGAAAGGGCATTCAAAAACCTGAAGACAAACTAAGGTGAGTTTCTAGACCCCTTTTTACTTGTTTTTAACGTTTTGGGGCTGGAAAATGCATGTAAATATGTTTTTATAAAATTTGGGTTGATACCCGTATGAGATGAATGTATGTATGTTGATGTTTATGTTAGATTTATGCCTAGAATCATGTGTTTATGTTTAGAACTAGGCATTATGATGTTTGGGACTTGGACCATGAATTATACCCATGAACAGGTTGCTAATATGTTTGAAATTGGGACTTAGAATAAATAAGCACAAGTTGATGTGTCCACTAGTGCTCATACGACCAACAGTGTGGTCGTATGACCAGGAGATATATTTTTCTAAGTGTTGAAAAGTCTAACAGGACTCATACGACCAACAGTGTGGTCGTATGATCAAGTGATTTTTCTAAGTGTTGAGTCCAATAGGACTCATACGACCAACAGTATGGTCGTATGACCAAGTGATATTTTTTCCAAGTATGATGATAAGTCCACTAGTGTTCATACGACCAACAGTGTGGTCGTATGATCAGAACATAATTCCAAGTATGGGATGGTATGACCAATAGTTCTCATACGACCAACAGTGTGGTCGTATGACCTGATGACAATTCTAAGTATAAGATGAAAAGTCCAGCAGTGCTCTTACGCCCAACAGGGCTAAAACGCCCAGAAAACTTAGAATTTTACAGAAATTTTCTGTAAACCCGAAGTTCGAGGTTTTGACCAGGGTTGACTAGGGTTAACAAATGATGAGGTTTCATGCATGTAATGATGATTATGATTAACCCTTATTATTACTGATATTATTATCAGTGTATTATTGTTAACAATATTATTAATAAAATATTGTTAAGTATGGTATGATGCTACGTATGTTGATGAATGTATGATGATGAATGTATGATGATGAATGTATGATGAGTATGTATGATGAGTGTGTATGTTCCTTGTAATTGTGTATGCTTATCTTTCTGAAACTTTACGAATAACGAGAATGAACTAATGAAGTATTATGTAACGTAAAGTGAAAGATAATGGAAGAGGAACATGATGATGAATGCATGTATTAACGAATGAACGAAAAGAAGAATGATGATGAATACATGCATTAATGAACGAACGAATTATGTCTTGCAAGCATTGAATAACGCGATTGGTCCTTCTATGTGATTGACCATGGTCATGGTACCTCTACCGCTTACCTCTAGTACCGTGGCATACGTTTTGTTGTTCATATGTTGACTTCGGCCCGGTAGCTAATAACGATCGGGGTGTAGCATATGGTATTGGTACAATTCACCTTTCAATGTGTGCAAGTAAGTATGAACGGGATTCTTGTCATTCGACCACAGTAATCATAGCCAAGTGCTATGAAGTGGGTAAAGCCTGACAGAATCCATACGAGAAGTTAAAGATAACGATGTATAACGAATGATGAAGATAATAACGAATATTATCTCTGTGTACGTATGATGTATGAACGCATGCATGAAAGGATACTTTTAAATAAGTAAAAGTATGTTTTATTATAAAACTAGAACTCACTCAGCAACGCTGACTTTTATGTGTTTTCCAGTTGGCAGGTAGTGTTGCTGAGGATGGCACGAGGTGGCTACTCAGCTCTTTTGGGATGGCATTCTTTTGTTAATGTTTTTGTATTGTAATGCAAACAAACGATATTTGTAATGGGTGTTGTATTACTTTGCAAAAGCATTTATAGTAAATTCAAAGTTTCCGCTGCATGGTTTTTATTAAGTTATAATAAATGTATGTTTTATGGGTGATGACGACCAACTGTGAGGTGCCCGGGAACGGGGTCTTACATGATACCGCAATGCAAATATTCATTTGGATAAAACGACTCGAAGCTTATTTTTGAGGTTTTATTCTCACTTGCAGTTTCAAAGACGAATTCCCTGCATTATATTAACAGATAAGTTATTTTAAAAATATGTGATTTTAAATGTGTTATATTATAAATCAAGATAGCCATATAATTACCAAATATCACCAATTGCTGCAAATATATATTGTGCTACAAGTTCTTCATCTTTGTGCCTTTTAAGATTCATTTGCACAACACGCTCTTTAAATGGCGATCTTAGAGCTTCAGACAACTTTGTTATGCGTGTTGTTTTTTCTCTTTTTTCTTCTCCTTCTTCAGCTCTTGTAGCTATATCCTTTTCTACTTTATCATCGGTGAAAGTAGATTTCTCAACCAAATTCTCTTGTACAGGAGTTTCCAATTGAGGATCATTTGTTTGCAAGAATTATACTGTTTTTAAAACATTCTCAACATCATCTTCATCTTGTTTTCTAATCTCCTCCCGTCCATCTGCCTCATCATTTCCTTCTCCGTAAATTTTTCTTTCTCAATAATTTGTGATAAACCAACTGAATTCTCAATATTATCTCCATCTAAAACTTTTTCTTGTTCTTTCCCTTCTTTATCTGCGTCCTCTTGATGTGTTGTTTTCTCCTGTACATCCACATTGTTTCTTACTTGATCTAAATCTTCTTTTTCTTTATTGTCAACATTTAAATCAGCTTCTTTCATGATGATTTCTCCAACTGAATTCTCAATATTATCTCCATCTAAAACTTTTTCTTGTTCTTTCCCTTCTTTATCTGCGTCCTCTGATGTGCTGTTTTCTCCTGTACATCCACATTGTTTCTTACTTGATCTAAATCTTTTTTTCTTTATTGTCAACATTTAAATCAGCTTCTTTCATGATGATTTCTCCATCTAAAACATCTACATCTTCTCTTTCTGTATCCACATGTTCTTTTTCTTTATTCTCTTCATCTAAATCAACTCCCTTTTTTATGTTTTCTCCATCTCCATCTGCAGCTTCTTTTATTTCATTTTCTTTTCCTTTTTTTGATATTTTGTTAGCTTTGACATCCATCCTTCTAAAGCATTGAATATTTCATCATTTGAATCATACTTTGCAATGCATTCTTCGATTAAACGATCAACACCCTCAACAAATTCATCAAGATCATTTGTTTTTTTCCTTATAAGATATGCCCACTCCTAAGATCAAAGAAAAATTATACATAGTTAAATGCAGTACAATGTACATTCTATTTCAATGTAAATCGTGGCATATAATACTGAATATTTAAATGCAGTAAATGTACATTCTATTTCAATTTAATAATGCAGCACATGTTGTTTAATATAGTAGTGTGTTACACAATGTGCTGCAATTGTAAATGCAGCACAATGTACATATCATAATGCGGCACAATGTACATATTATAATCCAACATAATGTACTTATTATAATGCAGCACAATATACATATTATAAATGTTTTGTTAAATCCTTATACTCTTTTACAGAAGAGTTGTGTTTTTGTAAACCTAGTAGAATGAACAAATGCAGCTCTGATAACAATGTAAATTGTGGCTTATAATACTGAATATTTAAATGCAGTACAATGTGCATTCTATTTCAATTTAATAATGCAGCACATGTTGTTTAATATAGTAGTGTGTTACCCATGCAGCACATTTCAAATGTGCTGCAATTGTAAATGCAGCACAATGTACATATCATAATGCGGCACAATGTACATATTATTAGATTATTATATAAAATGTTAATAAAAATAATAGATAGTTTTCATAAGAATACATATACCTTTTCATTCCTTGGATGTACTGGTTGGCTGCGTAACTGAAGTGATGCATAAGCAGACAATCCTTCTAGGGAACCAGTTGTTTCTTGAAAGAATGACTGTTTCTCCCAATCATCATTAGTTGGTATTATGTCATCCAGTTCATTACTTGCTAACCGTTTCTCCCAATCATCATTAGTTGGTATTATGTCATCCAGTTTATTACTTGCTATATTATCAATCTTCTGTTGTGTTGGAGATGGGAACAATTGATCATCATCACCCAGTTTTATTTCTTCTTCAACCTCTGATATTTTATCAGAGTTCAGCTCAACATCTTTCTTTTTAGCTAGCTTTATCTTGAGCTTTAGCCTTTCGTTTGATACAGATTTAACGATGCTCAATTTCATTTTTTCTGGTTGCTCACTTCTTTTCTTCTTTTTAGACTCTTGTTGCACATGTGCTGGATCTTCTTCATCCCTCAACCTTTTCCTACTTTTATAACTTTTCTTTGTTCTTTTTTGTCCTTCACCACCCTTGCTACCATGTTATTTTGTAAACCTTGTTTCTCAGCAAGATCCATAAGAGTTTCAGATGTATTATATGATATTGTGGGGATCCTTTTCTCTTTACGGTTGCTTCTTTTGTACGAGTCATATGCATATACCAACTGTTAAAAGATTATTTATATGTTAGTACACTGTACTAGATTCAAAAATGATAGGTGTATATAGTATGACGTACCGTAAGAATTGTAGCAGGTCCATTGTAGTGCTGAATTCCATTCCATTTTCTTTTCGTTTTGTTCAAACATGTTATTATATATGAACACCAATCCAATGATTTAATGTCTCTTCCTTTTACTAATGATGTGAGAAACTCCATGTTTACTTTTGATCCTTGTGTCATCCTTAACAAAACTGTAACAAAAACTACAAGGAAGTTGATTTGGAATAACCGTCCTGAATCATTTGATGATTTGTCTTTTTTAATAACTTCAGCTACAGAAGGCAAACGAATTCCATGAAATTGATTTTTAAATTCTGCTACAACAGGATCTCTTCCTGTAGGCTTATTTATTTCAATCACTTTTATGTTTCCCATTGGGATTCTAACAACTTCATGAATTAGTTCTCGTGTTATCTTAATAACGTGTGAACCGACATTCAAGTTGTTTGTGTCCGGATCATAGTTTGATATCAACCAAAATGCTAGGTTAGAAGGTAGACATTTTATGTAGTAGGAGTTTATGCTCCCAAATCCCATAGCTTGAACAGCCTTTTGTTGTGCTTCTGTTAGGCTCCCAATTAAATCACAAAGGCTTTTTGGTGGGTTTCGTATCCGCAGCCTATTGTTTTCTTCAAATTCCACAAATGGTTTTAATGCCTTCTTTGTATTCTTGAGGTTTTTCTTAGATACAGAGTCTTTTATTGATTTCAATGGTTTTTGAAAATCATCATCAGAAACAGTCGGTTGTGATATCACAATAGCTGTAGATAGTTTATAGCATTAGCAATTGCATCACTGTTTTTGTAAATAATATAGTACATGTGCAACACAGAAATCTAACCCATAACATTAAAACCTACCAAAAGTATACTACTTATCTGTTGAAATATAGCACACGATAACAAGATGTGCATGAGATTTTAGAATATACTACATATCTGTTGAAATACAGCACAACATGTGCATATAGTGCAATAAATCCATGTTCATACTTTGTACTATCTTGAAACATAATAACACAACCTCTACAAATATCAATGTTATAATGCATATAGTGCATATAACATTATATATTCATGTGATGTTTAGAATATAGTACATATCTGTTGAAATACAGCACAACATCTGCAAAATGTGATGTACAAGTACATAATGGTGTTCATGCATGTACAGGTACAACCAATTTTATAATACCAAGAATACAGCACATTCATGACAAACCTATGTACTGCATTATAAAATTGCAAATCAAGTTTGTAAAGCAGTACATATCTGTTG